>JAFHAW010000041.1:0-226344 GCA_019022515.1 Quercus aquifolioides | reverse complement strand
AGTGGGAAAGCAACACTTTAACCCAAAAAAAAAAGTTTTTTTTTTTTTTTTTTTTTGCTGAATAGATTATATGTATAAAATACTATAAATTATGACTACAGCAACATCACCGTTATAAATGTCAAATTTCTGGCCCGTATTTTGTTTTATGTAAATCTCCTTTTTACCCCAAAAAAAAAATAAAATCACCTTTTTATAAATAAAAAAGTAATTGTAAATCAGAACTATGGCAGAGAAAAGTCCATAAACAAATGTTATTGAGAAAGCAGAGTCGCAAATATAAATAGATCACCATCTACAGAATAAGAGGAATCATACACTTGCTTTTATATCCATTAAGACTGCAATGGCTTTTCTTGCATGGCTAAAGGAGAGCTTCCAACCCTTCTTACTCATCGCATCCATTTTCCTAGTGGTGTTGCTGAATATTTTCTTGAAGTTGAAATCAGGAAAAAGAAAATTCAATCTCCCACCAAATCCTCCAAAGCTACCTATCATTGGTAATCTTCACCAACTTGGCAACATGCCTCATCTCTCTCTCCAGTGTCTTGCTCAAAAGTTTGGACCAATCATGTACCTTCAACTTGGTGAGGTCCCAACAGTTGTGGTTTCCTCAGCTAGACTAGCCAAGGAAGTAATGAAAACCCATGATCTGGCACTGTCAAGCCGTCCACAAATCTTTTCAGCCAAGCACCTCTTCTATGATTGCACTGATGTTGTTTTTTCCCCATATGGTGCATATTGGAGGCATATTAGAAAAATATGCATACTTGAACTACTAAGTGCCAAAAGGGTTCAATCATATAGCTTTGTTAGAGAAGAAGAAGTAGCACGTTTGGTATGTAGAGTTGCTGAATCATATCCCAGCACCACCAATCTAACCAAGATGCTTGGACTATATGCAAATGATGTCCTTTGCAGGGTTGCATTTGGGAGGGATTTCTCCGCAGGAGAATATAATCGACATGGTTTCCAAAAGATGCTTGAGGAGTATCAAGTTTTGCTTGGAGGATTTAGCATAGGAGATTTCTTCCCTTCCATGGAGTTTATACACAGCTTAACAGGCATGAAATCAAGACTTCAGAGTACTTTTCAACGCTTTGATAAACTCTTTGACCAGTTGCTGACTGAGCATGCAAATCCCAATAGAGAAAAAGAGGAGAATAAGGATCTTGTGGATGTTTTACTCGATATACAGAAGGATGGCTCTGATGAAATGCCACTCACCACGGATAATATTAAAGCCATCATCTTGGTCAGTGAACACTTACTCTCCCTTAATAGCCATAAAGTCCCAACTTACAAATTGCTGTTGAATAGTTTTGAGTAATGTTAGGTAAATAATTTCACAACATCCAACCTACTTGTCATTGAAGCAATATGCTTCCATATGAACTCACATTACTTTTATTAGCACCAATCACAAAATGCTACTTCAGTCTTATCTTATTCATAAATTACTGACATGACATGTTGTCATAGGAGAAATCACTTTTACATATTAGCACCAACCATAACATGTCACTTCACTAATTGTAAAATAATTTTGTGATTTAAGACTTATTGGAAAGTCTTAGCATGCATGTTACACTGATTAGTGTTGTTACTGCAATTGCAGGATATGTTTGCTGCAGGAACTGATACAACTTTCATCACCCTTGACTGGGGAATGACAGAACTTATCATGAACCCTAAAGTCCTGCAAAGGGCACAAGCTGAAGTCCGAAGCATTGTTGGAGAGAGGAGAGCTGTTTTGGAGTGTGATCTGCCTCAGCTACACTATATGAAAGCTGTCGTCAAAGAGATCTTTCGATTGCATCCTCCTGCTCCAGTATTAGTCCCAAGAGAATCCATGGAAGAAGTGAACATTGATGGCTACAATATTCCAACCAAAACACGGTTTTTTGTCAATGCTTGGGCAATAGGGAGAGACCCAGAATCTTGGGAAAATCCGTATGTATTTGAACCAGAAAGATTTATGGGTAGCACTGTTGATTTCAAGGGACAGCATTTTGAGCTGATACCTTTTGGTGCTGGTAGAAGAAGCTGCCCAGCTATCACATTTGGAACAGCAAGTATTGAGCTTGCTCTGGCTCAACTTCTCCACAGCCTTGATTGGGAGCTTCCCCCTGGTATTACAGCTAAAGATTTAGATATGACAGAGGTTTTTGGCATCACAATGCATAGGATAGCTGATCTGATTGTGATTGCCAAACCACGCTTTCCCTTGGACCATGCAAATGATAATCCAAAGATTTAGTCATCTGTTCGTCCATGCCAAAAGAGGAGAAATACAAAGTACTCTGCCAAACAGGAGGAGAAATAGATATTGACTTTCCTAATCAATATGTTACAGCAAGCAGGGGAGGTAGCCCACAAGGTATTATGGAATAAAAATATCTGATGTCTTGCCTTAATCTCATATAATGCATTTTCTACATTTGAAATTAGAGCAATACAGGACTTTTTTTTTTCAAATTTGTTAAGGTGCCAAGATGTGAGCTTGATAATGAAACTTCAATTTTATGTGGACATTACTTTATTATGCATCAATCATAATAGATCATGTTGACTTATGAAAAATTTGTGTCCTAGACTTAGTGAAATAAGGAAACTGGTAATTCTTGAGCTTGCATCTGCATATGAACCTAAAGGCCTGAACAATTCCATTGATTCACACGGTAGTATATGTTAATCATGTAAGGATAAAGAATTTAATTTTGTTACAGAAAGTAACAATCAAAAATCAAGTCAAGCACTTATTGTCTTCCAAGCTAAAGATGTACTGGATGAAGAAATGTAGACACTTTGGTAAGCTAACACCTGCAATCATTAGATCTTCAACCCACAAACACACCTTCATTCCACTCCACTCTAATGGAGGGAGGAGGTTCTTTTTGAGATAAATCTAATTGGCACAAGAAAATGAGGACACATAGTCACCAAGTCATGGACTTTAATTCAATAAGTCATTTGCGTTCCAACCAGCAACAAGACAAGCCCTAGCTTTTCATGGTTCAAAGCAAGTACAATAAATCAGCAAAGGCTAGTGTTGGCATCATCTTCTGGTTTGGTAGAATGCTTGGTGAGATTGTGAATCGGGCAACTAGCATGTAGACTTTAATGCATATTAATAAAGCTGGCCGTCAACCTACCGCTACTCCTCCTTTTCCTAGGCTTGGGATTGGCTATGAACAAAATATATAACACTAAGCACAGAAACAGACACCAAGTACAAACAATGCCTTATATTTTATTGATCAATAGCACTGAATTATATATTTTTCCATTTGAATAAAAAATAAAACAAGAAGTCTCAGTCAATTTATTTTCACCTTTTATTATATTTTTCTATAGGAAAAAAAATAGATTAGATTGTTACCCAAGAAATTCGAAGCCCCTGCCAATTCCAGAAAGTTTAAAAGGTTGAGGACCTTCTCTGATAAGTCATAAGATCCTGTGCCACACAAGATGAAACTCATTATATTATTCACCGATTCATGTTTGATCGACAGAAAGCAATAAGAAAGAAAAGGGAATTTATTACTAATCATAAAAATAAGAAAGAACGTGAAATAGAATCATTATAAAAAAGAAGTCCCTTAACCACTCATAACAAATACTTCCTCTCCAGCATTATACAGTAGTTCACAAGCAGCTATAGAGATCTGCCAGTGTAATATAGTCCAGAATGAGAGGTGATCAAATAGCATACAACATTCTGTATGTTACACCATTATTATATTCGAGTATGATTCTTCAACATCTAGTCAAGTTCTAAATGACTTACCTCTGTTGCTTGTTTAGGTTGGAATTCATGTTATTCCAAGAACATGAATTCAAACCTAAACAAGCAACAGAGGTAAGTCATTTAGAACTTGACTAGATGTTGAAGAATCAGATCACATGGTTTACAACAGAATTGAATATAAAAAAATAAAAATAAAAAAACCTGCAAAACTGGAAGTATACATTATACTTGCTTATCCCTTATATTAGTGTTTCATGCTCAGTGATGACTCAGCCTCTCTATGGCTTTAATGGATCGCTAAGATCTCTCCATAAGATAGTTTTTGTGAAGAAAATATAAGCCTTGACTAGTGCAATCTTCATAGGCTAAGAAATTAACTTCTATCACCATTACTAAAAGCCTTTTCAGCCAATGGTTTAGCGTTATTCAGACATTCCTTGAATTTCAAACAGTCCCGTCAATTCCACATATTCAATTCTAAATATACTATTATATATATTCACGCAATACAAGAATAAGCAAGGCCTGTGTGAAAAGTTGGGGGGACATAATAAAGCAGACAACATAAAATGTTAGTTGTTATATATTCTTGAATGTAATGATTTGCTGAGAATAACGAAACATAATCTATACAAAGTCCAAGCCTCCAAGGAAACTTATCCTAATAATTCAAAGGAGGCTCTTGGGCATGAGCATAAAATGCTAAACCTGTCAAGGGTGAACGCACCTAGATTACCTAGCACCTGGTTTTGGCGGGTGGGGTCAGTTACCCATAAGTCTTACTAGTTAGAGGTGACTCCAAAGGGATATTCTTTTGAAAGGTTCCCTATTTTATTAAAACCCCAAAAAAGTTTCAAAGGAACTACGTTTTCATTATAGTCAACTATGGCATATTCCATGTCATACAAGCGTCCAAACACCAAAATTACTACTATCTTGATGCAAGTGAGACATGATATTGATGTTAATCAATGACCATTCATGATGTGATCCTTTTTTTTTTATAAGTATTCATGATGTGACCCTTTACTACTGATGCATTAAAAACAAAATCAAGTAGGGAAGGCAGGATAGAAATACTTGTTCGATACCCATCACAAAAGTTGTGATATGTCTGGACAGAGTTCCAGCGTCGAGCTTGTTATCAACATCAAAGATTGGAATACAGGTTGAGCCTTTAACCCATGCCTTCAAAACAGGGAAAAGGAAATGATAATTCAGGAGTCATGGTAGATACATTATGCTTTGTAATAATGTCCTAAGAAAAGGAAAAAGGAATAGAACATAGTACAAGAGTTAAAAATTGAGAGAACCAATTTAGCAAAGAGAAATATGTACATGAGAACTAATTAATCTACCACAATAATTGGATAAGATGCGTGCAATATATGGTCTCTACCACTATTGCAAGCTATCACAACAATCACCAAATACACTACAAAACACATAAAATTTGTTGAATGATAATGCATGTTTATGTGGAACTGATAAGCATTGAGCCAAAAATAATATTCAAAAACAAAAAGTGACACTAGACCTGTCCGCCATTTTGTATTCAGTAGAGGGATGAACATCAAGTGGGGTTTCGTTAGATAGCTGAATTGCATACCCGGGTTCCCCAGGTGTAGGAACATTTACTTTTTCTTCCCTGACCTATGGAAAGCAGTAAAAACATGACATGAAATTCCTGAGCCTCACAATTTGAATTCATTTGGAAAGAGATGCTTTGATCACCTTCAAAGTGAATAAACTGCAATTGATACAAAGATCAGCATAATCAATTTATCTAAGTGATGGCTGCAAAGTTAGGCCTCACTGGCCAAGACATGGCCCAAGAAAGGCAAAGGGGTCTTTACAAATCTCAAATTGTGTATCTTGCTCAACCTCCTTTACAATGGATATAGAGTCAGAATGCTAAGTGAAGGTGAAGCCCCAACGAACTGAAATATTAATCTTAGAGATCATACATGTCAAAGCACTCATACCTTTCACAAACTCTTAACAACCAATGATTTGCAAATAAATGTCTGGTCCAGGATTCTTAATAATTAATGTAAAAAATGAGTAACTAAAAAATCTTCTTAGTACGTATCTTTAAATTTCATGATAATCAAAAATCATTTCTGAAAATACTACAGTCTGCCTATACATGTGGTGCCTCGTCCAGATGAGAAGGGCATTGCCCATGAATTTACCGGACGATTTTTTGACAATACCGACATAATGACATATATCATCTTTTGTGTTCATTTCTACATGCCAGTAAATGCTAAAGTCAACACATTTGGAGAGAGAATCCAGATTATCCCATTTTCTTTCACTTTTTAATTTTCCTATCTATTGGAATTTTCCCAAGAAATGTGGTATAGTCTACAGATTATAGATCCACCACTCAATTAATGGTGACTTCAATTATAAGCAGACCCAATAAATTCAATTTTAGGCAGGTTCATGCTAGTGATCAAAACAATAATTCACTTAAAACAAGACATTGCAATCCTTCAAAACCAAAGTGTTCAGCTAGCAAAAACAACATCAGTTCATTAGTTTCCTTAGTAACCCATCTACTCCATGCCCAAAAGAAAGACATAAATACTGTTACTTTGGGGTTCAAAACACCAGAGCTTCCCATCTCTTCCTGGCAACAGCCATATCTTTCATTTAGATGGTACTCCAATGCTGAATTAGATACAAAGACAACCCACATTAGAAACAATGAGCAATATAACAACCACAAAAGGTCCATTAGTTACTGTGAAAATATAGTAAAAGAAAACTCAATATTGAATCCTAAGCCTTCCATAATTCACAGCATATTCTCTCAGTCAAGCTGATAATTTGTCATCAACTAAACCAAAAACAACCAAAAAGACAGAAACTTTAACTTTGTTTTCTTTTCTTTCATCTTCTTAGAAACCAAACATAGGCAAAAACAAAACACCCACAAAAAAATAAACGAAACCCATTAATCAGAAAAAGGAAAAGTTGGAAATTTTGCATACCAAAAGGTGGGTTTTGCGAGAGGGTCAGAGTTTCAGAGAAAATAGTCTAAAAAATAAATAAATAAATAAATAAATGGTAAAATATCATTTTCGTCCTTAAACTATTACAATAGTTCGTTTTTCGTCCCTAAACTTTCAAAAGTTCTATTTTTCGTCCCTAAACTATCACAAAAGTTCATTTTTTCGTCCCTAAACTTCCAAAAGTTCTATTTTCGTCCCTAAACTTTTCCAAATGTAGTGATTTTCGTCCCTAAACTTCCAAAAGTTCTTGACAGAGTGCTGACGTGGAAGGGGCGAAATTCAATACATTTGAAAAAAATTTAGGACGAAAATAGAACTTTTGGAAGTTAAGGACGAAAATAGAACTTTTGTGATAGTTTAGGGACGAAATAGAACTTTTAGAAAGTTTAGGGAATGAAAAACGAACTTTTGTGATAGTTTAGGGACGAAAAGGATATTTTACCACCAAAAAAAAAAAAAAAAAAAGCAAAAGACACTTGAAAATATAAAGTAAGGATATGCTATATCCAGGATAACGTTCTGCTCGGAACAAGCATTAATCCTGGTAAGAACCACTTCCTTTTGGATTATTTTTTGTTTATTGCCACAGAATATATATATATTTATAAAATGATTTTTTATTTGGATTTCCATCATTTTACGTACTAAATTATCCTCACACAAATTCTTAAACTCTCTAAAATATTCATATTTTTTAGTTAAATAATTTGAAACTTTACAATACAAACGGGTTAAAAGAGTAATTTACTATTTTTTTTAAAAGTTCCAAAGTTTTATTTTAAATTCAAAATTTCAAACTTTTATCAACTCTCACGTATTCTAAAAATTAAAACATTATTCTATCTTACTTTTAAACATTATATAAAAAATACTTACAATTATTTTATATATTTTTTTTAGACAGATGAAAAAAAAAAAAAAAAAAAAAAAAAAAAACCTTATCGCACGCCACAAAGCGCATGTGATGAGGCTAGTGTATGTATATATATATTTCATTGATAAAAAATTTTCATTATAATAAAGGCCAAAAAATAAACAGAATATTTTTTTTTTCCAAAACAAATAAGTCTTAGGTGGTCATATTTTGTGTTTGTTTAGCTAATTTACAAATCGTATACTCAAACTTTAGCCTATTTTCATTTTAGTTTGTATGATTTAGATTTTTTCAATTAACAGTCAATTTGTTTCAACGAAATTGCCTCATTTTTTTGTGTTTGATTATGATCTTAAAAATTAGTTTTAAAAAAATTAGTTTGACTAGCACTAAAAATTATCAATATTTATTGTTATTAAAACAATTATATGAAGAACATTTTCTTTTTTAAACCATTGAAAAGCCTTAATTGGAAAATATACCCTAAATTTGCAATCCATGCAAAAAATTAGAAAGGTAACTAATTGATTTGAGTTAAAAATGTAATTTGACACAAAGTAGCAACGATCAGTTTGAAGAGAAAGTGTGGGCAAAGAGCTTTTGCAAAGTAGTAAGTTTGATGCCCTTGTTTAGGTTGTGGTTGTAAGAAAAATAGTAGAAATAGGTTTTTAATAAATGTCAAACAAGTTTTTTGCGTGATTGTTGAAATATTTTAAGAGTAAGCTAGTGGCACAAATTTTTCCACAATTTTGCCATAACTTTGTTATGTGGCGACTCTTGAATGGTACAATCATGAACCTACATAGACCCACTATTTTATTTCCACCACTCACGAGTCGCCATATATCAAAGTTGTGATAAAATTATGGAAAAGTTTGTGATACTAAACTTACTAATATTTTAAATTTAAGAGGGTTCATCCGTCATAATTTTTAGAGATCTTGGGCCATTGATTAACTGAAGATTTTGATTTTGATTTTGAATTTTTTTTTTTTTTTTTTTTTTTTTTTTGAGAAGGTAGCATTTTAAATCTATGGAGTCCACTCGATGATGATTGCTCTTTATAATCATGCAGGTTAATACACCAACTGGTTTTTTATATAAGCGAGGATTGAATATTAAATCTCTTATTCGATGACAAAAAAAATTTACTAGTTAAGCTTATTGCAACTTTTGATCTTTGAGTTTGAGTGTGAATTGAGGTGAAAAGAGGTAGAGGTCAAGCAACCCATGCCTTCTAAAATCACTTCATAAGATTCTTCAAAAAATATATAATAAAAATAAAAAATCTCTACACAAAGGTAAAAGTCATGCCCACTAAAATTTACATCACTACTTGCTAAAATCTGCCTTGAAATCCATCTTGTTCTATTTTTCAAAAACATGGGACCTCAACATCCTGCTGCTCATGGTGTTCCACGATTAGTATTGGAAATGAACGTGTGAAACCATATATTGGATTACTCTAGTGCGACACGAAGCCGCTGACACCGAGTCGGCTCCTACGCCGCTAGTTATGCCCTGCTAGGTCCCCCCTGGCACGGTTGAGGTTCCATAGCGCGTCATGAGCACGGGGCTAAGGGGCGGTTGAGCAACTCAAGCGAACCGCCCTACCTTACTTCAACATAGGGACAAAAGGGAGATTTTATCCGATTCCCCTTGGACAATAGGCACACTCATCTTTCCTAATATTTTTGTCGGTAGCTCCGTTAAATTTAGATATATATGTGCTTATCCTACTTAACTTTTTTTGATAATCCCTACTTGACTTGTTATAACTTATAAGAATTGCCCCTAACCATCAAAGTCTCACTAATTGTGTCCCCATGTGCCTGCTTCTCTTTCTTACTGTACTCATTAATAGTCAAGGCATTGGACAGACCATCAAATTTAATCTCATCATTTTCATAGAACAATATAGTAATAAGCTAACTTTTTAACTTTTAATATTAGTCCTTGAGGCTAATTACACCTGTCACCCGGTGTTGTATTTGTACTAAATTTCAATCCAACTCAAAGTTGTGACTTGTGAAGACACTAATATGATGATTCTCTGTGGGAATATAAAATAATGACAGCTTGGGTCCAAAATGTACCATGCACTAGGTCTAGATATTTTTCTTTTGGGGTCGGTCCAAGGATGAACCATACTCTACTGACTGGACCAAAGATAACAAGAAGTCGAAAATGAAAGGAGAAGGAAAAAAGAAAAAAGAACAAGTTTTCATCCACTGACTTCTCAATAATTTTCCACACAGTAACTTCACAAATATCTTCTGCACTCTGCAGCACAATCTCCGGGAGAGGTAAAAAAAAAAAAGTGAAAGTTTTACTACAAAATTGGTTGTAGTTTTAAGCTACAACTTTACTCAATATATTTTTATTGAATGTGAATTTTAACAAATTTATCATTGGATTACATCTTTTTTTTATGCCCTCCATACTTGCAAAATTTTTATAAAATTAAAATTCAATAGTTATGTCGTCAATAAAGTGTTTAATTTGTAAATTTTTGTAGTTTAAAATTATGCATAAAATATAAGTTTATAGATCATATACTAAATAATATCTGATTGACATAAAATTTAACATGTGTGTTAAGAGTGTAAAGAACATGCAATTCAACGGTTAGATTTTCAAAATATGTAATAATATTTATTTTACTAAGTAAGGTTGTAACCTTAGGCTTCAACCAATTTGTAACTAAATTTTGTACTTAAACAAAACTAAAAGATCAAGGTAATAGGGTTAATAACTTAATAATTAATAGGAAGTGCAATACTAGGTATCTAAAAATTTTCATTCTTTTCATAATTTATTATAGTGACAAATTATGATGGTGGTAATAGGACTTTTTCATCATTAAGAAAAACTGTGTGATCGAAAAACTTGTAATAGAAATTCAGAACTATGGCAAAGAAAAGTCCATAAACAAATGTTTTAGAGAAAATACAAAGTTTAGTTACAAATTTGGTTATAGCTAATAGCAACAACTTCACTCAATATTTTTTTATTGGATGTAAATTTAGAAACACTTATCATTGGATTGCATTTCTTTTTTATATTCTCCATGCTTGTAAAATTTTCAGAAGATTAAAGATCAATAGCTATGTCATCAATCAAATGTTTAACTTTCAAGTTTTTATAATCTAAAATTATGTATAAAAATAAGTTTATAAATGGAATAGTAAATAACATTCAATTGACATAAAATTTGACAAGTGACAGGGTGTTAAGGGCATAAAAAATTAGCAATTCAACGATTAAATTTTCAAATTTGTAATCATGTTAATTTGTGTAAAGAGAGTTATAGCTAATAGCTAAAACCAAGTTTGTAGCCAAACTTTATCCTCTGGGTAAAGCATAGTCACAAATATAAATTGATGACCACCTACTGAATAAGGGGAATCATTTACTCTCTTTTATGTCGATTAAAACTCCAATGGCTTTTCTATCATGGCTAAAGGAGAGCTTCCAACCCTTCTTGCTCCTTGCATCCATTCTCCTAGCAGTGTTGCTGAGTTTTTTCATGAAGTTGAAGCCAGGAAAAAGAAAATTCAATCTGCCACCAAACCCTCCAAGGCTACCTATAATTGGTAACCTTCACCAACTTGGCAACATGCCTCATCTATCTCTGCAGAGTCTGGCAGAAAAGTTTGGGCCAATTATTTACTTACAACTTGGTGAGGTCCCAACAGTTGTGATTTCATCCGCTAGACTAGCGAAGGAGGTATTGAAAACCCATGATCTTGCACTATCGAGCCGTCCAAAAATATTTTCAGCCAAACACCTCTTTTATAATTGCACTGATGTTGCTTTTTCACCATATGGTGCTTATTGGAGGCATATTAGAAAAATATGCATACTTGAACTACTAAGTGCCAGCAGGGTTCAATCATATAGCTTTGTTAGAGAGGAAGAAGTAGCACGTTTGGTATGTAGAGTTGCACAGTCATATCCCAGCACCACCAATCTATCCAAGATGCTTGGACTATATGCAAATAATGTTCTTTGCAGGGTTGCATTTGGGAGGGATTTCTCAGCAGGAGGAGAATATGATAGCCATGGTTTCCAAAAGATGCTTGAGGAGTATCAAGTATTGCTTGGAGGATTTAGCATAGGAGATTTCTTCCCTTCCATGGAATTCATACACAGCTTAACAGGCATGAAATCAAGACTGCAGAATACTTTTCAACGCTTTGATAAACTCTTTGATCAGTTGCTGACTGAGCATGAAAATCCCAAAAGAGAAAAAGAGGAGCATAAGGATCTTGTGGATGTTTTACTTGATATACAGAGGAATGGTTATGATGAAATGCCACTCACCACAGATAATATTAAAGCTATCATCTTGGTCAGTGAGCACTCTCTTTTACTTCCCTCATTGCTATGAAGTCCCAACTGGTTGAATACCTTCTTAAGTTTTTTTTTTTTTTTTTTTTGATAGAGAAGTTTTAGCATACAGATTACTCTATTCCTCAAATTAAATTATTTGATTGCATGGCAATAAATGATCAATTCAATCATGTATTGAATTTAATTGAGAAACCTAAGGTATAACACTAAGATTGTGTTTGGATACTTGAATTTAAATTTGAATTTTAAAGTGATGGATTTGAAATGTCTTAATTCCAAGTCCATAAATATTTAATTATGTCATATGGATTTCTAAAATTCTATAGGTTTTGAACTGCAGGATATGTTTGCTGGAGGAACTGATACAACTTTCATCGCCCTTGACTGGGGAATGACAGAACTTATCATGAACCCCAAAGTCATGGAAAAAGCACAAGCTGAAGTAAGGAGAATAGTTGGAGACAGAAGAGTTGTTTTGGAGGGTGATCTGCCTCAGCTGCACTACATGAAAGCTGTAATTAAAGAGATCTATCGGTTACATCCTCCTGCTCCAGTATTACTCCCAAGAGAATCCATGGAAGAAGTGAACATTGATGGGTACAATATTCCAGCCAGAACTCGTTTTTTTTTCAATGCTTGGACAATAGGGAGAGACCCAGCATCTTGGGAAAATCCAGATGTTTTTGAACCAGAAAGATTTATGGGTAGCCATAGCACTGTTGATTTCAAGGGACAGCATTTTGAGCTGATACCTTTTGGTGCTGGTAGAAGAAGCTGCCCGGCTATCACATTTGGAACAGCAAGTATTGAGCTTGCTTTGGCTCAACTTCTCCACAGCTTTGATTGGGAGCTTCCCCCTGGTGTTACAGGTAAAGATTTAGACATGACAGAGGCTTTTGGCATCACAATGCACAGGATAGCTAATCTGATTGTCATTGCCAAACCACATTTTCCCTTGATCCATAATGATAATCCAAAGATTTAGTCATCCTCCTGAGCCCTGGCACCGTCAATCCATGCCAAAAGAGGAGAAAGACAAAAGGCACCCTGTCAAAGAGGAAGTTGAGAAGACTTTCCTGATCAATAATCTAGAGCAAGTGGACAACAGGTACCCCACAAGACACAATGGAATAAAAATGTCTAATGTTTTAATCTCATATAATGCATTTTGTATTCTGAAATAAGGTAATAGGTTTAATGTAATCCTTGAGCTTGCATCTGCACTGCATATGAACCTGAGGGCCTGAAGGAGCAATTTAAAACTGTTGACATCCAAAAATTAGCAATTCCCTGATCAAGAAAAGGTTGGGGGTTGCAAGCAACAAAGGGCTGATACTGCACATTGCAATGAAAAATGTCAACATATGTTCATAATAATGATACTAAAGTCATATTTCGCATGTGTTTGCCTAGAAATTATTTTGCCTTTTGCCTTTTTGGCTGGGTCCCACGGCATTGTTCACAACCCAGCCATACTTGTGAAAAACACGCGTAAGTAGTAAATATGGGTCTCACAGTACTATTTATAGTTTAAAAGTTATTTTGCTACAATGTTTTCAGTAATAGGTTTTCACTTTTTAGCAAAATAAGCAGTATCTAAACAGACCCTTCATCTCCCAACTTCCAGGGAAAAAAAGGAGAGAGAGAGAGAGAGAGAGAGAGAGAACAAGTTCCTGAATTTTTATATTTTAGGCAATTAGATACATTTGATTAGGCAAGGATACATAATTAGACAAAAAAAACTTTCTAATACACATTACAAGGAGTAGAAATGTTATATTTTAGACTGTATAGCTAGAACTTCTTTTTACAAGCCAGAATGATTTTAACAAAATTTACGGAGACAACTGCTGTTTGATTAATTCCGCAACAGAACATGGTAGAATACGCTCAAACACAACACAACCAAAAAGCATAAAAAAGATGCACAGTGGCGAAATTTAATATTGGAAAGCATGCATTTAAGTGTAACTAGCTTTGTAAAGCAGTTTTTCGGTTTTTCCAGGGGGGAAAAATTGTGATATTGGGCAACTCATCTTCATATGGTGCTCTCAATATTTCTATCGAATACATTTTAACCCAGCTTCTGAACCTCAGGGAGACCTTATATCCCGAAGATAATGACCTACTTGCTGAGTACCAATAAACAAGGCATCAGCAACAAGAAAGACCCCCACCTGTGCCATAAATGATCATATTAGTCTATTCAGGTAAGGGCTTAAGAGTAAAAGGCAATTCATATATTACCAATTTGGGGAAGAGAATAATTACCAGACGGGCAGAAAACATTAGTCGGTAACTCCAACCTTCTTTTGCAGCTGCATCTCTTTGTTGATCAGTAAAACTGAAGATATTAACGGAATAGGTTATCAATGCTGTGTGTTACCCTCAATTCACACAGTGATATATGTTAATCACTCAAGGATAGAGAATATAATTGGGTTACAGAAAGAAAGTCTCACAAATCAAGTCCAAGCACTTATTTTCTTATAAGGTAAAGATGTACTAGATGAGGAAATGAAGAAAGTTTTGGTAAGTTAACAAATACAATCAATAGATCTTAACCCACAAACATATCTCCACATCACTCCACTCTAATGGTTTGATGAGGTGCCTTTTGAGCTAAAGCTCTTTGGTTTGGCACAAGGAAATGAGGACACACAATCACCAAGTCATGGACTTTAATTCAGTAAGTCATTTGCATAGACGTCACATTAAGATGTGTGGCTGGTGCCAACCAGCAACCCAACAAGACCTAATTTTTCATGGTTCAGAGTGAGGACAACTGATTTAGTAAAAATGCCAAATCCAATCTACAGGCATTTACTGGATAATGCATCTGAAAACTGATGCAGAAGCACAACCAGAAATTATTTCAATATCTTATTTTCGATTTCATTGGATAATTTTATATTTTAAGTTTTTAATTGCTTAGTTTGAGTTGTGATAGAAATTAAATTCCATGTTCTCAAGTAGGGATTAGTTTGGATTAATATTTGAGTTCGGCTAGGATTTATTGTATATCTTTATCTCTTATTTCCTGGAAGCTCTATAAAGGTCCAGATGGTTTATTTAGTATTAAGACTATTTAGATTATTATTATTAATCAAAGATTTCTTTGCAAAAATGCTTTTGTGTTTGTTGGTGATTCCAAACCCTTAGGTGGTGAAGCCTAAGGTTTACCATGGGACTGTTCTAGGTATTGAAGCCTAGGCAGTCCTGCATCAAAGACAATGTCGAAATCTGCAGTTGTTAGTGCTGACATCATCTTCTGGTTTGGTAAACTGCTTGTTGAGATTGTGTGCCAGGAAACAAGCATGTAATCTTTAATGTATACTAAGGCCTTGTATTATATTGATATATAGCACGGAATTTTCTATATTTCCATTTGAATAAAAAATATAAAGAAAAATTTCAATCAATTCATTTTCCTTTTATGATACTTCTCAAAGGGGAAAAAAAAAAATTAGATTGTTACCCAAGAAACTCTGAAACCCCACCAATTCCAGCAAGTTTAAATGGTAGAGGACCTTCTCTGATAAGATCCTGCTCCACACAAGATGAAACTCATTATATTCTCAAATTCATGTTTGATTGACAGAACATAAGTAAGAAAGAAAAGGGTATCTATTAATTATCATAAAAAGAAGAAAGAACATGATATAATATCATAATATTAATAACATCAAAGTCCCTGGACCACTCATAACAAATACCTCCTCTTCAGCCGCCTCCAGGCCCCCTCGCACCCAGAAAAGGTTTTTGTAGCCAGCATTATATAGTAGCTCGCAAGCAGCTAAAGATCTGCCAGTATATTATAGTCCAGAATGAGAGGAGAGTCAAAATAGCACATAGCATTCTTTATGATACACGTATGATATTTGTGTTTGATTCTTCAATATGTAAAGGTGATTTGCATCCCTCAATAATTTATCTATTAAGTATATGTAGGACACCAAAACCAACTATGACAGTCAAAGGTAGGGCTATGAGTGGAACCCTTCCGCTTCTCACCCAAGCTGGAACATATGTTTCAATTTAGTGACAAGTGCTTTGAGTGAGTCCAACAACATAAATTCCTACCAGAACAAGCGACAGAGGTATGCTATCTAGAACCTGACGTAGGAAAAGTCTCTTTCTGGAGAGAGATCGCATGGTTTACAACTGAATTGGCTAAAAAAACTGCAAAACTGGAAGTTCACTTTGTACTTGTTTATCCCTCATATTAGTGTTTCATGTTCAGGGATGAGGATGACTCAGCCACTTTATGGCTAAAAACAACGACAAAGATCTCTCAATAAGATGGTCTTTTAGAAGAAAATATAAGCATTCACCATATGGTGCATACTTGAACTACTAAGTGCCAGCAGGGTTCAATCATATAGCTTTGTTAGAGAGGAAGAAGTAGCACGTTTGGTATGTAGAGTTGCACAGTCATATGATCATATCCCAGCACCACCAATCTATCCAAGATGCTTGGACTATATGCAAATGATGTTCTTTGCAGGGTTGCATTTGGGAGGGATTTCTCAGCAGGAGGAGAATATGATAGCCATGGTTTCCAAAAGATGCTTGAGGAGTATCAAGTATTGCTTGGAGGATTTAGCATAGGAGATTTCTTCCCTTCCATGGAATTCATACACAGCTTAACAGGCATGAAATCAAGACTGCAGAATACTTTTCAACGCTTTGATAAACTCTTTGATCAGTTGCTGACTGAGCATGAAAATCCCAAAAGAGAAAAAGAGGAGCATAAGGATCTTGTGGATGTTTTACTTGATATACAGAGGAATGGCTTTCATGAAATGCCACTCACCACAGATAATATCAAAGCTATCATCTTGGTCAGTGAGAACTTTCTCTTTCACGTTGCATTTAATTTTGCAAAGGTTCTCTTATGCCATGTTATCAACCACATCATCCCTTTTTAAAACAAATTTTCCTCTTTCTTTCTGGTAATATTAAATATATAGATATATTAATATTTATACAATATATAATAGTGAAGGCTTAGTAATTAACTTTACTAATCTTATACGTCTTCCAACAATTCTTCTTTCCCATAATTCTTTAAGTTACCATTACTCTCCAAATTCATCTCCCTTTTTTTACTCTTCTTCCCTCCATCTTCTTTTCTATAAATTTCCTATTACTTCTTATGCACATCTCTCATTCATTCCATGTTCTTCTACAACAAAAATTGTAATTACTCTCTCTCTCTCTCTCTCTTGTTGGTGGATTTATTATTGTTTTGGCCACCTTTGCGATGATATAGAAAGTAAACAATAAGGTTCTCCCTTTACATCATTTTTATTAACACCAATTACAACATATCATCATATGAATCCATCACTTTTATTAGTACCAATCCAAGAGAAGAACCAAGAATTTTTATTTGGGAGGCCAAATTGTAATACTAATATATATATATATATATATATATATATATATATATATATATTAGTAAGCAAAGCTCAGAGAAAGTTTAATTAGAATTTGAAATTAGAATCTAATTTTGCGCTATGTATCTACATTTTTGTGAGGACTATATCATAATTATCCACTTAAGTTTGTGTTATATGTCCACTTAAGTTTTTTAATCTTTGTGCCAAGTGAGCTAATGAGTGCAAAATACTAAGAAACTAATATTAATGAACTACAAAATTAAAAAAAAAAAAAAAAATCAATCACATATACTTAATAAAAATCATTACACACTAAAGATCACCACACATTCCATCTTATTAAAAATTAGAAAATAAATGATCGTAAGTAGTATTAAATTTAGGTAATAATTTTAATATGTGACTAATTACGTTTACATTTTAAAAAAATTGATTAATTATTTATATTTTTATGATAAAAACTGTATTTAATTTTAAATGTATTCATACGTATGCATGTGTTACATGCCATTTTTAATAATAATTTCACTAATTATTTATATTTTTATAATAAGAATTATGTTTAATTTTAAATGCATCCATGCATTTCCATAAGTTATATGCTAGTATATATAGTAGTCAAAACAAATTACCCCCCCCCCCCCTCCACACACACACATATTTACAAACCTTTATGTTTAATACTAGAATAAGTCATTATTTATAAATATATCACTCATAAAATTATGAACTTTTACGTATATATTTGCTAAATATCTTTTAAGGGGAATCATTTGATATTAGACATATACAAAAATATATAGTAATAAAAATTAATAGCTCCTATCCAAATTCTGCTCAATGACAATCTTTCATAGAATAAAATTCATCTTTTATCATTTCCATAGTGACATTTTGAAAGTTATCATTTTTCAATTCAAATTACTAGATTCATGGTTTTAAAAACCGGTACGGTCAAAGATCCATTTTACACCTCATTCCCAATTTTGATTGGTTTTAGGGGTTTTTATTGGACTGGATTGGCGCCCTATTCCCAGTTGGTCCAATTTTTGAAACTATGACTAAATTGCCTACTAAAGTGAATTACAAAATTTCAATGGAACCAATGAAATATCAAAGACATGAATGATACAAAACTTTAACTAATGCACAAGAGCAAAATTTTACAACAAAAAATGAAATTGAGGAAAAAAAGAAGCTTGTCTCTATAACTATTAGATTGATTGGCCAATTATTTTTTGGGAATTTCATTTTAAGTGCGTTACAAATTAAACCATATAGTTTTAAAAGTAACAAATTAAAACATGAAGTATTAAAAGGTAACAAATTAAACCTTATAGTTTCAAAAATAATAATTTAAATCTTGAGTTTTCAAAAGTATCGAATTAAACCTTGAACCTATATTATATCTTAAACACGATGGGTTGAAGTTTAATTTGTTATTTTCAAAAGTCTTGGAGTTTAATTTATTACTTTTGAAATTGTAAGGTTTAATTTGTTATTTTTAAAACTTCAAGGTTTAACTTCAAGGTTTAATTTGTTACTCCACAATAGTAGCATTTGGATAAAAATATTGCTTCAATTTCAATATTGAAAAACACTGTCTTCAATTTGCTTCTAAAATTCTAGTATTGTAGTGAAAGAGGGAGAGATTAGGTTTTCTCACTCTTTGACCATAATGGGTGTCAGCTCAATCCAAAGGAAATTATAAGGATGCTTTACAAAATTATTATGAAGTTATGTGACTAGAAATTGATCCCCATAATAGAAGTTATATTCAACTAGTACTGTTTGAAAGGAGAAAAACATATGTAAATTAGTACAATTATTAGTAGAAGCATATTCAGGATTTCAAGAGATACTGTACAGAGTTTGGCTTTTTCGATTATTTCTCATCTATGTAATGTAATAAAGTACTAAATGTTTCAAGAGGCACGTCTCTCTCTCTCTCTCTCTCTCTCTCTCTCTCTCTCTCTCTCTCTCTCTCTCTCTCTCTCTCTCCCTCCCCGAATGTGTCCTTATATAGCGCACAAATTCCAAGTGATTAGCTGAATTAATGGGGTAGACAAATAATAAAGTCTCACGATTCTCAATCGATTGACAACCTATCCAGACAATCGCAATTGATCGACAAGTAGTTGACATAGGTGTCAAGGACATAAGTAGTTCCGCCCTTGCATCAATCATTATATCCCACCTTAGTGGTTGTGAAAAAAGATTATGAAAGCTATTGTATCCATGAACTTATTGCTAAGTTTTAGGATGAAAATTACACTGATTAGTATCATTGCTGCAGGATATGTTTGCTGCAGGAACTGATACAACTTTCATCACCCTTGACTGGGGAATGACAGAACTTATCACGAACCCCAAAGTCAAGGAAAAAGCACAAGCTGAAGTAAGAGGCATCGTTGGAGACAGAAAAGTTATTTTGGAGAGTGATCTGCCTCAGCTGCACTACATGAAAGCTGTAATTAAAGAGATCTGTCGATTACATCCTCCTGCTCCAGTATTACTCCCAAGAGAATCCATGGAAGATGTGAACATTGATGGGTACAATATTCCAGCCAAAACTCGTTTTTTTGTTAATGCCTGGGCAGTAGGGAGAGATTTAGAATGTTGGGAAAATCCAGACATTTTTGAACCAGAAAGATTTACGGATAGCCCAATTGACTTCAAGGGGCAGCATTTTGAGCTCATTCCTTTCGGTGCTGGTAGAAGAAGCTGCCCAGCTATCACATTCGGAACAGCAAGTATTGAGCTAGCACTGGCTCAACTTCTCCACAGCTTTGATTGGGAGCTTCCCCCTGGTGTTAGAGCTAAAGATTTAGATATGACTGAGGTTGTTGCACGTGCTCAGAGACTCTTCTATTTTTTTGGATAAAAGTTAATAATTTTCATCTATTATAATTTTTTTTTTCAAATAAATAAAAAAGATAAACTTTAGAGATAAACAGTAATTGTAATTTCCTTTTTGAACGTGAAGGGAAAAAATCTTAAATTTTAGGAATTTTCTTTTTGAATTCAAAATGAAATTTGTTATTTGACATTTATGACTCTATTTCTAAATGAAGTTATCCTTCATTAATGAGGGCATTTTTTAACCAAATGAAAGTCCAGTTGAAAGTAGAAAATCCTCTTATATATATATGTATATAGACTAACCTCATAGCACGCTTTTTTTTTTCGTTTTTTGTCTACTATCGTAATTTTCATTTTTTAAAATATTTTTGGATAAGTTTGTTTTAAAGACATAAATTAGTAGTTTTCTAAAATAAAAAAAAAAAAAAAAAGACATAGATTAGTAGGAGAGTGTCTTATTTTGTAGGAATTTTAAGTGAAATTGGAGATATATTTTTACCAGATTGTCTTCAAGTTTTTTTCCCATTAAACCTAAGGTTTATGGGTATTTTTAAACTGCATAAAAATCCATTTTAAAGAGAGGAATCCTCTTATAAATAGTATAGACTAGACTCATCACACGCGCCTTGTGTGTGCAATAAGGTTCTTTTTTATTTTGGATTTAGTGAAATAATGTTTAAAAGTGAGATAAAGACAATGTCCTAAATTTTAGGATCTTGATAAAAGCTTGAAAGCCTAAAACTTATAAACTTTTTTTAAAAATAGTAAATTACGTACTCTTTTAACCAATTTGTTTTTTTTAATTTAAAATTATTCAACTAAAAGATATAGGCATTTTAGAAAGTTTAAGAATTTGTGTGAAGATATTTTATAATACACCAACACATCAAAAAATCTTAATGGCTTCGTACCATATCGATGGTGAAGCCTTGATATGGTTCTAGGATGCAAAGGAGGTAGGACTGTTTACAAGTTGGGAAGCGTTTGTGAAAGTATTGCAAATCAGATTTGGCAATACAGCATACGACAATCCCATGAAAGCTCTCACCAGGTTAAGGCATAATGGTTCAGTTGCAACTTACAAGGGTCAATTTGAATCACTCTCAAATCGAATCAAAGGTTTATCTGAAAAGCAGAAGTTAAGTTGTTTCTTAAGTGGATTGAAAGATGAAGTGAGACTCCCTATTCGAATGTTTAATCCAGTGAATCTTAATGCAGCCTTTGGGTTAGCCAAAATACAAGAAGAGTATCTCTTAACTGGGAAGAAAAGTCTTAAAGGGATCCAAGAAGTTATAAGACCTTCAATTCTTGGATCACCTCCATCAATTTTGGGAATGCCCAAGGGAGATTTTAGATCAGAGCAGTATAAACCCAAGATTCCAATTCACAAGATTACCCCAGTGTAGATGGATGAAAGAAGGAAAAAATGATTGTGTTATCTTTGTGATACAGTGGAAGCCAGGGCACAAGTGTACATCTCCTAAGCTCTTTCTAATGGAGTGTTTCCAGCCTTGTCCAGAGCATTTGCAAGGGTTTCATCTAGAAGAAATAATTGAGTTCGATGCAGCTGATAATTCTATGTTTGATATTGATTCAAGAATTGCAAGCCAAACACCAGAAATCACTTTGTATGCATTAATTGGTCAACCATCACTTGAGACCATGAGAGTCCTTGCACGAATCAACAATCACTAGATCATCATCCTTATTGATACTAGCAATACCCACAATTTCCTTGATTCCTCACTCTTGGAAGCTTTGAAGCTTCCAATGTCATCAAGAATAGGGTTTGCTATCAAGGTTGCAAATGGAGATGTGATCATGACTCAAGGAACTTATGCTGATGTGCCAATCAAGATGCAAGGGAATTCTTTTGTCTTGGTGTTGCATTTAATTTCCTTGGAAGGTTGTTGTTAGGTTCTAAGGTCTTAGGATTTTATGTATTTAGAACTCTAATTTGTAATGTTGGCAAACCATGATCAAAACATTGTATTTAGTCTTGTTTAGGCTTGCTCAAAGTTGGTTTATTATTGTACAGTTGGAATCGAGTGGCTGCAGAAGTACTTGGGACTTTTGGCCTGGCTCGATCGATCGAAGATTAGACTCGATCGATCGAAAATCGCACAGGTTGAATTTTCTGCAGAATTTCCAACTCAGCCCTACTTCATTAAACGTTTAGGGTTTTATGTTTTTACCCGAGGTATATAAACAAAACCCTAGCCACGTTTTTGAGGTTGTCCATATTGTTATTGTTGCTCATATTTTCTGTTTTGTGTAAATCTCTTGTGAGATCTTAGAGGAGCTTTCCTTTACACAAAGCTTAGGGTTTTCAAGGTAGAGATGATTTCAACATCTTGAAGATCAACTTAGTTGCAACCATTGGATCTTAAAAAGAAAAGCAAGCGGGGAGCTTGTAGCTGATTGAAGAATTCAAGAAAGAAGTAGTCCGTGGATTCGGAGCCTGCGCGTGGTCGTGTCAGGAAGTTCGTACTGGTGGGTAGCATTAGGAAGTCGAGCGGGGAGCTTGTAGTCCTTCTGTAAGAACTTCAATTCTTTCATAGTGAATTCTTGTTTGCCTTGAGGATCGGTGGGTCAAATCCTCCCCAGGTTTTTACCGTGTGGTTTCCTGGGTGATCATATCTTGTGTTATTTATTTTCCGCTGCATTATTATTCTTGATATGATTGTTGAATTGCTTTAACCTAGAATTGTTTAATTTGACTAAGTAACAACTTGGCTAATTAATCTAGGCTACGCAATTTGGTTGTTTTAGGGGTCTAAATAACCTATCAAGTGGTATCAGAGCGGGTAGCTCTTTGTGTTTGAGATTTTTAATCTCTGAGCTGATCCTTGACCCCTGTTGTCATGGAGCATGGACACTCTTTGTTTGTTCCTCCTCATTTTGATGGGAACAACTATGCTTATTGGAAAGTAAGGATGAAAGCATTCCTGAAATCCATTGATGAAAGGGTTTGGAATTCCGTTGAATACGGATGGGTAAAACCCGCTACTCCTGTGAGTGAGTGGCAAACTTCTGAAAAAGAAGCAGCAAGCTTCAATAGCAAAGCTATGAATGCTATCTTTAATGCTGTTTCTATGGAGGAATTTAAGAGGATCTCTAATGTTGAGGTTGCTCATGTTGCATGGAAAATCCTCCAAACTGTGCATGAAGGCACAAAGGCAGTTAAGATTAATAAATTGCAACAATTGACTTCTAGATTCGAAAGCATTAGAATGTCTGATGATGAATCTTTTGATGAATTTTATGCAAAATTAAATGATATTGTCAATTCTGCTTTTAATTTGGGTGAAATCTATGATCAACCTAAAATTGTTAGGAAGATTCTTAGATCTTTAACTGAAGATTTTAGACCCAAAGTGACTGCCATCACTGAAAGCAAGGATGTGGACTCCATCCCTGTTGATGAGCTTGTAGGATCTCTTCAATCCTATGAGTCTGACCTACCTAAAGTAAACAAATCCAAATCAATGGCTCTTAAGTCAGTTGATGATGTTGAGGGTGGTGGATTTGATGATGAGCTCTCTGCTACAGAGATTGCCTATCTTGCCAAAAACTTTAAGAACTTTCTGAGGAATACAAATAGAAAGGCAAGAGGGACTTACACTGCTGAACCTAGAAATTTTAGGAAGAATGATCCCATTAAGGTTAACAATTTTGAAAAACCTAGAGAAAATTTTGGTCAATCTTCTAATAACTCTTTGGGTCCTCAGTGTTTTGGCTGTCAAGGGTATGGTCATGTGAAATCTGAATGTCCTACATTCTTGAGGAATAAGGGTAAAGCTATGGCTGTAACCCTTAGTGATAATGAGGTTTCTGATGATGAGTCCGGTGGGGACGAGGATGGAAACTTCATTGCTTTCACGGCTACTGCTATAGTCAATGAAAGCATATCTGCTGAGGAGAACCCTTCTGATGGGGAACTCTCTGAAGATGCAGATCTTCAAGAGGCCTATAACAAACTTTGCAAAATTGCTGCAAAGGATGCTATGAAAGTTGAACTTGGCCTAAAGAAAATTGACTCTCTTGAGCTTGAAAAGAGAAATTTGCTTGTTAAACTGTTTGATGCTAATGAGCTTTTGAATAATGTTAAATCTGAGAACATGCTTTTGCTTGATAAAGTTAGAACTTTGGAACATGATTTATCTGTTGCTAGATCTGCTAGTTCTAAACTTGATCACATGCTGAATGTTCAAAAGTCTCCTGCTGATAAAACTGGGTTAGGATATGTTGAAAGCATTTTTGATTCTGGACCACATTCCACTACTTTTGTTCCTTCTTCTTCTTCTGAACCTTCTGTGAGTGAGGTTGTGAGTGAAACTGTCAAACCACCTGTGAGTGAGATAGTTAAACCCGTAGAAGTTTCACCACCTAAGAAGATTAGGGTAGACTTAAGAGAATCTAAACCTAAGGAGCCTACCAAATCTAAGGACAAGATGCATGGTAAACCTGCTTGGGTTTGTCATTATTGTGGTAAGTCTGGACACATTCGTCCTAACTGTTACAAGCTTCAAGCTGATAAGAGAGCTACTAAACCAAAAGTGCCTGTGCCTCAAGCACATGATCCTATGGCATTAATTGGTGAATTGGTAAAGGTGTTAAACCTTTATTCCAATCCTGGAGTTGGGAATCACTCTAATGTGAATAAGAACTCCAATGCTCGTGGTGCATCTAAAAAGTTTTGGATGCAAAAGACTCGAACTAACTGAGTCTTTCTGACATGGTCCTTGTGCTTAATTGCTCTATTCTTTGGTGACCATTGTTCTTACAGAAGAACAACACTGTTTTTGTTCTAGGACTTGCATTGCATTACATTCATGCATTTCATTCTAGGATTTATCTGTTTTCCTTTAAAATAAAAAAAAAATAATAATAAAATAAAATAAAATAAAATAAAAAAGAAAAAAAGAAAAGTGAAAGCAAAAATTATGTTAGACACTATTTTTCTTGATTTTTGAAAAACAAGGTTGGTCTACTTTTTGACACATGTCATGTTCTGTGTACCTTGTTTAACTTTGATGAGCTTAAATATTGCACCTGACTAGTTAAAGCTTTGTAGTGCATGTTGTGTGGGAAAGATGTTTGTGGTTATTAATCACTTTGTCTTGATCTTGAAGTCACATGTTATTTGACTGTCGGACTTGATCCTTTTGAGAAAGGCATAAATAACCATCTCACCACTGTTCACTAGTCAATCATGAACACCTTAGTGCATATCATAAGATTTTGTGCTCGTGAAAGTGTAGCACATGCACAAAAAGAACATAAGGTGTAGCCTCTTTAAATGCTTAATGCTTAAAACTGGTGTGTACTATTAGGCTTGATGCCAATTCACTTAATTCAAACCGGTGTGTACTATTAGGCTTGATGCCATTTCACATAATCTAATCTGGTGTGTACTATTAGGCTTTATGCCAAATTTCACCTAAATAATGGGGCAAAAATACAAGAAACTTACATGATTGCAAGCTTTTGTTCTAGGAGATGTGGGAGTTATAGGATGTAACTCTTTAGGTGATAGTCTCTTTTAAATTCTATGTGATGAATTGTGTAGACTTTGTGTTTGATTGCTATTCACATATCACCTCACATGTATCTCAAGTTTTTGCTAGTATCACACACTACACAAATTACTCTTTGTTAAACACTGTACATGCTAGTGTGTGTGTTTTTGGTCTGACCAACCAAGTTTGAAATTATCTTGAGATTTGTGTACAACATATTTGTTGTTTGAGAATATTCAAAGGAAGAATGATTGAAACTTGTTTTTGAGAAATTTGGGGTTTAAAATTTTGGGTTTTTGAAAAATCATTCCATCTCATACTCATGCATTTTATTTCTGTATTTTAATGCTTTGAGGAGTTGTTTTTTCAAAATTTAGTTTGTCTTTCAAAACTGTGATTTTTCTCAAAATTTAGTGAGCCTCTGCCCATTTCGATCGATCCAGCCTGATTTTCGATCAATCGAAAAAGTGCTCTCATTTGTCTCAAAATGACTGTGTGTTTCGATCGATCGAATGTGCTTTTCGATCAATCGAAAAAGTGCTCTAGTTTGTTTCAAAACGACTGAGTGTTTCGATCAATCGAATCTGATTTTCGATCGATCGAACATCGTGAAAAAGCTTTTTTAAAAGATCAGATCTGACTTTTTCAAATACTTTTCAAAATCTTTTTCAAACTTTTTCTCTCTCTCCGCGTTGGCAAGGCTCCACCTTAGGAATTTTTGTCGTTTTCTTCCGAAGTTTTTGCACAATCTCTCTTTCCTCAAGCCGGTAAGACCCTTTTACCCTTCCTTTTGATTTTATTTTCATCATTTCATGCATAAATCCATGTTTTTAAGGGTAATTTTCGGACTTTGCTATTTTGGGATTTTCTTTTGTTTCAAGCCATATTTTATGCAATTGATCATTGGGTTTTTGTGGGGACATGCTATAGACATGATCTAAATAGTTTAATTTGATCAAATTTGAGTTTGGTGAAAAATTGAAAAATCTAGGGCTTGTTCTTAATCCGAATTGGGGCTTTTGTTAAATTGAGTAGAATTTGCTGAAATTGGCTTGTTGTATTGGTGTAATTAAGCATTGTAATCTATGTAATGTGTTTTATAATGCTCAATTCATCAATTTGGTTATAAAAAATTCAACAAGTGGTTTTCAATTTTTGGGATTTTTGATAGAAATTCCATGTTTAAGCCAATTTTGTCAATTCAATCTCAATTGAACTTATTTGTTTACTGCATTAGATCATGCATCACAACATTATTAATGTTCATGCATCATATAGATTTTTGTTCTATATTTTTTATTGTGCTAATTTGCAGTCTGCCCTTGGTTATGTTTTCTCTTGTTCTTTTGGTTTTTCACTTTGTGTCTCTGTCCTTTCCTTAGCACTATGCCTAGGAAAACTAGAGCTCGTAGGAATGTTCCCTCACCTTCTCCTTCACCCCCTCCATCCTATGATCGTGAGAGGTTTTCTAGTGAGAAAAACCAAGAGATTTTTGAGAAGCTGAATGTTAGGAGAAAAATTTGGGCTGAGCGTTCTGTTCACTTAGATGAACTTGATCCTGCCATTAGGGCAAATTTTGAGCGTAGGGGCTGGTTACCCTTGGTGGATGTTTCTGATCCTCCTCCACCTTCTGCCTTGATTAGAGAGTTCTATTCGAACATCTCTATCCGCATCTATGATTCCAACACTCTAGTCCAGAGTTGGATACGAGGCGTAGAGAACACACTTACTCCTACGGTAGTGGCTGATGCTCTAGGGGTACCATGGGTTCGACATCCTGTCTATCCATATGATGTGTCTCCCGAGATTAGTGATGTCTTGTCTTACATCACTGGGACTACTGTCCAGTGGGGTTCTGATCCTCGGATCACCTCTGCTGAGCTCTCTGGGTTACACTATCTTTTCTTTAGGATAGCGTGTCATTCTATCTGGCCCATTTCCCATGTTCACACCATTCCTCTTGAGAGGTGTGTATTTTTGTACGCTCTGGTTACTGATGCTCCTATTAGTTTTCCCCATCTTTTTCTTCGTTCTTTGAACGATGTTTATAGGAGTTCATCATCTGCTCATGCTCTTGTTCATCCTATTTTCATTCATAGGATTCTCCTTCATCTTGATCTTGGTGGCTTCCCTTACTCTGAGCCCGTTCATGTTATTGCTCCTATAGGTGCGTCTTTTCTTAGACAAAGGGCTGCTCATCTTCGAGCTGGTTCTAAACACCCTAGGTCTGAGCCCTCGAGTAGCGCACCTCCTCCTTCTTCTTCTGCAGGTATTGCTGGTGAGGATGTTACTGATCCA
Organism: Quercus aquifolioides; assembly: GCA_019022515.1. Classification (NCBI taxonomy): domain Eukaryota; kingdom Viridiplantae; phylum Streptophyta; class Magnoliopsida; order Fagales; family Fagaceae; genus Quercus; species Quercus aquifolioides. Next base: position 198,253 of record JAFHAW010000041.1, on the reverse strand, counting down.
GTTGGTGATGATGCTGCTGCTGCTGATGTTCCTCCACCTCCTTCGGCCGACTTCGATGTTCGTCGTACTTTGGAGACTGTCATGACCGTTCAGGCGGCTCATGGACAGATTTTGGTGGCCTTGCTAGATGAGTTTCGTGCTCTACGAGCTGACTTGGCGCGTCTTCATTCACCCTCACCACCTCCTTTTGATGGCGACTTGTGATTGCTCTTTGGCATTCCGTCACAAAAAGGGGGAGTGGTATTTTGACTTGTAAAGGGGTTTTTGTCGTTAGGGGGAGACTTTTTGTTTTGAGGAGCTTGTGGAGTTTTTTAGATTGTATCTAGGTGCTTCACTTTGTATATCATTTTTGGGGATATTCATGTTAGGGGGAGTAACATTGATTGATATACATGTTCTATTCATTGATTCTTGTTGCTTTATGATTCACTGCTTATTGATTTATATTTATGAGTTGATCATTCATATATGTCTTTATTTTGTGTTGTGTGAATCTTACAAGAATGTTATACCTGTTGTTTTACTCTTTTCTGTCACACATGCGTTTATGCGTTTGTTGAGTATTTCAGGAATATACAGGTTGATTCAACTAAAGCTGCTGTCTACACTTGCAACTGATGGATAGTAGTTAGGCTGAATTTGATTTTATGAGCATTACTTTTGTAAAGGGCTTTTACTTGTAAAACTTTGAGCTTTTAACTATGGTTTTGTCACGGATTGCCAAAGGGGGAGTTTGTTAGGTTCTAAGGTCTTAGGATTTTATGTATTTAGAACTCTAATTTGTAATGTTGGCAAACCATGATCAAAACATTGTATTTAGTCTTGTTTAGGCTTGCTCAAAGTTGGTTTATTATTGTACAGTTGGAATCGAGTGGCTGCAGAAGTACTTGGGACTTTTGGCCTGGCTCGATCGATCGAAGATTAGACTCGATCGATCGAAAATCGCACAGGTTGAATTTTCTGCAGAATTTCCAACTCAGCCCTACTTCATTAAATGTTTAGGGTTTTATGTTTTTACCCGATGTATATAAACAAAACCCTAGCCACGTTTTTGAGGTTGTCCATATTGTTATTGTTGCTCATATTTTCTGTTTTGTGTAAATCTCTTGTGAGATCTTAGAGAAGCTTTCCTTTACACAAAGCTTAGGGTTTTCAAGGTAGAGATGATTTCAACATCTTGAAGATCAACTTAGTTGCAACCATTGGATCTTAAAAAGAAAAGCAAGCGGGGAGCTTGTAGCTGATTGAAGAATTCAAGAAAGAAGTAGTCCGTGGATTCGGAGCCTGCGCGTGGTCGTGTCAGGAAGTTCGTACTGGTGGGTAGCATTAGGAAGTCGAGCGGGGAGCTTGTAGTCCTTCTGTAAGAACTTCAATTCTTTCATAGTGAATTCTTGTTTGCCTTGAGGATCGGTGGGTCAAATCCTCCCCAGGTTTTTACCGTGTGGTTTCCTGGGTGATCATATCTTGTGTTATTTATTTTCCGCTGCATTATTATTCTTGATATGATTGTTGAATTGCTTTAACCTAGAATTGTTTAATTTGACTAAGTAACAACTTGGCTAATTAATCTAGGCTACGCAATTTGGTTGTTTTAGGGGTCTAAATAACCTATCAGTTGTGATATAGTACTTGGTACTCAATGGCTCAGCTCCTTCGACCTCATTCAATAAGACTTAAAATCCTTGACAATGCAGTTTATGTATATGGGAAAAAGGTTCTTTTACAAGGGTTAAGACCTTCTAGCTCTTCCTTGCAAGAGAGTGGCACTTTCCTCAAGTCTTCAATTAGGAAAGGCTTAGTTCTGCAGATTATTGTACCAGACACTGCAACAAATCAAGACCATCAGTTTGCAAACATTACTCATCTACTAGAAGAATTTGCACAAGTTTTTGAGACTTCAATGGGGTTACCACCTTCCAGAAGGCATAAGCATCAAATCAATTTGAAGAATGAGACGCAACCCATCTGTGAAAGACCATATAGGTACCCTTACTATCAAAAAATTGAAATAGAAAAGATAGTTAAGGAATTACTTGAAGTAGGTTTTGTTAGGCCTAGTCAAAGTCCTTTCTCTTCTCCTATTTTATTGGCGAGAAAGGCAGATGGTATTTGGCATATGTGTGCCGATTATATAGCCCTTAATAGAGAAACCATCGAGGATAAGTATACTATTCTTGTGGTGGATGAACTGTTAGATGAATTAAGTGGTTCTACCATTTTTTCTAAGCTTGATTTAAGGTCAAGCTATCATCAAATCAAGATGAAAGAATCTGATGTGCATAAAACAACATTTCGAACTCATGAGGGACATTATGAATTTTTAGTAATGCCCTTTGGGTTAACTAATGCACCATCTACATTCCAAAGTTTAATGAAGTGTTTAGACCTTATTTGAGGAAATTCATGCTTGCCTTCTTTGATGACATTCTAGTCTTTAGTAAGGATCTTAATACTTATTTACAACATTTGAGGAAGGTCTTAGAGGTGCTACAAAACAATCACTTATATGCAAAGAGATCCAAATGTAGTTTTGGGTATGCTGAGGTAGAGTATTTGGGCCATTTGATTTTTGGTCAAGGAGTTAAAGCTAATCTAAAGAAGACTACAACTGTGGTGCAATGGCCTGCACCTACTTCAATTAAGGCCTTAAGGGGATTTTTAGGTCTTACAGGATACTACAAGAAATTCATAAAGGGATATGGTCAAATTGCAGCCCCACTCACTGATTTGCTTAAAAAAGATGCCTTCATTTGGCATGACAAGGCTCAGCTAGCCTTTGACTCACTTAAATCTGCAGTGACTAACCCTCCAGTCTTAGCCTGGCCTAACTTTACTAAAGATTTTGTGATAGAATGTGATGCCTCAGGGGTTGGTCTAAGTGTTGTACTGATGCAAGATCAAATGCCGATTGCTTTACATAGTCAAGTATTGAAAGGTAGAGCTTTGCATCTTTCTACATATGAAAGAGAACTTCTAGCCTTGGTGGCAGGAACCAAAAAGTGGAGAGCTTACTTGGTAGGAAGAGCTTTTGTGATAAAAACTAATCAACAAGCTCTCAAGTGTCTATTAGAACAAAGGGTTGGTACACCAACTCAGCAGAAGTGGATATCCAAGATTATGGGTTATTCTTTTGTGGTTGAATACAAGAAAGGTAAAGACAACAAGGTTGCTGATGCTCTTTCTAGATGGGAAGAAGACAAGCAAGGCATCTTGTTTTTAATCTCTTTGCCTGTGCCTAGCTGACTTGATGACATAAAAGCTAGCTACGCTCAAGATCCTAAATTGCAACTCCTATTGTATTCCTTGCAAGATAATAACTTTAGTGACAACAATTTTCGACTGCAAAATGGTGTAATTCTCTATAAAGGAAGAGTTTTGTGGGTGATAGTCCTCAAATTATATCCCTGGTCCTTAACCATGGTCATAATAGCCCTTCTGCTGGACACTCAGGGTATTTGAAGTCATTATGTAGACTAAAACAAGATTTCCATTGGCATGGTATGAAGGGATATCTTAAGAGACATATTCAAGAATGTGAGGTGTGTTAAAGGATGAAAGCTGAAACCATCTCTCCTGCAGGTTTGCTACAACCTCTCTCAATACCATCCAGGCCTTGGTCTGATTTTAGTTTGGCTTTCATAGAGGGGTTACCAAAATCTAAAGGATTTTATGTCATTTTGGTGGTGGTAGATCACCTAACCAAGTATGTTCATTTCCTACCTTTAACACATCCTTATACTACCAGCAAAGTTGCCAACGTGTTTAGCAGCAGGTGTTTAAGCTTCATGGTATGCCAAAAAGCGTAGTGAGTGACAGAGATGCCACATTTACTTCCACCTTCTGGACTGAGCTGCTCAAATTACAAGGTACTACATTGGCTATGTCCTCTACCTACCACCCTCAGTCAGATGGTCAAACAGAAGTTGTAAATAGATGCCTAGAACAATATTTGGATCCTTTGTTAGTGACAGACCATATAGGTAGAGTGAATGGTTGGCTTTAGCATAATTTTGATTTAATACCAATTTTCACACTGCCATCAAACTTACACCTTATGAGACTCTTTATGGCATTGGTCCTCCCAAGCTCATTGATTACATTCCTGGCTTAATTAAGGCTAAGGCTGTGGAGTCTTATATAAGCACTAGAGCTCAAATTCTAAAAGTGTTGAAGCAAAACCTAATCATTGCTCAAGAGAGAATGAAATTTCAGGCTGAAAAACACAAGAGTGAGAGGTCATTTGAAGTGGGTGATTGGGTTTACTTAAGACTTCAACCTTATAGGCAATAGTATTTGACCCATTGAAAGAGTTGGAAGTTGTCTCCCAAATTGTATGGCCCTTTTAAGGTGATTAAGATTGGCCAGGTTGCTTATCAATTGGACCTTCCTCTAGAGTCTAAGTTGTATCCTATATTCCATGTTTCATTGCTCAAACCCAAATTGGGCCAACATACTTCTCCTGTGCCTACTCTTCCTCCTATTGATGTAGAAGGTCTTTTGTCACCTGAGCTTATAGCTATGTTGCAGCAGAGATCTAAGCAGTTAAGGAATAGGATTATAACTGAAGTTTTGGTTCAATGGCATGACACCACCACTGAAGATGCTACTTGGGAATCACTACACCAGTTACAGAATCAATACCCTCACCTTGTGGGCAAGGTTCTTTAAAGGTGGGGAGTATGTTAAGAGCCCAAGTCACTGGCCTTGTTAGCAACAAGTGTAATTAGCTCATTGTAAAAAATTAGAATTGTTGTATGTGCTTTAGACAGTTAAAAATAGTTGTTAGAAGTTAGTTACAAGTACAGCAAGTTGTTAAGCTGTTAGACCTGTTAGTTGGTGTGATTGCATTAACAGTTTGAATATGGATATAAGTGTAATCAAGCAATGAGTAGGGACATGAATAAGAATAACCAGCTTATGCTAAACTCTCTCTCTCTCTCTCTCTCTCTCTCTCTCGTTTCCCTTATTTCTCTACCTTTCTCTTACTATAAGGCCTGGCTGCCTTGAATCAGTCACATAGCTTAGAGTTAGAATTAGGATTCTAACATTTGTTAATAGTATATATATTATTTTTATTTTTTTAAGGGCAAGGAAGAGAATCATCCACATAACCCATTAGTATTTTATTTTTATTTTTTAATAAAAAAAATAAGCTTTTTAGTGTGTTGGGTCCCAAATAATATTATCAATGTGTTAGGTCCCAAATAATATTATCACAAATATTAGCAATCCAAAATAGCAATCACACACAAGAACACAAATATTTACGTGGAAAACCATTTCTCTTTTAAGGGAAAAACCATGAGACAAATTCCGAATAATTTCACTATTATCAAATCAATTACAATAATTTTTGTGTATGCCTCACGGCTAAAGAAAATAATCTCTCTTATTTTTCTTTGCTCTCACACACACAAATTATCTTTCCCAAAGGCAACAATCCTTTTTTCTTTTCTTTTTTCACTATGCGGCACCTACCCTTTTTTTTCACTGTGTAGCACCTACCTTTCTTTTTCTTATGCGGCACACAAAAAAAAAAAAAAAAAATCACATATAACCCTTATTTAAATAACCTTAGCCGCCACACCATCCTTGTATCACACAAATATAAAAAATCCACTTGAACTAGAATACTAGTTGGCCACGAAATAAAAACAAGCCCATATGTGGGCTTCTACTTTGTGGGCTGGACCATGTGCTTTATGCACCCAACAATCTCCCCCTCCAGCCCACTATTGGGAGGAGATCTTCAATCTTGCTCTTCAGTTCAGATCCATGTCGGTCAAGCCGACTTCAAGCTTGACCTTCTTCATTATCTTCACCAACACTAAGAACACCTCATCAATGTCAATACCTTTCATTCTCAAAGAATTCATCTCTTCTTGGATTTCTTTAATCCAATCCCTTGGCTCCCCTTCATCAGAAGCCCAATTATTCTTGAAGCTAACAGTGTGATGTTTTCTAGTAGTCCTCTTCTCAAGAGGTTTAACAATCTCTAGTGGAGGATATTGCTCCCCCCTGCTCAAGACCTCTAGGATCTTTCACTTCATCATCATCCCATGTAGCCTTAGCTTCTTCATATTTTTCATCACCTACCACTTCCTCTTCTGAAGCACTATTAGGCAATGAAAATTTCACCCTCTTGGTTTCAACACCATTAATCCTAACATTCATCTTTGGAGTCTTCTCAAAATTTTTAATCTCATTGAAGTTCTTCTTATAGGTCTTCACATGAGTCTTGTACAAACCGCAACATGCATGTCCTCTTGCAACAACCAATGGCCCCTTAGTAAGCTTCCATCTTCCATCACCAAGGTAATTACAATAACCCACTCGATCCATAGCCAATACAGAAAACACATTCATCCTTAAATCTGGAACAAGTCGCATATCCTTCAACATCATATTGCTACCAACATTGGTTTCAATGCACACATCACCATTTCTATCAATTTTTAAGTAACTAGAATTACCCATCTTCATTGTACCAAAGTCTCCTACATTGTACGTGGTAAACAACCCCTTAGTAGGGATAATATGATGGGAGGTTGTAGAATCAACAACTCACTCAATATCATTATTAGCAACACGCTCACACTTTTGCTCTTCAATAGAGAGCACCGCAACATCCTCATCAATCACAGTAGTTGTAGTATTTTTCTCACTATCATTCTTTTCATATTTTCCATTATTTTGTTCCTTATTCCAATGCCAACAATCTCTTCTTAAGTGACCCTTTTTCCCACAATCGAAGCATTCTCGAGTTTCCTTGAACTGAGATTTATCTCTTAAATATTGTGACCTACCATTGAATTTTCGATTATTAGGTCCTCTGCTTCTACCTCTACTCTTGTTCTCCGTGACAAAAGCTTGATCTTATGCATTGTCTCTATTTGCATCTCTCTAGCGAACCTCTTCACTTAAAATCAAATCTCGAATATCATCATATTTGAGTTTGCTTTTCCCTATAGAATTACTCACCGCCATTCTCATGGCTTCCCTACTATTTGGTAAAGAAGCTAAAAGTGACAGTGCACGAACCTTATTATCAAATTCAATTTCCACCGTGGATAATTGATTAGTGATTATATTGAACTCATCCAGATGCTGCGCTACAGGAGTGCCTTCTGCCTTCTTCAAATTAAATAACTTCTTCATCAAATACACCTTATTGTTAGCCGATGGCTTTTCGTACATGCTAAACAAAGCTTTCACCGAATCCACTGTGGTCTTTTCTTTCACAACATTGTGCGCTACTGATCTTGACAGAGTTAATCGAATAACTCTTATACCTATCTATCAAGAAGATTCCAGTCTTCATCCTTCATAGTTTCAGGTTTCGTCCCCAAAAGGGGGATGCAATTTCTTCTCATAAAAATAATCTTCAATCTACACCCTCCAATACGCGAAGTCTGTTCCATCAAATTTCTCAATTTCTGAGCCCTTGCCTTCTTCTCCAGCCATCGCTTCCACTCTAACCTTAGCTCTGATAGCACTTGTTGGGTCCCAAATAATATTATCATAAATATTAGCAATCACACACAAGAATACAAATATTTACGTGGAAAACCTTTTCTCTTTGAAGGGAAAAACTATGGGACAAACTCCGAATAATTTCACTATTATCAAATCAATTACAATAATTTGTCTGTATGCCTCACGGCTAAAGAAAATAATCTCTCTTATTTTTCTTTGCTCTCACACACACAAATTATCTTTCTCAAAGGAAACAATCCTTTTTTCTTTTCTTTTTTCACTATGCACCACCTACCCTTTTTTTTCACTGTGCAACACCTACCTTTCTTTTTCTTATGCGGCACACCAAAAAAAGAAAAATCACATATAACCCTTATTTAAATAACCCTAGCCGCGTGGGTTCCAGTTAGCTCAATTGATAAAGTCTCTGACTCTTGTATAAGAGATCTAGGGTTCAATCCCCGTCTACATCAAAAACTAATTGGCGTCTTGGTCTGATGATAAAGAGTAATCATGCCATAAGTTGAAACTCTCTCTCAAAAAATAACAGTAACCGCCACACCATCCTTGTATCACACAAATATAAAAATCCACTTGAACTAGAATACTAGTTGGCCACGGAATAAAAACAAGCCCATACATGGGCTTTTACTTTGTGGGCTGGACCATGTGCTTTATGCACCCAACACAGTGTGCGTGGACTCCTTGAAACCACATCAAGTGATAGGAGAGAAATCTTTGGGATATTTTTAACTAGTAAGAGTAAGAGTGGAGGAATCATTGGGATCTTCTTGATTTGGTGAGGATTTGGAGCTGTAGCAGCTGGAGAGAGGAGGATTCTTCGGTCGGTTGGGATTTTTTGGGTTCTGATATTCCTTTTGCTACTGCGGATGTATTAACATTGTCATCTATACGATTTGGTGTCGGGGTTGCTAAGGAAATAATAAGATCGATAAGATTCGAGAACCTGATAGTGGTGATGGGACTTTTGCTTTAACAATGAAGATTTAAACACAATATTGTATTGTTTTTCTAATGAACCGAATCAACCATATCTTTTTGATAAATAAAACAAATCGACAATGAACAAAATTGTGTACTGTGTGTATACTGTATACATACACATGAACAGTATCTTATTATGTGACACTCTTAAAGTAAGTAAACCAACTTAATTATTACTAGTATAAATATGATGAATCAAGAAGTTTGTTAAATTAATATATATGTGGTAATTACTAGTAAGCAAACCAAATTCTTGCTTATATATATGTGGTAATTTGCTTACTTTGGGTGAAGCTTTCTTTGTGGGTGCGTGACTAGTGTACTTTGCTTTGAGTGGTTACTTAGGCGTAGGTAAGCAAATTAAGGTGTCCACGAGTGGTTACTTGCTATGTGACATTTATGTACATGAGTGTTGATTAGCTTGTAACAGAGAGAGCGGTGTTGCTCTCTGTACATAAGTGTTGACATTCACGTCTGATTTTTTAATTTTTTTTTTTTTTTAATTTTTAAGAATCAATTTTTCTAGTAAAATATGTATCCCACTCTTCATTTACAAGACCTTCTATTAAAATATTCTAAAATATAATTCCTCTTTATATATTTTACCACACTCCCCAATGTCCAATTCTCTCAAGTCTCACCCTAGGCCACCCACATCTATCAACTCTTAGCTGGATTGAGATCTTGTGCAATAATTAGGGTAATTGTGCCATACAATTACCACATTCATGTAAGATGTAAAAGTTGATAAGGTAAAAATAAAATAATAATAAAATTTTAAAAAATTTTAAAAAAATTATCTAATTAACTTTTACATCTCGCATGGAGTGGTATTGTATGGTGTTATTGCACCGAATCCAAATCCCCTTAGCTAACGACTACTGCAACTACATGGATCTGTCATTGTAGGTGACACCCTATGCTAGAGAGAGAGAGAGAGAGAGAGAGAAAGAGAGAGAGAATGGAAGAATTACAATAAGTTACAATACTTTATATTTTTTAGTTTTTTTTAAAAAATTTAATAATGATGGATATTTGAGTGTAAGATTTCTTTTGTATTGTGATGTTTAACTATAGTGCTATTTTACATCAATTTAAAAGGGTTCAATGTGAATGCCCTCATATAACCGATAAATGCCATACTTATTACACAAAATTATTACTTTTATGAGGTGTGAAAAGAGATTGACAGATACCTTACTTCCAATTTCTTTCCTTGGAAAAGCTAATTTTCCAACTCAATAAAATAATAAAATTATAGAGTTTATTCAATCGGGAATTTTAGTCCATAGCCTAATTTCATCAAATTAAAGAAGATTGGCAATTTGGCATAGTCATCTACCGAAAAATGTTAGTGCCACGAAAAGTCAGCACGTCTTCCCACAATTTTTTCATATAATGAATTTGTGATTAGGCAAAAAAAAAATAGTGGATTTATATAAGTTCACAGCTCATTAAATGTGCATAAATTATAACAAAAGTTGTGTTATTTGATGTAGTCTTAACACTGTTGCAGCCTACCAAGTTGGCATCACTGTATGTGTTTAGAAAAATCTTCTTCGAGATAGCTTTCATTACTGTTCTGTCAGTAATCTGTCAGTATCCTTAATTAACAATGATATTTTGTCATCATTCAAAGAGAAGCCACCCCATCTGGAAAAAAAAGAATCATCCATGTTGATCTGTCCTCTATAACTAGACATGGACCATGGGTTCTAAAAAATATTTAAGACCATAAACTTTTATACTATAGTTTGCCGATTCTATCCCATCGCTAGCTATGAATGGTGGACAAAAATTGAAGAGTCTATGTGAAAGTAATAGTTAGTCAATTATATCATATATAGAATGATTGGTAAATATTAAATAATACAATGAGTAATATGAGAGGAATCTTTAACCCCTAGTTACCGTAAATAGTGTTTTAAACATCTAGATTAATACACCATAAAATGTGAGTTGTAGTCTTAAAATCTCAAAATTTCAACTTTTGAAAAAGCTGTTTTCAAAAGTTCTTTTAGTGAAATTGCTGAACGTTTGTCAATCTCAACTAAAACAGCTTTTAACTCCTTTAAAGTACTTTTCGACCCCTTCCTTCAAAATGGGAGTCTATTACTCAAATTTCTTTCCCTTGCATGTTATTTACAATCTTGATCGAGGTATTATTTGGGATTTTTGAAATACATCTTATGTGATAATTCACAATAATAAAATCAACTTGTTTATTATAAAAAATAGGAAATAAAATTCAAAAAAAAAAAATTGTGAAAAAAAAAAAATTTTATATTAGGTTCTTTGTATTTATCGGTATGAAATAGTACCCTCAATAATATTGGAGTACTTAGGTAATTTTCCATCTTGATCACATCATGGTTAAGTGGAATGGTAGAAATTGGCATGGAAAGTTTGTTCCGCTAATTTCCAAAGGAAGGCCAATCAGATATAGAATCTTTTTTTTTCCTTTGGGGGATCCAAGGATGGACCATTGATTTATTGACTGAGCCAAAGATAACGAAAGAAAACAAATAAGGAGAAAGAAAAAAGAGTTAGGATTCTACTTTCTACCCACTAAATTCTCTCCAACTTACTCATTTTCTTCTTAGGATTTTACACAATTTGCACATTTGTTGATGTGTGATTAGATTACATTATTTACACACAACCCACCACTAGAACTTAATGAAACGTAACCAAATTATCACTTGTCACATGTCTAAGTTGTGTCAAAAGCGTGTGATTCTAGACTTTTTGTTTCACTTATTTTCTGCAACACAAAATCCTAAAGAAGTATAATAAACTATAAATCATGCTACAAGGATAAATAGGTTCTGTTACAAATACAAAATCAACCATCAACAATATTTGAGACAACAAATTTCATAATTTTTTTTAGAGCTTGTTGATAAATCATAATTAGTACTTCACTTACACATAAGATCATCACTATTATTATACATCAATCTCAATCTATCACCTCAATAGTTATTAAAGAAAAAATAATTGTCAAATTAATTTGTTGTGTTATTAGACTTATTGACCAATTTTTCACAACCCTCTTCGTAATTTGCAAAAATTATAAGTACTAAGTATTTTTGTTTTTAATGCAAAATTATGAGCCACCAGCATTGGCCTCTGCTGTTGCTGAAATTTTATCACAAATATCTGGAGAAGAATCGTCTTCAAAGCTCAAGTGGGAAAGCAACACTTTAACCCAAAAAAAAAAGTTTTTTTTTTTTTTTGCTGAATAGATTATATGTATAAAATACTATAAATTATGACTACAGCAACATCACCGTTTATAAATGTCAAATTTCTGGCCCGTATTTTGTTTTATGTAAATCTCCTTTTTACCCCCCAAAAAAAAAAAATCACCTTTTTATAAATAAAAAAGTAATTGTAAATCAGAACTATGGCAGAGAAAAGTCCATAAACAAATGTTATTGAGAAAGCAGAGTCGCAAATATAAATAGATCACCATCTACAGAATAAGAGGAATCATACACTTGCTTTTATATCCATTAAGACTGCAATGGCTTTTCTTGCATGGCTAAAGGAGAGCTTCCAACCCTTCTTACTCATCGCATCCATTTTCCTAGTGGTGTTGCTGAATATTTTCTTGAAGTTGAAATCAGGAAAAAGAAAATTCAATCTCCCACCAAATCCTCCAAAGCTACCTATCATTGGTAATCTTCACCAACTTGGCAACATGCCTCATCTCTCTCTCCAGTGTCTTGCTCAAAAGTTTGGACCAATCATGTACCTTCAACTTGGTGAGGTCCCAACAGTTGTGGTTTCCTCAGCTAGACTAGCCAAGGAAGTAATGAAAACCCATGATCTGGCACTGTCAAGCCGTCCACAAATCTTTTCAGCCAAGCACCTCTTCTATGATTGCACTGATGTTGTTTTTTCCCCATATGGTGCATATTGGAGGCATATTAGAAAAATATGCATACTTGAACTACTAAGTGCCAAAAGGGTTCAATCATATAGCTTTGTTAGAGAAGAAGAAGTAGCACGTTTGGTATGTAGAGTTGCTGAATCATATCCCAGCACCACCAATCTAACCAAGATGCTTGGACTATATGCAAATGATGTCCTTTGCAGGGTTGCATTTGGGAGGGATTTCTCAGCAGGAGGAGAATACGATCGTCATGGTTTCCAAAAGATGCTTGAGGAGTATCAAGTTTTGCTTGGAGGATTTAGCATAGGAGATTTCTTCCCTTCCATGGAGTTTATACACAGCTTAACAGGCATGAAATCAAGACTTCAGAGTACTTTTCAACGCTTTGATAAACTCTTTGACCAGTTGCTGACTGAGCATGCAAATCCCAATAGAGAAAAAGAGGAGAATAAGGATCTTGTGGATGTTTTACTCGATATACAGAAGGATGGCTCTGATGAAATGCCACTCACCACGGATAATATTAAAGCCATCATCTTGGTCAGTGAACACTTACTCTCCCTTAATAGCCATAAAGTCCCAACTTACAAATTGCTGTTGAATAGTTTTGAGTAATGTTAGGTAAATAATTTCACAACATCCAACCTACTTGTCATTGAAGCAATATCACTTCCATATGAACTCACATTACTTTTATTAGCACCAATCACAAAATGCTACTTCAGTCTTATCTTATTCATAAATTACTGACATGACATGTTGTCATAGGAGAAATCACTTTTACATATTAGCACCAACCATAACATGTCACTTCACTAATTGTAAAATAATTTTGTGATTTAAGACTTATTGGAAAGTCTTAGCATGCATGTTACACTGATTAGTGTTGTTACTGCAATTGCAGGATATGTTTGCTGCAGGAACTGATACAACTTTCATCACCCTTGACTGGGGAATGACAGAACTTATCATGAACCCTAAAGTCCTGCAAAGGGCACAAGCTGAAGTCCGAAGCATTGTTGGGGAGAGGAGAGCTGTTTTGGAGAGTGATCTGCCTCAGCTACACTATATGAAAGCTGTCGTCAAAGAGATCTTTCGATTGCATCCTCCTGCTCCAGTATTAGTCCCAAGAGAATCCATGGAAGAAGTGAACATTGATGGCTACAATATTCCAACCAAAACACGGTTTTTTGTCAATGCTTGGGCAATAGGGAGAGACCCAGAATCTTGGGAAAATCCGTATGTATTTGAACCAGAAAGATTTATGGGTAGCACTGTTGATTTCAAGGGACAGCATTTTGAGCTGATACCTTTTGGTGCTGGTAGAAGAAGCTGCCCAGCTATCACATTTGGAACAGCAAGTATTGAGCTTGCTCTGGCTCAACTTCTCCACAGCTTTGATTGGGAGCTTCCCCCTGGTATTACAGCTAAAGATTTAGATATGACAGAGGTTTTTGGCATCACAATGCATAGGATAGCTGATCTGATTGTGATTGCCAAACCACGCTTTCCCTTGGACCATGCAAATGATAATCCAAAGATTTAGTCATCTGTTCGTCCATGCCAAAAGAGGAGAAATACAAAGTACTCTGCCAAACAGGAGGAGAAATAGATATTGACTTTCCTAATCAATATGTTACAGCAAGCAGGGGAGGTAGCCCACAAGGTATTATGGAATAAAAATATCTGATGTCTTGCCTTAATCTCATATAATGCATTTTCTACATTTGAAATTAGAGCAATACAGGATAATTTTTTCTTCAAATTTGTTAAGGTGCCAAGATGTGAGCTTGATAATGAAACTTCAATTTTATGTGGACATTACTTTATTATGCATCAATTATAATAGATCGTGTTAACTTATGAAAAATTTGTGTCCTAGACTTAGTGAAATAAGGAATCTGGTAATTCTTGAGCTTGCATCTGCATATGAACCTAAAGGCCTGAACAATTCCATTGATTCACACGGTAGTATATGTTAATCATGTAAGGATAAAGAATTTAATTTTGTTACAGAAAGTAACAATCAAAAATCAAGTCAAGCACTTATTGTCTTCCAAGCTAAAGATGTACTGGATGAAGAAATGTAGACACTTTGGTAAGCTAACACCTGCAATCATTAGATCTTCAACCCACAAACACACCTTCATTCCACTCCACTCTAATGAAGGGAGGAGGTGCTTTTTGAGATAAATCTAATTGGCACAAGGAAATGAGGACACATAATCACCAAGTCATGGACTTTAATTCAATAATCATTTGCGTGCCAACCAGCAACAAGACAAGCCCTAGCTTTTCATGGTTCAAAGCAAGTACAATAAATCAGCAAAGGCTAGTGTTGGCATCATCTTCTGGTTTGGTAGAATGCTTGGTGAGATTGTGAATCGGGCAACTAGCATGTAGACTTTAATGCATATTAATAAAGCTGGCCGTCAACCTACCGCTACTCCTCCTTTTCCTAGGCTTGGGATTGGCTATGAACAAAATATATAACACTAAGCACAGAAACAGACACCAAGTATAAACAATGCCTTATATTTTATTGATCTATACCACTGAATTATATATTTTTCCATTTGAATAAAAAATAAAACAAGAAGTCTCAGTCAATTTTTTTTCCTCCTTTTATTATATTTTTCTGTAGGAAAAAAAATAGATTAGATTGTTACCCAAGAAATTCGAAGCCCCTGCCAATTCCAGAAAGTTTAAAAGGTTGAGGACCTTCTCTGATAAGTCATAAGATCCTGTGCCACACAAGATGAAACTCATTATATTATTCACCGATTCATGTTTGATCGACAGAAAGCAATAAGAAAGAAAAGGGAATTTATTACTAATCATAAAAATAAGAAAGAACGTGAAATAGAATCATTATAAAAAAGAAGTCCCTTAACCACTCATAACAAATACTTCCTCTCCAGCATTATACAGTAGTTCACAAGCAGCTATAGAGATCTGCCAGTGTAATATAGTCCAGAATGAGAGGTGATCAAATAGCATACAACATTCTGTATGTTACACCATTATTATATTCGAGTATGATTCTTCAACATCTAGTCAAGTTCTAAATGACTTACCTCTGTTGCTTGTTTAGGTTGGAATTCATGTTATTCCAAGAACATGAATTGACAAAATCATGTAGCGGAAAAAATAAATAAGACAAGATATGATGACCCAGGAAAACCAATGAAACCAACCAGTTTCACAGTAAAAAACCTGGGAGGAAACCTTCCCGAAAAGCAATCCACTATAGTAAAGAGAAGTTTCAGATCTAGTACAAAACCTTTGTCCCTAGACTCTACAATCTCTGTAGATGAACTCACAGCAAAAACTTTCTACCGCTTCAGAACCTCTGAACTCTTCAATATATGAACACCACCCTTTGATGATGCACGAATCCCAGTACATGAAATTTACCATCTAGAGTTTGAGAGTGTTTGGATTTTACATCCTAACATTTCAGAATTTGGATTTTACCCCCTAAGTTTTAAGTGTGTTTGGATTTTACTCCCTAAAATTTGGAGATATTTGAATTTTACACCCTAAAATTTTAGAATTTTGGAGTGTAACATCCAAACACTCCCAAACTTAAGGAAGTAAAATCCAAATTCTGAAACGCTAGGGTATAAAATCCAAAGAGTGTGAAATCTAAACACCCCCAAATTTTAGAGAGTGAAATTCAAATTCTAAAACATCAGGGTGTAAATCCAAATACCCCTAAACTTCAAGGGGTAAATTCCAAATTCTAAAATTTTAGGATATAAAATCCAGACACCCCCAAACTTAAGGAAGTAAAATCCAAATTCTGAAACGCTAGGGTATAAAATCCAAAGAGTGTAAAATCTAAACACCCCCAAATTTTAGAGAGTGAAATTCAAATTCTAAAACATCAGGGTGTAAATCCAAATACCCCTAAACTTCAAGGGGTAAATTCCAAATTCTAAAATTTTAGGATATAAAATCCAGACACCCCCAAACTTTAGAGGCGTAATTTGCAATTTACCATTTTTTTTTTTTTGGTACCAGAGATTTAGGGTTCAAAGACTCCAAATTGCTATTATTCTACAACTCCAAACATGCATGTTGCATGTTTTGTTCAAACACTTAATATTACTTTATCTAAAGGAATTGATAAAAACAAATAAGTTGTTGTTTCTAATAGCTAAAACTTAGATGCATGTTACATGTTTTGTTAAAACACTTATTCCTACTTTATCTAAAGAAATTGATAATAATAAATAAGTTTTTGTCTCCATCAACTAAAACTTAGATGCATGTGGCTTGTTTTGGTAAAACACTTATTTTATCTAAAGAAATTAATAAGCCACTTGGTTCAACCATGACTTCTAAGCCCAATTTTTTTTTACACACACACACACACATATATATATATATGATTTTTGTACAAATCAAATAAGTATTTGCATGATCAAATAAGACTGCATCCCTTTGCATTGTAAAAGGGCTAAATTAGGTTTTTCCTCTCTTGGGATCAAGAATAAGAGCCCACATGTCAATTTTTTTTTTTTTTTTTTAAATCATGGGTGTCTATGAATCCTAATTAGCTTAATTGGTAAAGTCTCCAATGGTTGAATAAGAGATCTGGAGTTCAATCCCCGCTTACACCAAAAACTGATTGGTATCTTAGCCTGATGATAAAGAGCTATTATTAGGAGTGGATGCCATAGGTTGACACTCTATCTAGAAAAAAAATGTGTCTCTTTCTTTTCTCTTTTCTTTCCTTTTTAGGCTCACTAACACTTTGAATCAAGTCATCTTTGTCTTTCTATTATTGTTTTTGTTTTCTTTTTTTTAATTAACATTAGCTAGTTTATTTTGTAAAAAATATTTCCCTTTAAAAGAAACTTGTAAAAAATTAAATTAGAACATTTTCATGGTTTCCACTTTCCCGTTAGCTCAAGTTAAAGGTGTTATTGCGAGGAAGAAGGTGTTATTGTTGTGAAAGGTAAGGTGGAGAGTAGATTAAATGTTTATTTATTTATGTTTGAAGAGAGAAAAAATAATATTATATATATTAAAGAAATAAATAAATAGTCTTGCATTTGAATAATAAGTTAGTTAAAATAGAAAAGGTAGAGTTTCAATTTAGTAAAACTCGGAATGAGAAGAAAATTCATTGGATTAATTGGGGTAACTTGTGTGGCTCAAAGAAGAAAGGAGGAATGGGCTTTCGAGACATCTACATTTTCAAATTGGCCATGTTGGCCAAACAAGCATGGCAACTTATTAAGGAGACACTTTCACTGTTCTACTGGGTGTATAAGGCAAGGTACTTTCCCCATTACTCTTTTATGGAGGCTGAGCTAGGCTCAAACCCATCTTTTGTTTGGAGGAGCCTGCTGCAAGCTCATGACATGATTAGGGAAGGGTCCGTATGGGAAGTGGGCGATGGGTGATCCATTAGTATCAACTTTCATAAGTGGCTACCACACCCCCCACATTTCCATGATGGGGTAGACAAAGACTTGAGAGTCTGCGACTTAATCAACGAGGTGACCCACTAGTGGGATTGAACCATCCTCGCTACCACCTTCACTCAAGCCACAATGGAAGATATTTTAAGGATTAAGGTGGGCATATTGAACACAACAATTAAGTTGAGGTGGAAGGAAAATAAGCCCCAGGAGTTTACAGTGAAGATTGCATATCAAGTGGCTCTCTGGCTCAGCCAACCTCCCTTTGAGGAGCACTCCTCCACCACATAAGATCAGCGCTTGTGGAAGAGATTATGGTCCCTAAACGTCCCTCTGAAGGTTTGGACATTTATGTGGAGAGCTTGCTGCAATGTTCTACCTACAAAATCCAACCTTGCCTAGCGGAAAGTGCAGATCGACCCTAAGGGTATGTTTGGTTGGGATGAAAATAGAGAGGATGGAAAATAGGGTGGAAAATGGTATTTTTCACTGTTTGGTTGAGAGGGGGGGGGGGGGAGAGAGAAAAGTGGTAGGGCCCACAAGTTTTCTCTCCTCCCCCTTCAAAATACAATCTCTCCAAATTGGAAAGAGAATTGGAGTGAAAAGTGGGAAAAATATTTGGACAAAACTGCCCCCACCTCTTTTAACGTTTCTGGCTTTTTTTTTTTTTTTTTTTTTTTCTTCTTTCTTTTGACTTTTCCTTTGTAACACTGGCTTTTTGTTTTCTTTTTTCTTTTTTCTTTCTTTGGTTTTGTCAGGTGGTGGGTTCTTCTTCTTTTCCTTCTTTTTTTTTTTTAATTTTAATTTTTATTATTTTTTTTAAGAAAACACTTTTGAATGATTTCTTATGCTATTTTTTGAAAGAGATTAAATTCTATAAGGACGTGGTGTAAAACCTATGTTTTATCCCTCTAATCCCAACATGCCACATCATCTTATCACATATTTAAGAATAAACACAATCACACTCAATCAATTCTAATACCCATATATAAATCCAACCAAATTGGGAATCTATTGAGATGTTATTAGGTGTGATAGGATGTATTGAATATTAATAAATTTTAAGTAAAATGCTAATGTGGCAATCACTTATTGGATGGTGTAAAACATAGGTTTTACATCCCATCCTTATAGAATTTAATCTCTTTTTGAAATGTCCACTTTCATCTATACACAAATTTTTAAAAAAGTATTATGTATTACTTTTTGTTTTATTTAAGAGGGACATGATGGTAAATTTATACAAACCTTATTTTCAACCAAACTAAAAAGTTTTCCATCCCTCCACTTTTTCACTCTTTCAACCAAACACAAATGAGGAAAACTAAAAACTTTTTTATTCTCCCATTTTTCCATCCTCCCTCTATTTTCTATCCTCTCACTTTTTCATCCTCTCAACCAAACGGACCCTAAGTGCTTCTTTTGCAGCCAGAAGGATGAAACAACAAAGTATATTCTGTGGGAGTTCCCGTTTGCCCATAACATCTGGGCTTTGGTTTGGGATAAGCTGCAAAAGAGCAGTTTCGTGGCCGAGAATTTCTTCATGCTTGCATGTCATTTAATACAGAGGCTTGAAAGAAAGGAACTCGAGCTGTGGGCTATAACATCGTGGTCTTTATGGAATGCTTGTAACCGCTTCTAGTTTAAGCATGTTCAAACCCACCCAAGTGAGATTTTTAAGCAGGCAAACTCCTTGCTCGAAGATGATCAGAGACTTGCCAAGTCCCTCCCCCGCATATGAAATATCTATTTACGAATATACCCTTTTTTTTTCTTTTTTTTTTAATAAGTTTTGGTGCTTCTGGAGTAATAGGTCCATTGTTCTTTGGACCGATTTCAATACTGTAAAACTCCTGGGCCAAGCTTTCTTTTGTATTTTCTTTTGATTAAGATACTTCTATCATTTCAGTCAAAAAACTCCCTTAGGTTGGTGTGAATGCTATTAAACCAATGAATTGTTGTATCTCTCCAAGAGAATAACAATAACTATTCCTTAATATATGTAAAATAATATTAAGAATTAATATATCTCAATAATTAAATACAAACCCCTCTTTGCATATAATAATTATAAAAATAAAAAATCCTTAAAAAATAACATCTCATTTATTAATCTTCTCTAAATGTATATATATAAAATTGAGATACAAAATTAACCAATTGCCAAATACATGCATAGGATTTTATTCCAATTCATTTACTGTACCAAACGTGCTCTTATTAACGAGCAACAACAAGTACTTGTTTTCCAACATTGCGGCCACTAAAGAGTCCTAGGAGGGCTGCTGCCCCATTCTCAAGGCCTTCAGCTATGTCTTCCACATAAACTATCTTTGATTCTCTAATGTGTGGCAATATGTGGTCTAAGAACTTGGGATAGAGGTGATAGTATTCAATAGCTGAAAATCCTTCCATACGAATTCGCTTGTATATGATAAACATCAAATTTTTAATCCCTTCAGGCTCATCAAGATTGTAGGCTGAGGTCATTCCACATCCAGCTATACGCCTGTGGTCTCTCATGTTTAGAAGAACTGCATCAAGCATTTTCCCTCCTACGTTCTCAAAGTAAATGTCAATACCATTCGGGAAATACCTGCCATGCCAAAATAAAAACCAAAAGTAACGTGTATTGTATTAATAAATAAAAATTTAGATAACATAATTTGTGAAAAATAACTACAGAGAAGATAAATTTTTTTTTATTATTATTGGATCAGTTTATACCAAACAACTATGATTTTATATAGTTTAACCCTATTTTGTAACATTGAAGAGAAAAATTAGAATATATATATATATATATATATATATATATATATATATATATATCATGTAGAAAAAAGTGAGCTTTAAAACTTAAAAGCTTATGGTGACATTATAGATTGGTACCACACATGTAACACACAGTAGCAAATACTGACCTTTTCAGAGCGGCATTCAAATCATGCTCCTCTTTATAATTGAAAGCCTCGTCAAACCCAAACTTGTTCTTCAACAAATCAACCTGATTGAAGACAACAAATAAGTATTCATTTAACAGAGGTTATACATGCAATTAGCACCATCTCTCCTTTACCAAGAAAAAAAAAAGGAAATTTGAGATAAAAAGAAAAACTTTGGGAGGAGGAAGCTGAGAGTTTAGGTATCTTTTTAACAAATCCATTAATATTAAATTACATTATTTCTATTTTTATTGCCTCACACTAAATTTATTAAACATAAAATCCCAAATATAATTTGACACACTATTTATTTTTAATCTTGTGCCATGAATGGTCATCTTTTTTATACAAGATAAAAAATTCTACTCTAGTCTAATCTAAGTTTATATGTGTGTGTAACTTCTTCTTGGAAACTTGAATCTCGACTCTTACCCCCTACACCTCACAAGAACTTTGTATTTGTAGAATGACCATCACACGCGTGGTGTTCATGAATGGTCATTTGATCACCAAAGAAATTTCTCCAAGCATACTTGTGTAACACTATAATAATAATAATAGGTAAAGCAGAGAGAAAATCCAATTAAATTTCAAATTGGAATTCAATTAGAGTCTAATTTTGCGCCATGTGTCTCATCAAATCTAAATTTTAGAATTTTGTGCCAAGTGAGTTAATTTAGTGTAAAAATTGAATTTCAATTAGAGTTTAATTTTGCGCCATATGTATCATCTAATCTAAAATTTTAAATTCTTGTGCCAAATTAGTTAATTTTAGTGTAGAAAACAAGGAGTCCAATATAATAAACCATAAAAAACATAATCATATAACTAAAAAAAAACTCAAATTTATAAGTCATCTATGTATATATTAATAGGTAAAACTTAGAGAAAATTGACTTAGAATTTGAAATTATAATCTAATTTTGCGCCATAACTACACCATAATTATCCACTTAAATTTGTGTCATTTGTCTACTTAAATTTTTTAATCTTTGTGTCAAGTGAGTTAATGAGTGCAAAATTAAGAATCTAATATTTATAAACTATAAAATTAAAAAAAAAAATCACATATACTCAATAAAAATTACCACACGTTCTATCTTATAAAAAATTAGAAAAAAATTATCATAAGAAGTATTAAATTTAGATAAGAATTTTAATATGTGATTGTAGGGCCTCAATTCATAGCCCAAGCCTAATATGTATGGACTCGTGGGTTAATGAGCCCAATATAATAAATTTGTAGAGAGTGGGTCAAAGAACTGGGCCCTAGTGAATCTAACAACGGCTAGGATGGGGTTGAAAAGCAATGATGCAAGAACAATGTATATAAGATTGGGTGAATATGTTGTCCGAGGAGGTAAATCTTAGTGTAGATCACTAGAACTGATTACAAGTGCAACTCTGGTTGCTACAGGGTTCTTTTTGCTATTTTCTCCGATCCCTTTCCCATGAAGGATATATCCTATTATATAGTTCCTTTTGGACTATCCTTACCTTACACTTGTCGATAATTTGGGTTGCTAATTGAGTACCTGTCCCATCAGCCACCTGCAATGCATTTAATGCGGTGGTAGCAGCTTTTCCTTGGATATTTTTGAGTTCGCCTCACTCTTGATACCTGTACAATGCATGCCCTCATTGCTGGAACATCCTAGAAGGTCATCTTGATCATTAGGATCTACGCTTGACCTATTTCCCATCTGTCTGAGGAGACATTCCTCCTCGGACCGTCTTCCCATTCATGCTCTGCTCATTAAGTCCTTAACTCAAACCATTTTGTATCGCTGGCTAGTCTTCGGATTATTTGCCTTCTTGGATAGGATCCTAGGCCCAATATGCGATTTGGGCCCTCAACCCCACAATAGCCCCTCAAAACTCCAATTTTTTCCTCTCATCCGAGGAGAAAAGTGGGGTTTTGATTTTTAAGAAGTTACACCAATTGATTTCTTGATTCACATGTGCGAAAGCGCTATTTTGTGTGCGCCATAATTGCTTCTGACGTTTCGAAACCCCCAAAGCGTCATTAATTGATCCGGGCGGCGCTCTGTTCCCTAAATCCAACGGTGAAGCGCAGATCCAATGGCTAAGCTTTTTCCTGAAATTTTGAGCTGGATAACTCCTACTTACCTTTGCTCCCTATATAAAGCGTACAGAGCACTCTTATCTCCATTTTACAAATCTTCAAGTTCCAGAGAGATCAGACATTTAAGCTCTCAACGCCTCTTTAAGATACACAACCTTTCACACCCTTTCCTCAAAAGATCTTCGAAAACTATTTCAAAGGTATCAAAGATTCGTATATATTTTAGTCCCTACGAATTTACATTCTTGTTGAATACCTCTTTTTCTCCTCGGCCAGTCTCCTCGGCCTTCTAGTTCTCAGTTCCTTATTTACAAACCTCAATCACTTCATCCTAGGATTATCCAAATGGGTAGATTCGAGAGTCTAGTAGATTCCCTTGCCTAAATAGAAGCTTTTAAACAGAGATTCCATATACCCCAAGAAGTCGGTCTGCGGTATTGTTCCCCGGAACAAATCGCTACACATAGAAGGGAAGGGGAAGTCGTCATCCCTATAATAGCCTTCATAGAAGGAGGGATGACCCTTCCCATGGGTAGGATAACTCAGGACTACCTTATTAATCATAGGTTGTGTCCCTATCAATGCGCACCTAATATGTTTAGGGTCCTAGGCTGCGTTGATACTCTTAATGAGTATCTCAAATTGGGACTCACATGGCACGACGTGGTCCACATGTACGAGTGTCACTCACAAGCCGACGGCAGGTTTTACCTCAAGTCTAGGTCGCCCATTGTCAGGCTCATCTTGTGTCTCCCTAAATCCAACAAAAGGATGAAAAATGACTACCTCATCGCTTCTGGGGCATAGCATGATGGTCGTCACTGCCCAACCCAGGAGAGAGAGGCAGGTGGGGTACCTTAGAGTTAGGTTTCTTAGCAAAATACTTAGATTTTTAACCCTACCCGTGTCCTTTATCTTACTTTCCTTTAATAATAGACTTCAATTATCTAATTGTGTTTGGTTTTCTAGCTATTTCTGCAGATAGGAGGCAAGTCGCTCCTCGGCTCAGTCTTACTAGTGTTACGGCCCTCAACTACCTGCTTCAATCAAAAAATTTTGTGAGCGAGGACCGACAATTGCGGGCTGTCCATCTGATCTTAGACTTTGACCCCATCTCGAAGATTTTTCAGGAGGTCGGCCACGCCATCCGAGCTGGTGATCCTCGGATAAATCGCATTGACGTGTCAAAGCCGGATTTCTTGGCCCGAGACGACTTTCCCCTCGTCATATTACCAGTTCATCAAACCCAACCTCCGCTTGTACTACCATTACAACAAGTCCCTCTTGAAGCAGCAGCTGCAATAGAAGGAGTTGCTTCCTCGCACTTGTCATTGAACGAGGAGATAGACCAGTTTCGCTTCGAAGGGGAAGAAGGAGTATCAGAGAGACCTGTGGAGCTCCTAGATTTTGAAACTGAGTCTGACAAGCTTTCCTCCGCTCGCCCCCCAAAGTTAGTCATTACTCAGATTGACTCAAGCTCCAAGGAAGAAGAAAGGATGGATCAGAAGAAGAGATCTAGCTTAAGGGGTTTAATCGCTAATAGGAACAAAAGGGTAACTCCGACAAAAACTACTAAAGCCCAGGCTTCTGCCAATCTTTCTCCTCCTCCTCCTCCTCCTCCTCCTCCTTCTCCGGCCAACCTTGGACTGCGTGTCAATCCTAATCCGAAAAAGAAGAGACCATTACAGGAGTTGGAAGAGGAGGAAGTGCCCCCTCAAAGGGGCAACAAACAGCAAAAAACCAAAGACCTTAGAGATAAGAGGTCTAAATCTATAGACAATAGGGATGACGCTGAGGTGCGCCGACAGCAGTGTACTTGGGCTCCCGTGATAGAGATGGACAGGGCCCCTATTCCCTATGACTCTACCATAAGGGAATCCAGCAAAGGGCACGCCACCCATTTAGCTCAAACCCTAAAGTAGCCTCTCCTCCTCCCTAGGGACATGGAGGCCCTTAAGTGGACAAAGTAGCCTGACCTATTCATGTCTCTGAAGAGAGACCTTGCTATGGTAAGTAAGCTTCTAGCAATACTTTAATTTATTGCTTGCTTTCTCTTTTCTTTTTCTTTTTTTCTTTTTATTCATACATATATTTCTTTTCTTCTTCTTTTCTTGTTTGTAATCCCTTTGCCACTTTTATGTAGGTCACTCAGCAGGTCTTTATGGCCGAAGAGTGGGTTCGAAGTGCCCATCATAAACTTAAGGTTGAGTCCCACTCTCGGCGCGAGGTTGAGAAAGCACTCGGGGCCGTAAAGGAAGATAAGACACAGCTAGCCGAAAAGCTGAAGGAGTCAGAGCACGAGCGTCGGAGCCCTGTGGCGGGGCTGAAAACTGTTGAGGCTCAGATCGAGGATCAGCAAAAATTGTTGTACACAACAGAGATTAACTTGGCCACCAAAAACAGTTGGTCCTGGAACTTAAGGCCGAGCTGCAAAAGGTCAAGGGTGCAGCAAAAGAGGCAACTCGGGTCGCCAAGGAAACTACTGAGGCTATGAACGCGGGGTGGAGGAAAAAAAAAGGGCTGGCCAAGAAGGTGGCCGAAGTGTGCAAGGATTACTGTACTGAGTCCTATATGGAGGCGTTCAACCATGCGGAGGTCCCCGCAAACTCTAAGCTGAGGAAGGCTAAGAGCGTGTTATTTCCTGTACACATCAGAGAAGTCCCAACTGACCTCCCTCCGACCACTGCCCTACCTCTACCTCTTCCTGTGTAGGCCCCTGATACCTAAGCCCTTATTATTGGTGCTAAGATTCCCTTAGGGGTGGTTGGGAAGGGTAAAGAGGTCCTACCCTTGGCCAAAAATGTTCCTGCTAAGGACACCCTTACCATCAAGGACATGGTTTCCCAGGCTAAAGCAGCTGATTCAACGTCTAATGTTGGGGCTGCCAAGCATAAGGCCACCGATCCCGAGAAGGGCTCTCAACCCGCAGGAAAATAGTTTTTTTTTTCTTTGCACAGGAAAATTGTTTTTTTTTTCTTTGCTTGTGGCTTTTGCCAACATTTGTAATGTACCTACCTTTGATTAATGGATGGACCTTATATATATATATATATATATATATATATATATATATAGGGATAATTACACTTTACCCACCTGTGGTTTGCCTCTAATTTTATTTGCCTACCCGTGGTTTAAATTTTGACACTTTACCCACCTGTGATTCTCACCGTTACTGTGCCGTAACCCACCTCTCCCTCACCGTTACTCTAACACATATTATGTAAAAAACAAAAGCCCAAACAGATCAAAACACTCTTACTCAAATCTTAAACATGAAGAACATACCCAAATTTTGAAACTTGAGTTGGCTCACTAAACCCAGAACATGAAGATTAATTAAAAACTAAACCCAGATTTTTCTATTTTTCATGTTCAAACTAATTGTACCCAAACTAAACCCACAATCATGTTCTGGATTTAGTGAGTCTGAAGAAAAGTAGAAGAACATACCCAAAAACTAAACCCAGAAATCTTGAAGATTAAGCAAAAATTAAACCCATAAATTTTGAACATAACCCTGAACCTTAAATGGAAGGAAGAAGATGATATGAAAGCAAAGAGCAGGAGAGCAAATTGAGGTCATAGAGATGTGGGCTGAGAAATAAGGGCACACAGGAATCATCAAGGCGGAGGCAATTTATGGTCAGGCTCTTAAGAAGGCCGCCGCCGTTGGTTTCGATCCTACCCAGAATGTGAGTAATAGTCTGGGCATCTGGAGAAAACGTCTGCTAGTGCCAGACAAACAAACATTAGAAATTTGGGAAAAGAGAGCGAGAAAGACATACTGAGAGATTGAGAGTAGAGAATAATGAAAGGGCTTGAGAGACAGAGAAACGGAGAGATCTGCTGACACATGCAAGAGAGCAAAGCGTCTCCACATCTAACTTCAGGAGAACCTCCTTTATCATCACACCGCTTGCTACTCCCTCCAACCCCATCTAATCTAAAATCTTCCCTCTTCCTTTTCTGCCTAATGTTTTTTTATTTTAGCTTATGGCTCTTAATATTATACTCTAGGCCCTTTTTTTTCACTGTGAGTGTGACTGTGAGGCCCATTTTATTCGTTCTTCAGCTATGGACTATATGTATGACTTCTCCCAACTTTTCAAATACTACATTACAAGATGTCTTTAGTTTCACTACCATGGACATGGACTTCATCATTGGCCTACTGTCTGCACTTTGATTTTCACAACTTAGATTTTCACCTCCGCCAATTAAGGTTGTGGGTTATGTTCAAAATTTATGGGTTTAATTTTTGGTTAATCTTCAAGATTTCTGGGTTTAGTTTTTGGGTATGTTCTTCTACTTTTCTTCAGACTCACTAAACCCAGAACATGATTGTGGGTTTAGTTTGGGTACAATTAGTTTGAACATGAAAAACAGAAAAATCTGGGTTTAGTTTTTGGTTAATCTTCATGTTCTGGGTTTAGTGAGCCAACTCAAGTTTCAAAATTTGGGTATGTTCTTCATGTTCTTCATGTTTAAGATTTGAGTGAGAGTGTTTTGATCTGTTTGGGCTTTTGTTTTTTACATAATATGTGTTAGAGTAACGGTGAGGGAGAGGTGGGTTACGGCACAGTAACGGTGAGAATCACAGGTGGGTAAAGTGTCAAAATTTAAACCACGGGTAGGCAAATCAAATTAGAGGCAAACCACAGGTGGGTAAAGTGTAATTATCCCATATATATATATATATATATATATATATATATATATATATATATATCTTGTGTTTTTGCTTTATCTGCTTTCGAGCCCATTAGTGTTATATATAGCGGTGAATTGTTGCTGTCTGTCTCTATTAGAAGCTAATAATAATCTGTTGCGAACAAGTTAAGTAATTTGGTAAAATACCAGCAACAGATAGGTATCCCACATAGCTATACCAAAAACTGACCCTTTGTGTTGAAAGCTAAGCTTAACAAAGAAGTATCAAACTTCCTAAAAAATGAATAAAAGAGAGAAAGATATCTTTAACTCCGTTCACCACCCGGGAAAGTAGTTAAGGATCTTAATTTACTCAAAGTTACTAATCCAAGGGGTTGGTTTTAATTTCTGATCCATCTTAACACTTAGTGAGAAATAATTAGATATCACGGAGTGTTAAACTTCCCCCAAGTATGTGGTCCGAGAGACCTGACATAACTTAGGATCTGTTTAATATTTATAAAGATGCCATTGAGGGTTAATTTTCTCAAAGCATCTGATCCGAGGACTTCAGGCATGCCCAAGGTTCTGTTTAAACACTTATAAAAGATGTCACCTGTGTTAATTTCCCCATAGCATCTGGTCCGAGGACAGCAGACATGTCTACGGTTCTATTTAAACACTTATAAAAGATGTCACAGTGTGTTAATTTCCCCATAGCATATGGTCCGAGAACAGCAAGCATGTCTATGGTTCTGTTTAAACACTTATAAAAGATGTCACAGTTTGTTAATTTCCCCATAGCCTCTGGTCTGAGGACAGCAGGCATGTCTATGGTTCTGTTTAAACACTTATAAAAGATGTCACAGTGTGTTATTTTCCCCATAGCATCTGGTCTGAGGACAGCAAGCATGTCCATGGTTTTGTTTAAACATTTATAAAAGATGTCACAGTGTATTAATTTCCTCAGAGCATCTGGTCCGAGGACAGCAAGCATGTCTATGGTTCTGTTTAAACACTTATAAAAGATGTCACAGTGTGTTAATTTCCCCATAACATCTGGTCCGGGGATAGCAAGCATGTCTATGGTTCTGTTTAAACACTTATAAAAGATGTCGCAATGTGTTAATTTCCCCCTAACATCTGGTCCGAGGACAGCAGGCATGTCTATGGTTCTATTTAAACACTTATGGAAGAAAGAAAAATAGGAAATGCAATGCCTTTACGCAACAAATGAACACTTTTGACAAAGGAAACTTCTATTAATAATAATACCTCTTCAAGTTGTTTACATTTTACGGGCGTGGTATTACATGTTCATCTAAGTCTTCTAAAAAATATACTCCTACACCAGCCACTGAGGTGATGCGATATGATCCTTCTCAATTGGGCCCAAGCTTTCCCCATATTGGGTTCTTTGCAGTACCCAGGACCTTTCTCAACACTAGATCACCAGGTGCCAATGGTCTTAACTTCACGTTGGCATCATAACCCTGCTTGAGCTTGTGTTGGTAATATGCCAATTGAATTATTGCGTTTGCCCTTCTTTCTTCAATCAAGTATAATCTCCTCTCCAGCAGCTCATTGTTAGTGGTCGGATTGAATGTGTTGGTTCTTAACGTTGGGAAACCAATTTCCAAAGGGATAACAGGTTCGGCCCCATATGTCATTGAGAAAGGAGTCTCCCCCGTAGACCTGTGAGATGTAGTTAGGTACGTCCACAGGATGTGTGGTAGGTCATCCACCCACTTTCCCTTTGCGTCGTCCAACCTCTTCTTGAGGCCGCTTACAATGACTTTGTTAACAGCCTCAGCTTGCCCATTTCCTTGGAGATAGGCTAGGATAGAATACCTATTTGTAATTCCCAAGTCACAGTAGTACCTCCTAAAAGATTTGCCATCGAATTGAAGGCCGTTGTTTGAGATGAGGGTACGAGGGACTCCGAACCGCGTGATGATGTTCTTCCATACGAACTTCTTGGAATCCACTTCCCTAATGTTTGCTAGAGGTTCAACTTCGGCCCATTTAGTGAAGTAATCCGTGCCGGCCAGCAGGTATCTCTTGTTCCCTGTTGCCTTAGGGAAAGGGCACACAATGTCCGAGCCCTACTGAGCAAATGGCCAGGAGCTGGTTAGCGAATTAAGGACTCCTCTTGGTTAGTGTATGTTTGGTGCAAATCTTTGGCATTGGTCGCACTTCTTTACATATTCTTGTGCTTCGCTTTGCATATTTGGCCACCAATAGCCTTGAGTGATGGCCTGGTGTGCCAACGATTTGCCCCCAGTGTGGCTTCCACAAATCCCCTCATACAACTCCTCAAGGAGTAATTATGTCGCCTTAGGGTGCACGCATTGCAGGTATGGCCCAAAAAAGGAGCACTTATATAAATTCTGGTCCTCGGACAGTCAGAACCAAGGAGCCTTCCTACGTATTTTGTCCGCTTCTGATTTTTTCTCGGGTAGGGTGTCGTCTTTTAAGAATAGTGCTATAGGGTCCATCCAGCTAGGCCCCACCCTGACTTGGTGAACATGAACCACCCCTCTAGCTGTTTCCGTGGGCTTACACAGGTCCTCTACGAGGATGACACGAGGTAAGTTCTGCGCCGAAGAGGTTGCGAGCGTGGCTAGGGAATCGGCGTGCGTGTTTCTGCTCCGGGGGATGGCAACAGGCTGAAAGATTTGAATTTCGATCGTAGGTGCCTAACTTGACTCAAGTATCCCTGCATTCTTTCATCCCTCGTCTCGAATTCTCCATTGACCTGCCCAACGACCAATCTAGAGTCTGAGAACACGTCTATGGCCATTCTGCCTATTTTTCGCACCATAGTCATTCCCGTCAGCAGAGCCTCATATTCACCTCATTATTGGTGGCCGAGAATCCCAATCTTAATGACTTTTCAATGGTGATCCCTTCGGGGGATAATCTCACTCCGGAACCCTTCTGATTCGTTGCACCATCAACGTGCACTTTCCAAGATAGGGGGCCCTGCTGGGAGATCATGCCAACTGATTTTCCATCCATGTGCTGTGCTTTTGTTTCTTCTTCTAATGGGGGTTCAGCGAACTCGGCCACCAGATCCGCTAGGACTTGGCCCTTGACAGAAGTGCGAGGCATGTATTTGATGTCGAAAGCCCCCAGGATTGTGGCCTATTTAGCGATCTTCCCCGTATAATCAGCGCTCCGGAGCAGGGCCCTGAGTGGAAGCTGAGTTAGGACAATGACCGTGTACTACTGCTAAAATAGCTTTTTCCAGCTGCAGATAACGGATCTCGGCCTAATGTAGTGACCTGCTTACATAATAAACAGGCCTTTGCGTGCCGTTGTCAACTCGTATCAGGACCAAGCTTACAGCATGAGTGGCCACAGAGATGTAAGCGAACAGGATCTCGTCAACCTCAGGGCTGGACATAATAGGAGGCCAAGAGAGATAGTCCTTAAGCTGTTGAAAGGCCAAGGGGCACTCCTTGATCCACTCGAACACCTTCCATTTATTCATCAGTAGGAAGAAGGGTCGGCATCTATCCGCTGACCGAGAGATGAACCGGTTCAGGGCAGCAGTCATTCTAGTCAAACTTCCTTGGTGTTCTAAGGTGACTGCAAGTTGTTGATAGCTTTAATCTGGTCGGAATTAATTTCGATTCCCTTGTGGGTTACCATGTAGCCTAGAAAATTGCCTGACCCTACGCCAAAGGAGCACTTGGAGGCTTTAAGGTGTAACTTGTATTTCCTCAAGATGTCAAATATGTCTTCGAGGTCCCTTAAGTGCTTGGACACCATCTTGCTTTTTACCACCATGTCATCTATATAGACTTCAATGCTTTTGCCTAACTGCAGTTCAAACATCCTGGTCATCATCCTTTGGTAGGTAGACCCCGCATTCTTTAAACCGAACGGCATCACTTTGTAGCGGTAGTTTTCGATGGGAGTGATGAAAGCGGTATTTCCTGGTCTTCCAGGGCAAGTGGTATTTGGTGGTATCCCTAAAAAACGTCTAGGAAGCTCATTCGAGGATGGCCCACGGTTGCATCTACCAGCTAGTCTATTTTAGGCATAGGGAAAGGGTCCTTTAGGCAAGCCCTATTCATATCAGTAAAGTCCACGCACATTCGCCATTTCCCATTCTTATTCTTCACCACCACGGTATTGGCCAACCATTCAGGGTAAAATACTTCCTTGATAGCCCCTGCCTGCTTTAGTTTCTTCACCTTCTCTCTGACAGAGTCAGAGTGTTCTCTGGAAGAGCACTGAGGAGGTTACTTCTTGGGAACAACTGACAGATTAACATTTAGATGATGGCAGATGAAGTTCGGATCCACCCCCATGGCTTCGTAAGTAGTCCATGCGAAGACATCAACATTTTGCCTAAGAAACTCCATCAGCTCTTCCTTTTCTGAAGGAGGTAGCTAAGCCCCCATCTGAAAGAATTTGTCCGGATCGTCATTGATAACAACCTTTACCAAATCTTCGCACTTTGCCTCCTCGGCCGACCCATTGACAAACGATGCCGGGTCTGTTAATTGCTATAAGCTCTCTTCAGTATGGGTCGAGGGCTCGACTTTAGGCCGATGCTGAATGGCGGCCACAAGGCATTGTCTAGCCGCGAATTGGCTCCTAATGATCTCTTCAATCTATTCTCGTGCTGGGTATTTCAGCTTCTGGTGTAAGGTAGAGGAGATAGCCCCTAGAGCATGAAGCTAGGGCCTGCCCACAATGGTAGTGTAGGAAGAATATACATCCACCACAATGAAGTCCACCTCCACTACTTCTGAGCCAGTCTGTATGGGCAACCAAATTTGACCCTTTGGGATGACGACTTTCTCATCAAAGCTCACTAAGGGAGAACTATAAGGTGTTAAGTCCTCTGGTTTCAACTTCAGCCCCTTATATAGGTCGGGGTACATTATCTCGGCACCACTGCCCTAGTCCACCATCACCCTCTTTACATCATATTCCCCAATCCTGAAGGTAACCACCAAACCATCATCGTGGGGTTGGATGGTTCCGATTTTATCCTCATCCGAGTAGTCCAAAACTAGTTGGATGTCCAATCTAGCCTTTTTTAGCTCTCGCTTTGCGTCCTAGGTAGATAGGCGAGCCACAGACATCACTCTGGAATGGCAAGATCCAGTTCTCCCTAGAGCGGCGAAGATGGCATTTATCGTTCCCAAGGGAGGCCTCGAGGAGTCATCTTTTCGAGACTCCGAGTTTGTCTGGCCCCCCTGACCACTAGAGTGGTGTAAGAGTTGCTTTAGCTTTCCTTCACGGATGAGCTGGTTCAGGTGGTCCCACAAACTTCTATAATCTTCCGTGGTGTGTTCGTGGTCTTGGTGGTACTAGCAATAGAGGTTGTGGTTGTGCCTTGCGGGGTTTCTCGCCATTTTATTTGGCCATTTGAAGAATGACTCGTTCCTAATTTTCTCTAGAACCTGATGTACTGGTTCTCGGAACATAGCATTGACTGCCTGTGGATGAGTTGACCCTAACCGTCCGGCAGAATCTCTCTGCGATTGGTTGTTATTGTATCGGTCCGACCTGAAATCCCTCATCTCCTGAGGGATAACCTTCTCCTTTCCTTTCCCCTGCTGCTGGTCTTCCTCGACCCTTTTATACTTGTCAATTCGGTCCATGAGTTGGCGCACACTGGTGACTGGTTTGCCAGTTAGGGATTTCCTCAAATCGTGATCAGTAGGGAGGCCGAGCTTGAAGGTGCTGATGGCCACATCATCAAAGTCACCATCTATCTCGTTGAACATCTCCTAGTACCTATCCAAGTAGGCTTTTAGTGTCTCTCCCTCCTGCATGCTTTGGAACAGTAGGGAAGCCAGGGACCGAGGAACCCTGTTGCAACTGA
This sequence comes from Quercus aquifolioides, assembly GCA_019022515.1. Taxonomy (NCBI): domain Eukaryota; kingdom Viridiplantae; phylum Streptophyta; class Magnoliopsida; order Fagales; family Fagaceae; genus Quercus; species Quercus aquifolioides. The sequence goes on along the minus strand of JAFHAW010000041.1, from coordinate 164,898 downwards.
CGAAGTGGGAGCAAAAAGCCTGGGTGAGCTTTTTGAAGGAGCTTATAGAATTTACCTTCAGGCTGTCGAACCATCTCATCGCGACGGGCCCCAGGCTGGATAGGAAAACCTTGCACATCAAGGCTTCGTCTCTGGAATGGATAGCCATTCTTTGATTGAAATGGCTCACGTGCTCCACAGGGTCTATCTTACCATTGTACACGGTGAAAGCAGGTTGGGTGAATCGTCGAGGGAGTTTAGCCCCTTCAATCTGGCGCGTAAAGGGTGACCTGGAGATTTGGTCCAAGGCTCTATTCACAGCATTGTTTCCCATGCTTTTATGAGGTAGGCTTTCGACCCTCCGTTTGCGGTGGCGTTCCTTTTTGTAGGAGAAAGACTTGCTAGGCGGGCTTTGAGACCTCTGTCTGTAATTGATGTCCTTTCCATCGTTAGAAGGAGCATCAGAGTTAGAGGGAGTTCGCCTTCGTCGCGCATGGTGCAATTCCCTCTTTAACTGGTCAATTTCCAGTTGCATGGCTCTATTAGGCTGGTTTTGAGAGATGTGGCTTCTAACCTGAGTGTGACTCTTGCTCGTATGCGTAGTGTGCACACTGCCTTCTCGATTTTCTTTCCATTCATGGTTGGCGAGGGGGTTTTCGTGCTGGGGTAGCATGGATTCTACCTGGTGTGGACCTGATCCTACCATCGTTCACCGCTGCACTCACTATCACACAAGTACTCCTGACAGACGGCGCCAATTGTAGGGTCTCAATTCATAGCCCAAGTCCAATATGTATGGACTCGTGGGTTAATGAGTCCAATACAATGAATTTGTAGAAAGTAGGTCGAAGAACTAGGCCCTAGTGAATCTAACAACGACTAGGATGGGGTTGAATAGCAATGGTGCAAGAAAAATGTATATAAGATTGGGTGAATATATCATCCGAGGAGGTAAATCTTAGTGTAGATCACTGAAACTGATTACAAGTGCAACTGTAGTTACTACAGGGTTCTTTTTGCTATTTTCTCCAATCCCTTTCCCATGAAGGATATATCCTATTATATAGTTCCTTTTGGACTATCCTCACCTTACACTTGTCGATAATTTGGGTTGCTACTTGAGAACTTGTCCCATCAGCCACCTCCTATGGCCTTCTGTAAGTTGTGGTTGCCAATGCATTACTGTTCAAGGGTTTTCTCCACATAAATGCAGCCAGAAAAGTAGCTGTAATGCATTTAGTGCAGTGGTAGTAGCTTTTTCTTGGATATTTCTGAGTTCGCCTCACTCTTGATACGTGTACGATGCATGCCCTCATTACTGGAACATCCTGGAAGGTCATCTTGATCATTAGGATCTACGCTTGACCTATTTCCCATCTGTCCGAGGAGACATTCCTCCTCGGACCGTCATCCCATTCATGCTCTGCTCATTAAGTCTTTAACTCAAACCATTTTGTATCGCTCGCTAGTCTTCGGATTATTTGCCTTCTCGGACAGGATCCGAGGCCCAATATGCGATTTGGGCCCTTAACCCCACAGTGACTAATTACGTTTACTTTAAAAAAATAATTTGACTAATTATCTGTATTTTATGATAAAACGTGTGTTTAATTTTAAATGTATATATGTATGCATGAATGCATGTGTTACATGCTTTTAAAAAAAAATTAATTTGACTAATTATTTATATTTTTATTATAAAAATTTTGTTTAATTTTAAATGCTTCCATGCGTTTGCATGGAGTTACATGCTAGTAATAATAATAATAATCAATGATGCAAGCATTCAAGAATTGCATGCTATGATTGGTTTACTATCAATGAAAGCAATTTTAGTAATAAACCATTTCGTGAAAAAAGAAAGAGAAATGAAAGAAAAGCAATAATTAACCCAATGGATTCCTAACATTGAAGCGATCTTATTGGAGCTATCATAAAACTGACCTCATACTATCCTTTTCTTTTTTTTTTCTTTTTTTTTTTAGAAACAAATACACACAAGGGAAGGGGAAAGGGATTCTAACACAAAAGCACACCACAACTCCACTCAAAAGCCATGGTAACTTTTAAGGGAGGGCGGAGCAAGTTATACTATGCATAACACTCTCTTAAACAATGTGGGACAATTACCCTTTTTTTTTTTAGAAACAAACACACACACAAAGAAAAGGAAAAGGGGTTCTAAATCCTTCCCTTAAAAGACAAGTGCGTAGCTTTTTGCTTTTTAGCAAGGCATGCGGAAGAAGATTGTGGATGTAGATAGCTCTGTCGACTGTTGAGTGATAAACTTGGATCAGTTGATACGGAGTGTCCCAACCGACCTGAAAATTGGAATTAATGTAAGTCGGCCGGGATTGGGATTGTGCGCCCTCACCTGCTTGTCATGAGTGACCTCCCCCTTTCTTTTTATATATTTATCAGTTTTGAATCTTTTGATTGATTCTTATCAAAAACACTCTATTCTAACTTCTAATTTTATAATTTTAACGCTTCACTACAAAAAAAGGGGTCTATAGCCGCGTTTAAAAAACGCAGCTATAGCCCAAAAAAACGCAGCTATAGCCTATAGCCGCGTTTTTCATAGCCACGTTTTTAAACGCGGCTTAAGTACCGCAGCAACAGACCTATGGCCGCGTTTTTCAAAAACGCGGCCATAGGTCACCCCTATAGCCGCGTTTCACGAAAACGCGGCCATAGGTAAGACCTGAAGCCGCGTTTTCCCCCCTGGTAAAGATCTAATTCGGGGCTAGTCCTATGGCCGCGTTTTTGAAAAACGCGGCTATAGGTCATGCTTGAGCCGCGTTTATAAACGCGGCTACGGCTGCTGACATATAGCCGCGTTTTGGAAAACGCGGCCATAGGTCAAGCTTGAGCCGCGTTTTGAAACGCGGCTACGGCTACGTACCTGTAGCCGCGTTTTTGAAAACGCGGCTATAGGCGCCGCTTGAGCCGCGTTTTTAGACGTGGCTACGGCGACGTACCTGTAGCCGCGTTTTACAAAACGCGGCCATAGGTCACGCTTGAGCCGCGTTTCTACGGACCTATAGTCACGTTTTTGAAAACGCGGCTATAGGTTTTTTCTGAAAACATGGCTTTTTAGTTACATTTTTGAACAACCTATAGCCGCGTTTTTGAAAACGCGGCTATAGGTTTCCCCCCCTCCCCTGCAACATCACTACTTCCTGCCATATATACACATACAAGTTCCCAACACTCCCTGCCATATATACACATACAACTTCCTGTTACATCCCAACATCACAAGTTCCATAAACTACTCCCATGGGACACAAACTTGCCAAAAGATAATATGAAAGTTTATATACATCACAAAAAATATACCAAGGCAGCAAGAAGCTTATACATCCCAAGGCAGCAACATTTGTGTTTACAAAAATATATATATACAACATGCTTAGAATGTCCGGAGGGGTTGAACGGAAACGCATCCTTGTCCACTTCATGGTAAAACTGCACAAATTATTCTTTGTCAAGTTAAATTTGCCAAATGTTTGCTTGCAATACAGAATAATACTCTAAACATGAATTCAAAATTGTAATTCGACAATTCTTAGATGCACATTTGTATGAAAAGAATATTATGAGAAGAATGTTATGAGGGAATGAGACATAGCATTATTTTTTGCCTAATTATGGAGTGATTTGGCTTTTGAAATGCCAAAATGAAAGAGAAAACTAAAAGATAATATATATGATATGTGTGAGACTACGTACCTAGATAATTACAAATAGGGAGAGCTCATCACTAATCTAAAACTGTAATACAATACAAAGAGTAACATAAGAGGAAGACTAAAACAATAGTTCAACTATTCATTAAAACAATCTAGTCAAAACTTCCAATTTAGTCAAGTTCAGCAATACAATAGTTCAACTATTATTTTATAGTTCAAACAATAGTTCAACTATTATTCACTAGCAGAAAGTTTTCTTTCCTCTTGTATTGACTACTGACTACTATTTTTAGAGAAATTTTGTTTACCTCAGGATTCACGGTTTCATTCCCATCATTCCCATCAGGCATTACGATCCTAAAATTTCTTAAACATATTAATATCACATAACAATGCATTGCAAAAAGTAGTGTTTCGGTAAATAACATTTTTTTCGCTACCTGAGAAGGATATATAGTACGAAACTCGTGGATGCATTCCTCAAACATGCTTCTCATCGACGCCCTCAGTTCGGACATTTCTGCTTGGTGCCTTGCCTCGGATTGAGCTAGTTCCTCTCTATGCCTCGTCTCAGATTGAGCTACTTCCTATGCTTCGCTAGTTCCTCCCTAGATTGAGCTAGTTGCTCCCTCAGCTCTTCATGACTCGTCTCCAACTCTGACATCCTGTGGTGAGCTCTGCTTGATGACGGAGTCGAGGTAGACTGGGAAGAGTTTATGCCACTTCTTCCTGTTGGGATGATTCCAAAACCTACCCCCCGTACGCGCCCTGGGCGCTCTGGACGACCCATCACCCGAGCGTACGCGTCGTCGTTGGACTAGAGGATTCCATCACCAATCGCTCCTTGTAGTCGTATGCCCTGCTGGTCATTCAAAAGTGCTGCCATCCTATCCTGTTTTCACACAAGAACCAAACAACATATTACACACCATAATTAATACAAACACAAAATACACTATAATTCAATTCGATCAAATTGTGTTTACCATGTTATCTTGCACACGGGCACTAACAGCAACCCCATCTTTGGTGCGGTATACTCGTTGATATACATCCGCGCGTTCAACTGCCGCCCCTTTAGCTTTAGCCTACATGATGAACAAACATAAATACAATAAACACTAGTGCTTACCATGATGTTATGCCACAATTAACACAAATCCATAATGACATAGTCATAACATAGCAAATCTGGGAAATAAAGATAAAGCTGAGAGAGTTGTAATAAATAAATGAGAGCATTTAGCTAGCTTCCAAATACATGTGGGCTTGTTAAATGCAGCGATTAAAAATAAAATTGACATGGGGAGTTAGAAAATAGGCATCATAGACTTTCTATAATGACACTTTATTTGAGATAAGCTTGAGATGCCCACTTTGCACACAAATTTGTCACAAATTACCCATGGGTCATCTAAAATTTTGGGACATAGTAAACTAGGCATGGTTCTCTATGATTTGCAACAAACAATTATTTTCAATGCTGACCAGATTGCTGGAAAATATGTGCACCAACAATGACAAAAAATATACATTTAGAACTTCCCATTTGAATCACTATCCTTCTTGACATCTTATTCGGCACATGTTCCATTTCTCGGAAACAGTCAGCTATAATGAAAATAAGCTTTTGGTTTTGTATAGCAACAGTTTGAAGTCAAAACTGAATGAATGATCAACTTAACATCAATGAGTTGGATAGAATTTTATTTGGTAATAAATAAATTTAGTTGACATGGATAATTAGATAAGGTGGAGATTATGGTCTCTATATTTTACTAAGTTTAGAAGTGTCAATGACACTGCTATTTTAGGGCATAAACCAAATCTATATAACATCTCACATAAAAAAGTCACCTTCCATCAAATTTAAATCATAAAATGCAATTAGTGTTCCAATGGCTAGTTTTTTCTAGTCCAACACCATAAAAAGTACCCCATAAGCATAATCGTTATCACACAATCTAGTGGCCATCAAAATTTAAATTCTAGGTTGAACTAGTGCACAAGCAAACTTTGCTGGACTTTCTCTACTTAAGTGGCTGCTTAATATGTACATATTAAGAGGATTCACAAAGTCATCTCTATATATTAAAAGGATGCATAGAGTCATTTATTGCATTTTTTACTTACAAAAAAGACCTATAATATAACTAACTTATCCTTATTCCTATAACATATGAAATGAGGTTAACTCAGTAAATAGGAAAACAAAATATCAAAAACATCATGTACACATTCATGAATAAGGGTTTTATTTCTTACCATTTGATCAGAAATTTGAGCAAGACTTTTGGCCCCATTCTGTGCTATGTCTTCCTACTTACCTCGACTTGCCTTGTTTTTAATACTTTTTGTTTGCAACCACATTACCGTCAAAAATAAAACAACAAAACATCTCTTCACTAAATTACCATGAAGATGAGATTGACGAAGAAAGTAGCAGGACCTCATTTTTGTCATCGAACCAATAATTAACCATCTCAACCCATTGCTCTGTGATAATCTCAGGCGGTTTGCTAGCCAATACCTGTTGTCGTGAAAGCCCTTCTTTTTTGTGATCTTTCTTCAACTTAGTTTTGCGATTTCTCCTCAGTTCCCCAAGTTGATTCATTGTCCATCTCATTTGATTGGGTTTTGGGACAATATTGTGATTAATTATATACCGTTTCTGAAATGCCAAAGTGAAGATAGCAAAATATTATATTACAATTACAACAACGGCTGAATATACACATGTAATTAGGACAGCAGCTATAAAGCAAAATAACTACTATTTTATTTTCATACTACCTCAATTTCCACCCAACATTCCTCTTTAACTTTTTTAGGGACCTTTGGCCAATCAGCAGGCGTAAGCGGGCATAACATGCCATTCTCGCAAAAGGAGCCCAAAAACCGAACGAACAAAGACCCGTCGTCCTCAATCGGTTGGCCTTCAGCATTTAATGGCAACTCGATTTTGTACTCACCATTCATTGAACATATGTCAGCCAACCGTGTTTTCCCACATCTTCCAGGCCTATTTCCCGGTGGTGGATTTTGTACCGGTGGTGGATTTTGTACCGGGTTTGGATTTTGTACTGGGTCTGGATTTTGTACCGGTGCTAAGGTTTGAACATAATCATCTATATCTACAAAACCACCAATGTTAGGACTTATTTAACAAAGCTCACATCTACTGAAAACTATTAAACCATGCAAAAATTTGGCCCGAAAAACGTAAATAATAAAAAGTTTACGATTTCATTTAAACAAAACATGAGTAAATTTAGGCCTTTCTCCCATGCATTCATGTAACCCACAAGTTTTGCAAGTGTAACTTTCAATCATTTAGGAACAATATAAATGTATGAGACTTCTTCGTACTATGACTAATGAACCTAGATGCCTAGTGGCACTATGAATAATCTACCAGTCAACTTGTTCACCCATTATATTGGCAATTCACACATTTCGTTACACATAGAAAGGTTGTAACTTGGCCTACAAATTTGGAAGATCCCTTAACCAAAACTATGTCTTGGCACTTATTTTGTTTAAAACGAAAATGAAATTATTATAACTCTTCTATGATGCAATATTTTACGCAAATTGTGATTTAGGTTAATTTTGCATCTTTAAAGAAGCATGCACTTACCTAGCTTTTGAAAAGATGAGCAACCATGCTTCGTTTGGGTTGCCTTCATTTTTCCTTAATAAATTTGGATTTAGAATATATAATTTCCACCCAAACTTATCTTTGATCATTCTTTAGTGCACTGACATGGACCAAAGTGGACGGAGTGGACCAAAGAGGATGAAATTGGTCCGAATGGACCATAGTGGACCGAAATGGACTGAGCAGAAATAAATGGACTGAGCAGACCAAATTAGACCAAATAGACCAAAATCGACCAAATTTGACCCAAGGGAAATGAATGGACCAAACGGACCGAAGTCAACAGCATATACTTAATATATTTACATATTTTAATTATATTATTTGTTTTTGTAAACCAGCAACTCATAATTGAAATTGCAAAACATGAATCCTACAATATTAACAAGATGTAAACCCAATTAATTCTTATATCTTTTAGAACTGATCCAACCATCCAATAATAAACATCAAACCTTACATTCAAAGACATGACCAATACCTGGAGGCTGCGTCTCATCGTCAGTTCCCACCGGTGTTGCCACCGGTCTTGCGTCCTCAGAAATGTGGGCTTCCTGATCAGCTGCCTCCACCCGTTGTCGTGCATGCGACGATCCTTCCCCAACGTAAACAAGGCGCAACTGACGTTTCCTCCCCATTCTTGCGTCCAACCCCTGTTACAACACAGTTTCAAAATAGGTCAACAAGTAATGACATGATAGATTAACAATTTTAAAGATAATTATGTAAGTTAAAACTAATATTTCTTAATAACACGAAGAAATAACAATTGTAACATTTATATGCAACAACATGAAGAAGTAATAGTTTCACCTGATAATTATATACGTGCAAACTTTTATTTCTTAACAGTTTTGTCAAAATAACAGTTTCCACATATATATGCAAAATTGTCAAGCTTTGCACACAATATCCCTTTACAAATGAGAACTTATAAGTTCAATAATAACTATAACATAATTACACATACAACAGCAGTATCCTATGACACTACTCATCATCACTGTACTCGACTTCGTTGTCATCTTCATCGTTGGACTCATCATCAATGAAGTCACACTCATCGAAGTTGTCCATTTCATGAAGATCTCTTGGGCCAATGATAGAGGCATCAATTGTCATTCCCTCCACATCATCTCAACTCCAACAAAGGTCATCCCTACCAACATCAGTACTAGTGAGCGAGTACAGAATGTTCTCAAGAAACTCATCCGTGTCATCCTCATCACAATGGGGCCCAATACCCGCATTAAACACATCTCTGGCTTTCGTTTTAACGACGACATACCAATCTTTGTGCCTTTTATCTTCAACATAAAAAACTTGTGTAGCTTGAGATGCCAAGACATATGGTTCATGCACAATTTCCTCCCCACCATGTATGGAGTGAGTAAAATTCACCATAGGAAACCCAAACTCATCAGTCTTATATCCCCTCCTATTTTCAGCATCAACCCATTTACACTTGAATAACACATGTCTGATATTGCCAGAATAATTCAACTCAATAATATCTGTCAACACACCATAGTACGTATTGCCACCTTCAGTGGCGACACTAACTCCACTATTCTGCGTTTTTCTATTTCCCTCAACATTTGAACTCCTAAATTTTAACCCATTTATGACATAATGTTTCAGCCGATTGATTGAAGTATATGGCCCTTTGGAAAGCATGATAAGTGTATCAGTAAGTCCAGTACTTTCCTTATCAGCATCAGTCATTGACATCACCTAATATAACGAAACAAACTAATTCTAATTAGTACAGTCATTCTCGGACTATCGAGAAAGTTACAAGGTTAAGAAGTTGAAGATGTGACACGTACGTGACATCTAAACCAGCTACAAAACTTCTCCATGTGGTGCTTATGAATAGTATCATTGGATATATGCCTGTGGCCACTATGAAGTTCGGCCTCCGTCAAACTTTTGTGCATCCTGCATGAGATGTCAATTGTGTTAGTGGTCATACACGTAGCGAACATTGGATTGTCATGCAATTATATTGATGTCTGATGTACTTACTCACGAAATTGCTGAATGTTCTCGGAATTGAATAGGACATAGCGATGAGCTTGGGTCAACTCCCTATTGTCTAATGCCACACTAGAAACCGCCCCTGTTGACTCCTCTATCGCCCTCGTGGGTCTTGAGAATACAGTTTCAACTCCTTCCATATACCGTGAACAAAATGTTAAGCATTCCTCCACTATGTATCCTTCGGCAATACACCCTTCTGGAGCAGCCCTATTCCTTACGTAAGACTTAAGACGTGAGAGGTACCTATCATGCGCATGAGAAGGTTAGTAATTGAGAGTAATTATTACAAAGCACACATGATTCCTCGGACAAGCATGTATTACGTACGACTTACCTCTCAATGGGGTACATCTAACGGTACTGAACTGGACCACCAATCTTGGCTTCAGTAGCCAAGTGCATGACCAAATGTACCATCACAGTGAAGAAAGATGGTACAAATATCTTTTCTAATTCATACAACGTGACTGCAATGTCTGCCTCAGCACTCTCAATATCTGAAACCGTAAGGGTTTTCGAACAAATTTTCCTAAAGAAACAAGCTAACTTTATCAAAGGCCTAGTAACGTGCGATGGCAAAGATCCTTGTAAAGCAATTGGAAGGAGTTGTTGCATCAGGATGTGATTATCGTGACTCTTTAAACCAGAAATCTTGCGTTCTTTCAGGCTGACACGGCGTGAGATGTTGGAAGCATATCCATCAGGCACTCTTACGTCCCGCAAAACTTGCAAGAACCCATCTTTCTCCAATGCAGTCATATGAAAACACGCGGGTAGTATCATATACTTATCATCACCTTTTCGCCGTAGGGGAGTTCACTCCTTATTCTCATGTCTGCCAAGTCAAGGCATGCCTTGTAATTGTCCTTTGTCCAGTCCTTCAAGTTCAGCACCGTGCCAAGTATATTGTCCATCACATTCTTCTCTATATGCATCACATCAAGATTGTGTCGCAACTTGTGATCCTTCCAATAAGGCAATGTGAAAAAAATACTTCTCTTCTTCCAAACACACTGGTTTGCCTCGCCTCTCTTTCTTTTTTTGTATTTTTCTTGACATTTTTTCCCAGACAACGTCCAACTAAATTTTCAATGTCCACAATTATGCTTGACGCAACAGGTGGCACAGGAGGCACTCGCATATCAGTAGTTCCATCAAATAATGTATCCTCTTCCCGAAATTCGTGGTCACTACCCAACCATCGCCTATGTCCCATGTAACAGAATTTGTGGCCATTTTTTAAATATCGAGAGTCGGTCTCCGAGGCACAACAAGGACATGCAAATTTACCCTTCGTACTCCAACCCGACACATCTGTGTATGCAGGAAAATCATGTACGGTCCACATCAATGCTGCACGCAATTGGAATACATTTTTTGAAGATGCATCATACGCTTCTACTCCAACATCCCATAATTCCCTCAGTTCTTCTACTAAGGGTTACAAGTACACATCTATCGCAATCCCTGGCGATTTAGGACCAGGAATAACTAGGGATAGAATCAAAGATGACCGTTTCATGCACAGCCAAGGTGGGAGATTGTAAGGGACTAGCATGACAGGCCAAGTGCTATGAGTAGTACTCAGCATTCCGAAGGGGTTGAACCCATCCGCAGCTAATCCAAGTCTGAAATTACGAGGCTCAGACGAGAACTGTAAATGCGTAGTGTCAAACATTTTCCATGCATCTGAATCAGCAGGGTGCCGCATTACCCCGTCATCTGTACGACCATTAACATGCCATTTCATAGACCTAGCTAGGTCGGGTGACAAAAACAGTCGCTGCAATCTTGGCTTTAAGGGGAACCATCGTAGAATCTTTGCAGCTTTCTTCTTTCCCTTACTGGATGAGGCATTATTACCTGTAACGGATGCCTCATTCGTTTTCCACCTACTTTCTTTGCAACAAGGACACGCATCGAGGTTAACATTCTCCTTCCAAAATAGCATACAATCATTTGGACAAGCATGGATCTTCTCATAACCCAAACCCAAATCTCGGACTATCTTCTTAGCCTCATAATGGTCCTTTGGCAACTTAGCGTCTGAAGGGAGCATATCCATCAAGACTTGAAGCAACATGGTAAATGACTTATTTGTCTAACCACAGAGAGTCTTCAACTGGAACAACACAACGAGGGCTGAGAATATGCTAAATTTTGTACACCCAGCATATAATGGTTTGTCCACATCATCTATCATTTTGTAAAACTTTTCTACACCATAATTCGGACCTTGAGCCGATTGTTGCACAGTTTCACCTTCATCCATTGGTTCGGGTGGCATTTCATGCGTGGGGCACAAATCATGTAACATCCCACGAAAGTCACCGTATTGTTCTGGGGAGTATTGCACATGACTACTCCCACATTTGGTGGCCGTTGGTGCAGCCGCCGATTCCCCATGTCATTTCCAATGTGTGTAACTTTGAAGAATCCCCTTACAAAACAGATGTTCACGTGCCACCCCTGGCGGTACCAAACTCAAATTCACACATTTGGTACAAGGACAAAATATTTTCCCATCCCTTGCATGTTTTGATGCAAATTCAACAAATTGAACAACACCTTCAATATATTCCATTGAACCCCTCCGCTTCTTCATCCAACTTTTATCCATTGCTATACAGGATAAACAATATTTGACCTACAACAACATTTGGTAATGCATAGGTAGTAAACCGTCAAATTAGATTCATAGGTGATTTGAGACCTATAGATGATTTGTTACGAAGAAACATACCCAACTATGCTTACATTTTCATAGAACATATATATAACACTACCTGAAGAGTAACCTATGCTTTCAATTTTCTAAATAATCATCATGAACAAAGCATAACTTAATGTGATATGTTTTGGAATATTTTAAGCATAATTGTTGGAATCAGATATTAACAAATCACATATGAATGTAATTGTAATAATTACAACCACCAGAATACCAAGATAAGTAATTCCAAAAAAGAAGTTGTCTCCTACATGTGATAATATAAGCTAAATCAGACAATGCTATTTGTATGTTCCTCAATATGTGTCGAATAACCCCTATGGCTTAAATACTGGTGAGTCAACCTAAATTTGTTAATTATTATAATACTACTTTCACTTGCATCTGTAAATATGACATTTAGATAGATATACGAACTATTATAATACTACTTTCACTTGGTTTCATAGTTGATAGATTAGCTATATATGATATTACTATTATTATGGAAAGAGGAAGAAAACATAGTATTATGAAGATGATTTTCACGTGGTTGAGAAAGACTGAGAATGATTCGTTTGTGAATTAATTTTCTAGCTAGAAAATAGTAGACGCCTAACGATGAACCTTATATGCTAAGATAGTTATTTAAACAATTTTGTTCCAAGAATTAGTCTTACTATATTTGAAAAATAGCCTCATAATTTGTTGATTCTATCAGCGGGAAAGAACCTAATGCATGCATGTAATAATTAGGTGTTAGTATGTTGAGAGTCGATTGTCACCTTTTCTTATGAACTTTAAAGTTGATTTAATTTATGAAAAATGTTAGTCAAGGAGGAAGTTGTATGAAGGGTTCAAATTAATTTAATTTATGAAATTTTATTTCATTTATGAAATATGTTAGTCAAAAGAGAAGATGTATAAAGTGATATTATCTATATTTAGGTACTTCCCAACTAATTTAGTTCAGAGGCAGTTCAGGCTGCATATATGCAGATGTTCACACACACACACTCTCACGCATCTCTTCATGCAATTTCAAGAGTGAGATATTCACCCATTCAAATATAGTCCGACTTCCCTTTCCAATATAGTACTACACGTTGGGTATGTCTCAACTGTGTTTGTCTTACAAATCTCTTTTCAAAATTTGTATGATATGGGTACATATTTTTCAGATACGCCCATATGATACAAATCTGGATGTATATAATTAAAAGGAAAAAACAATAAAAAAAAAAGACTTACAAAGATGCAAGTATGCATCAAATTAAGAAAGATAGTAAACACAACTAAGGTGAGGCGTGGGAATTGGGCGGGTACCAAGACGAAATGGTAGGAAATGCAGGTGAATAGCTTTTGAGAGGCGTCTGGATTTTCTTGCACAGTTACCGGAAGTTTTGGTGAACTTCGTGCCTCTACCACCAATTTCAAATCTTTGAGAACAACATCACCTATGAAAGATATGTAAGAAAATGTTAATTAATGGATACAAAATCCTTTTACTTCATAGGAAGAATTAATCATCACTGATCTTTTTTGTAAGTAAAAGAAATATATTGAAAATAAATAAATAATAATACAGATAGCACCTTCAATACACAATAGGTGTACCAAACTACCCCTTAACTGTGTTTTAGTATTCCAATTTAAATATTACATATGTCAACCGAAGTTGCATAGTCTTTTGAACTGAAATGTTTTTTTGACGTCATTGGGTTATGTATAAGTTTGTGCACCCTGATGAATTGTTTGATTTAAGAACTCAAACTACAAGGTATATGCAGTTTCATTGTATAACAATGAGCATTATCTTTGTTACATGAAAAATATATTTAAAACAGTCAGTAATTAGTCAATTAAGAAACTATCATGTGAGCAAACTATCTGTGGTGAAGGTTTGTCTTCAAGTTGGTTATTAGTTGATTACAAAAAGATGAACCTGTACACAAATCCAACTAGTCGGGTTGTACAGAAATTGCAACCAAGCCAAACTATTACAGTCTTAGAAGCCAAACAGATTGGGCCAGGTTCAGTTTCTCCACATTTGTATGATAGCTAGCATATAGGAATTTTATGGGAAAACTTGTGCAGTCATAAAGTCTATCTAAAACTCAACAATGCATATGTAGACTTAAAAAGGTGCCAGCTTTCTTTAAGAATCTGTTGTCAATGTTGCAGGGAGACTATACCTTCACAAAATCAGGAACCCAGTAAGTCTCCTTGTTGTTTCTGAACAATTCCTTGAATCAACGTTTCTACTTTAATAAACCTGGACAAATATAGAATAGCTTGATCAGGAAGAATAAACGTTTAAAATAAGGCCAGCATATCCAAGAAGCCAAGGTATATATATATATATATATATATATGTATACAACTTGAGCCAAACATAAAAGCGAACTTCATCTAATTTTAAAAAAATAATACGTAACACACTTCTTTGTTTGTTACCCATGTCCAGCATGCATTAAGTGCTTACACATGCATGCATGATTCGATGACATGCATAAATATGATTTTAAGTATGCATGCATGCATGACTCTGAAATGCCAAAATGGAGTACATCATTTGCTAGGTACACCCCCTAGAAAAATAGTACACATTTGAGAAGCCCTATTAAGACATATGTTGCCATTGGGAAATGTGGATCCCAATTTATATAGAGCATAAAAAATTAATTTTTTTGTTCTATTTACTAAGATATGAGTGAATTTAGGGTTTGGTTAGGTAAATTGTGATAATTTTTCTAGCATACAAGCACTAATATGAGTTCTCTAATAACACAAAAACTTCTCATTTTTTCACAACTATTGAGGTAACAATTGCGATTGGAATAAAATAAAGAAGTATTAGTGGTGGGCTAATGTTGAAGTTATGTTTTATTGATCAGAACTTGCAAATTTTGTATGCTGGATTTTTTTTTTTTTTCCCCCTTTAGAATTACTTTATGATATATATCTTATTATAGAATGTTTGGCCACATCATTGTGATAGTTAATTGCTTGGCTGCCCACCATACTTTCCAAGCCTATGTTAAAGGGTCACTTTTCATGATGAAAGAAATACGTTTTGTCAATTCACCTTTGTGGGGTTCCTGGGGGATGTAAAATTTTACGTGTACGATTTTGGTTTTGAATTTTTTTTTTTTTTTTAATTAGACTCTACTTTTGGGTACATATGGCTTTGCAATCATTATTTGAATTAAAAAAGAAGAAGAACAACTGAGTAGCCAATTGGGATGCTATCAATGGAATAGAAGGAACATTGGTCTGTTGCATGGTTCAAAGCTATGGGAAAGCAACCCAAACCCAAATACCCAATATGTCCTTTATTTTATGCAGTTCAAGTCAGGCATGTAATGAAGCCATGAAAGTTTCCATTAGTCACTCCCTATAGTTATACTCGTTTATGTTTTAATGTCCATCTCATATATATAGAGTGTTATTTCATTGAAAATTTTAAATGTGACAGTTAATAGAACTTTAGATTTATAATATTTAATATAAATTATAGAAAAAAATCCATTCCAATCCAAGAGTATTCTCAATTCTTTATGCATCTCATATATATTTATGCATGAGATTAAAGGAATGCCTTTATAGTCTGTCACATTATAACAAACAGTCACTATGGCCAAATAGTGCATAATTATTTCCCCCATTTGCCATACCCTAGCTTCTGTCACAGTCTACAAGACTACTAGCTGATATTATGAATAAGGAACACGTGCATTTGTGAATCCTGAGTCACACTTAACACTTTTATATGCTCCATGCAAAAAGGGTTTGTACTGCTAGTAGAATTATTGGAGTCTGGTTTCTATCTCAACAAAAGCTATGTCAGTTTGTTTTAGCAGCTAATCCAATCTTTTCATCAGCTTTTAAATGGTCGGTAACATAGTCAGCTTAGGTTTGCCTACCTAATTCTCTTAGATGTCAAATCCTTTTAAGTTCTTGGTCGTAGGAGTTTTTTAATTTTTAAAAGTTACATATAAACCAACCAAATAAGTATAACAACCTGAAAATGGATTATAAGTGACATCTCAAAGATTTGAAATTAAGAGAAGTGAAGAAAAAATTGTTAATATATATAAATTGTTAGATATATATATATTTTTACTATATATATGAGTTTTAAGGAATTTATTCCATCAAAATCATTTACATTATGAATTTAAAATAATATTTTAGATCTGATAATTTCAAATTTACATACTAATATATTTTAAATTTACTCATGAATTTCTTCAATTGGAGACAGTTGTGTTTTCATACTTTGTTCAAATCATAGTGGTCGTTAATTAAGAAAACACATGCAAATCAAATTACAATAATTCTTGGCAAAATATTCAATGTTTGACCCCTTTATAAAGTGTACTAATTGTAACCCACAAAAGAACAATAATTTTTTTTCTTTTTTTAAATGTAAATATCAATGTAGCTAATATTAAAATACACGACATGCAACTATGCAAGTTACTGCCAAAAAAATAAAAACCTTGTACTTCGGTATAATGAGAACTGAAAAGCCAATTCTTTGTAAGTTCCTTTCTTCTTTTTGGTTTTATTAGTAACAATTTCAATTGCAGAAACCAACGAACCAAATTAACTTTTTTTTTGGCTGAATGAATAAACAAGTTCAAGTAATTAGTCCACTCCACGGTTGCATGACTCAACCAAATTGAGCAAAAACCTCACAAAGATGAAAGAAATGTGGCTGACCGAAAAATATGGACAAAATGGGGGTGGTCGGATGGATAAATCACTAATTGATATGCAATTTTGCCAGTCTTAAAGTCCAAGCCTTCCACTTCTTTATTTTTTTTATTCGTGTGTAATCACGAACAGTGGACAATAATTTATGTGATGTAATTTTATATCAGTATAACCATGACCAATTGTGCACTCAACCAATACCAGGGACAGACATAGATTCAATGCAATATGATAGTAGTTTTTTTTTCCACAACCCTATGTTGTTCATTCTAGGCATATGCGACCTATTAGAGGACCCACAATTTGAAAGAAGCATCTTGCTTGATTCAATTATAATTTGCTTTACTCTTATTAAAGAATAACAATTAAGCTGTTAATTCATTACTGTGATTTGTAATCTATGTCATTCCCATTCTACTCTTGTCCAATATCCAAAAATAACAACAATAATTAATGACAATGAAATGAATGAATGCAAGTGGTTTTATGATCCATAGGCATCTGTCCCTATCTGTCTAATTTCAGGAGTAGTTGTTTGAAGTTGGCTTCTTTTTCTTTTTTTTTTGGTTTAACATCCTATACATTAAAATAAAGTTGAGTAGGTATGTGATTTACCCATGGGGGTTGGATGGTTAATTTATCCTTTGTATTAAACAAAGACAACAAAGAAGTACTCATTTGAGAGAGATTATTGTCATTGATTTATAGGTTTGTACATAAATCAAATAAATTGCCTTAAAAAAAAGTTATACGTTTACAATAAATTTTAAGTGGCAGGTTACAAGGTTTTAAATATGAATTCACTATTGAAATTACTTTCTTACCTACTAGTTATAGCAAATAACAATCTACCAATTAGAATTATTTGTTGTAGACGTAGTATTTCTTAAAAAAAAAAAAAACCAAATAAACGCCAATTATCAAGCATTGAAAGCAGGGAAATATTCTTAGTTTTATGTCTTCCTTATACGAGTATAAGGTAAGGAATTCAGCAAAAAAAAGAATATAAGGCAAGGAATATAATTCAGCAAAAAAAGAAGGGGGGGGGGGGGGGGGGGGGGACATAAGGTAAGGAATATAATTCAGCAAAAAAAAGAAAAAGAAAAAAATCATATAGGTTAAGGTTCACTTTCTTTCAAGAATAAAGTTTGAACTTTCAAAACTTTTACGTGCATGAAAGGGAACAAAGAAAATCTTTGTATATCTTTCTTTTATCTAATAAAAATGTTGAACACCTTTACTTAAGAATCATAAGAATTTGAGTTTAATAAATATAAGAGTAATGCTACCTCCACAACATTTTCACAATAATTTCACAATAAATCTTATGTGGTAAGCTATTACTAATTAACTCTAATTCAGGTTCAATATTGACATGTTTTATCCAACAATAACAGGCTAACAACTTGTTGCATAAGATTTGTTATTAAATTGTTGTGATCACTTTATTATTCTCATATTAGCATTTTCTATTTGCACTTTATCTTTTATTAGTCTATTCTTTTTTTCTTATTATCTTTGTTAGTACAAAAAAATTGTAATATTTCATATATTGGCATGCTTTTTTTTTTTGTGACGTTGATATATTCAATTTGTCTCTTTATTAAATTTTGTATAATTTAAGTTTTTTAGTAACCACTCTAAAAAAAAATTTTAGAACAACCACTGTTTGCTAAAACAAATTAATTGTAATTAACCTTATGAACTTAACTCTTAATTTTTTTTCGTCTCACTTATCTCTTATTTTTCTTCACATCAAATAAAATTTACCGTTATCCATATTCCCGGGAGTCCCCACATATATTCATATATATACTTACCTTAAAATCTTAAATCAAATCATATACCTCCTAAATGCAAAGAGAGAAGAAGAATATATATATAATCTCTAACTACAAAGTCATTAGTATTTTCAATTTATCTATATACAGATTAATGAATTAATCATATATAATATATCAATGTACGTCTAATTGCATTATAATTTCATGCCACATGCTTTTAGATTACAAGTGCACTTATGCCAAAATATGCCTCCAATTGTACTTAATTTTGTGTTAATTATATTTATATATAAATTTATGTAACTAAACTTCGATAAAAATGCACAATTCAAATTTATTAGACTTCTATGTACCATGAATGTGTACAACCTTTTACTTATTAAGTGAAAACTTATATATATATATATATATATATATATATATCTATTTAATTATGTTTATTTTTAATTGCTTGAGTTTATACACATAAGCTAGTATCTGATTAGGTATAGTTTTGACTAGAAGGTTGATTGTTCATTTGCTCATCCAGGTGACCTATGATTGGTTAACGAACAAACAAAATAATCAAATTTTTAGAATTCTTTGCTGCAACATAATAGTTTATGATGCTTCTATATCTATGATGAACAAAATTAATCATTGATGACTTTTGCAGTGAAATTATTAACAATAAATTTTATGCTATTAATTTTTTTTTTTTCTTGAAATAAGTCTATTGAATTTAATGAACTAATGTTAAATCAGCCAAAAAAAAAAAAAAAACCAAACAAAACAAAAACAAACAAACAAAAAAACAAAAGACTAATTAATGTGAAGAAGAGTGATGTTCTGACAAAACTCATATACAATCCATGACTCAATCTCATCGATTACAGGTACCTTTTCTGACTCTGATGAAATGGTGTAACTTAGCATTAAGGTTTTTATTTTTTTCTCTTTTTAATTCAGATTATGGAAAACAAAAAGGTTTTGTCTTTTTAAGTTTTAACAGGTAGTGCACATCACAATCTTCGTAATCTTCCATATGATTTTGCGCTCTTCGAGCATTGGTCTTAAGGACCTTATTGTACCACTGCATGTTAAATTACCATAATAAAGCAATGTATATCCTAGTATCAATCACTTTTGGAAGTTACCTGATTGGTTTGAGAATCCCATTGAAGAAGACCATAATTTTGGAATACACGTAGATCTGTAGACCCAGTGTTTGAAGTTATTCTAATGTGTTTGGATTTAGGGATTCCACAGTTCAGACAAAGACGTTGTTGAGCATGCGTCTTGACTTTTAAGTACTAATGTGTTTGTAAATTTATACCACTCAATAACCTTTTATTAAATCAAAAATCACATTGTTGGATTGTATGTTCTATATGTTTTTAATGTGCATATCATCAAATTTCATATTAATTAGATATTATTAACCATTCGATTCATATAGTAATCTTTTATGCAAAATTTTAAACTATAAATTTATAGTTTAAATTTAAACAACTGATTGATAATATTTTTTTTTTGATAGATAATAAGACTTTTATTGAAAAATTGAACATCATGTTCACGATGGTGAACACTTTGAACAATGAAACAAATACAAGAAGATCAAGAACTAAAAGAAATAGAAACTAAAAAATCAGCTACAGCAGTACAATTCGTACGCCCCCAAATACGAGCCCAAAGAAACAAAGTACGAAAAAGTAAACATTTTATGTGTTCCAAAGTTCTCGCCTTGTCTTCAAAAATGCGAGCATTACGTTCCTGCCAGACTAACCACATTAAACATGCCGGGACCATGTTCCAAATGATTGAAAGGTGTTTTCCAAACCAGTTTCTCCAAATAAAGAATAAAGATTTCACTGACCTTGGCATAACCCATTGGATCCCAAACACTGCAAATACTTCACACCATAAGGCATGAGAGAACTTACAATGAAGAAGAAGGTGGTCCACTGATTCCCCATCACAACAACACAAGCAACACCGATTAACCAAAAACTGACCTTTCTTAATAAGGTTGTCAATGGTGAGTATCCCATCATTAGCTGCTGTCCATAAGAAAAAAGACACCCGTTTAGGCACCTTAGTACGCCATATACACTCCCAAGGAAAGGCTTCAGTAGGAGGACTAGATAATAGTTTATAAAAAGAGCGCACATCAAAAGCACCAGATGTAGTCAATCTCCAAACCAACTGATCATCCCCCTCACCCCTCGGCATAGATGAATAAATTAACTCAAAGAAAGAGTAGACAGTGGCTGCTTGCCAATCCTGAGGACCATGGCGAAATAATAAATTCCAACTCCTACCTCCTTCTGAATTTGTTACAACCAGGTCAGAGACACATGCTTCTTTAGAAACAGAACAATCATATATGGAAGGGAAGAGTTCCTTCAAAGGAGTAGGCCCACACCATGGGTCATGCCAAAAACTAACACGGCTACCCTCCCCCACATTAAACAAAATCTGGCTAAAGAACTTCTCTGATCCTTCTTTAATACTCCTCCATATCCCACACCCGTGTGTACCTCTTACCCCTCTAGTGCACCAGCCTCCTCTTGCCTCTCCATATTTGTCTGCTATAACCTGATGCCATAATCTATGATTTTCTTTCCCAAACCGCCACAACCACTTCCCAAGCAAAGCCTTGTTAAATAGCCCAACACTCCGGATTCCCAAACCGCCACATTCAACTGGCAAGCATACTTTATCCCAAGCAACTAAAGGATATTTAAAAACATCCTCTGAGGCCCCCCAAAGGAAATTCCTCTGAATTCTTTCAATTCTTGCAGCCACAGCCTGAGGGATGGTAAACAACGATAAAAAGTAGGTGGGAAGACTCGATAGGGTACTTTTTAACAAAATAAGCCTACCTCCTTTGGACAAATATAGTCTTTTCCATCCAGCTAACCTTTTCTCCATCTTTTCAATAATAGGATTCCAAATTGATGAATCCTTGTAGTGTGCCCCAAGAGGCATGCCCAAATATCTCATGGGCAAAGTGCCCACCTTGCAGCAAAGGATACGAGCCAAACCATTCAAATCCCCAACATCACCAACAGGAACAATTTCACTCTTGCCTACATTAACTTTCAGGCCTGTAATAGCTTCGAAGAAGATCAACACCATCCGCACGTATAATAACTGTTCCCTAGAAGCATCACAAAACAATACAGTATCATCAGCAAAAAGAAGGTGAGAAATATGGATACCCCCATGTCTATGTGATCCTGCTTTAAATCCACAAAGAAAACCACCATTTTCTGTCCTCTTCAACAGTCTACTCAACACTTCCATAATCATAAGAAATAAAAGTGGAGACAGAGGATCCCCTTGGCGAAGACCACGAGAACTACCAAAAAAACCTGCAGGAGATCCATTAACCAGAACAGAGAATTTAACTGTAGAGATGCACGCCTTAATCCACCTACTCCACCTTGCCCCAAAGCCCATCCTTTCCATAAGGTAAAATAGTGCATTCCAGTTCACATGATCATAAGCCTTCTCAATGTCCAGCTTTATTATAACACCAGGAATACCACTCTTCAACCTGCTGTCTAAGCATTCATTAGCAATAAGAACCGAATCAAGGATTTGTCTCCCTCCCACAAAAGAATTTTGAGAGTCAGATATCAATTTATCCAAAACTCCTCGAAGCCTATGAGCCAACACCCTAGCCAACAGTTTATAAAGGCTGCCCACAAGACTAATGGGGCGAAAATCTTTGATATTAACTGCATTAGTCTTCTTGGGTATCAAACACAGAAATGTGGCATTCAGAGATTTCTCAAAAACACACTGACTGTGGAAATCTTTGAAGAAGGCCAATATATCCCCTTCTAAAACACTCCAGCATTTCTGAAAAAATGCCATAGTAAACCCATCTGGCCCAGGGGCCTTATCACCTTCCGCCTCCTTGAGGGCCTCAATAATCTCCTCCTTCTCGAACTCTTTCTCCAACATGAACCTCTCAGAATCGTCTAGACAAGCAAACTCTAACCCATCAATAGTAGGTCTCCAATTTTCCGGTTCCTGATATAATCTCCTGTAAAAATCCACCACCTGATCCTTAACATCTGACTCCTCCTCAAAGAGAAAGCCATCCACCTCCACACCCCTAATCTGATTGGTTCGCCTATGGGAATTAGCAATTCTATGAAAGAATCTTGTGTTGTTATCACCTTCTTTGATAAAAAGAGCCTTTGACTTCTGCCTCCAAGAAATCTCTTCCAAGGAAGCCAGAAAATCTATATCAGATTTAACCACCAACCTCCTAGCCCTTTCCTCTTGAGTCAACACCTGCAACTCTTCTCTCAAGTCAAGGTCTAAGAGCTCAGTCAAAAGACTCTTTTTCCTAAAAGCTACATCTCCAAAATCATGCTTGTTCCAATGCTTCAAATCCCTTTTAAGGGCTTTCAATTTACAAGCTAGAACGTAACTTGGAGGTCCCACAAAATGATAACCATTCCACCAATGACGAACCTTATCCACAAAACCCTCCACCTTTAACCACATATTTTCAAATCTAAAAGGGCTCTTTCCCCTAGATAAACCGCCTGCCTCTACTAGCAAAGGACAATGATCTGACACCACCCTAGGGAGAGTTCTTTGAGTCACATCTAAGAAATGCTCTTCCCAATCTGCTGTCATCAAAACTCTATCAAGTCTGGACATAGAAGGACTATCAGAGTCTCGAAACCAAGTATATTCACCTCCTACCAAAGGCAAATCAATCAGTGAATGTTTAGCAATAAAATCCGAGAATTTAAACATAGCTGGAGTAAAAGAGTTACAGCCAAGTCTCTCAGCCGGATAACGGATAACATTGAAGTCTCCCAACAAGCACCAAGCCCCAGCCCACCGTGATCTCACTAAGTCTAGTTCTGCCCACATAGCATCTCTAAGACTTCCATCAGTTGGTCCATACACCCCTGAACAAATCCATTCAAAGCCATCTGCCACACCTTTCAACACAACAGAAATTGAAAAACTTCCAACCACTGAATTTACTCTCTCAAAAACCCTTTTGTCCCACATCAAAATGACACCCCCAGCTGTATGTATGGCGTCTAAAGCCCCCCAACCTACAAAAGGGCTACCCCAGAGACTTTTAACCATGCTAGAACTGGTGCTATCTAGTTTAGATTCTTGAACACATACGATATCACACTTCCATTCCCGTAAAAGATTCTTCACAACATCTCTCTTATGAGGATTATTCAAACCCCTCACATTCCATGACAGCATTTTTAAATTCATTTACCAACAGACGAACCCAAACTAGAGGATTTCAAACTGCCTCTAGAACTTCTACCAGAATGTCCATCGTAATTAATAGATGAAAACAAATTTCTTAACTCCCTCAACCCCTTTTGGTTTGAATTGCTTACCCGACGAGTAGTGACAGCAGTTGTAATAAAAAAAAATATATTGTCTACAAATTATAAAAGCATGTTACAACCATACGTGCATAGTGTGTAAGAGAGGGAAAATTCTTAGGTACACCTGGAATAGAGTGCCATGGTACTCCTATCACATTTATGGTAGATTCACTATGAATTTGATGAAGAGACCCAAAAAAATAGAAAATGAAAAATCTTACTCTAGTGCAATAATAATGGAAAATCAAAATATTGATGGTATATTGCTTTGATAGGATGAAAAGAAAACAGAATTATAGAAAATGATAGAGTGTAAATTACTATTATACTCATGTTCTTGAAAGTATAATGATGAAAAATTAAGGGTAATTTTATACCTTTTTTTTTTTAGCAATTTTATTTTCTTTCCTCTTTTCTTTATAAGAGAAAAAAAAAATGGTAGGTTCAAGTGGAAAACTCCATCCAACCCACTTTTTTTCCTTTTCCTATTCACTCCAACAAATAATGAAGAATGGCATTATTTTCTCTCCCTCTTCTTTCGTTCAATTTTCATTCTCTCATTTTTCAACACAACCAGAGAATGAAGAATCACATTTTCCTTTCCCTATTCCTTTCTCTCATTTTACATCCTCTCTTTTTCAACCCAACCATATATAGCGTAAGGGTATGGTTTTCCCTATCATGAACAACTTGTGAATCAACCAAGCAAGTTAAGTACTACGGAAAAAACTTTTAAAAAGTATCGAATTTGCTCCATAAGCATAAATGTTCACTTAGCTATACAATCAACTACTTCACTGTCTTCTCAGGAAAAAAAAAAAGACGAACAAGCAAACACTGATGAAATCCCACAAATTTTTTAACTACTAGTTAATAGAAATGAAATTTATAATTTTGTAAAGATAAGTTCCAAAAGATAAGAATATTGATACATACCTATATTAGGTTTGCGTACAACCAATGTAATTGGCCAATGCAACCAACGACACCGTTTTCTGGTATCAAACCCAGAAAGCTGATCCAGAGCCAGCTTGTTCAATTTCACCGACAAAATCAGAAGGGTACAAATCAGAATTGCCTTTGTTACTCCAAACCAAAATCATATATAACCCCAAATTTCAAAAAATCAAATCAAAACCTAATGTTACCCAAATACGTAAATAAAAATCAATCAAACCAAATTAAATGAAAAAAAGAAAAACTTACCAGTGGCAGGGGTCTATTTTCTCCTCCTTCTCTATATCTGGATCGCAAGCATCACTGTTAAAAAATGTAAAAGGATAACACTTAACAGTAAATACAATTTTCATTTTTTTTTAGGAACCCTAAACAGTTCAATTTCATAGACCTTAATTAAGACTAAAATATTAAAAGAAAAAGAAAAAAAAATGTTGCATTGCAATGCGAGTAACACAGGCTGTGCGTATTTATACAAAGTTCAAGAGAGAAGTAAGTAGGAATCATTTAAAAAACAGAATATTTTGTTTAAAAAGTTAAATATGGAGTTATCTGTGGCATTTGTATGAATCTCAAAGAGGAAATTAAATGTCATTTTGATAAGTTTTAAGGGAAGTTGTGTAATTTAATTTATATATTGCTTTGTTTTATTTAATTTATTTATTATTGAAGCCTTGAATATTTTTCACATATAACTAATTTATATTTGCCCAAACTCAACAACCTTTCTCTATATATCATTATCATGCATTAAGAGAATTCTCAAAGATGGCGAATCATGATTGTTAAAATTCCTATACTGGAACAACCATTGAAAATTGAAATGCTTATTTATAGTCTTAAATATGTTAGTTGGATCATCAATGCTTAGAGAAAGTAAGCAAACAATGATAAATGTGTGTGCAAGTCCAAAACTGGTGATGCAGCATAGCAAATTTGGAATAGCAAAGATAGCCTGCCAAAGCATGATAAATTGTTGCCATGACCTATCACACATGCTAATCCATACCATACATATAACTTAAATCAGACAGTATGAGAAATTAGTCACTGATTATCAGGGGGGGAAAAAAAATAAGAGAGAGAAGAAGAAGAAAAAGAAGAGAAATCAGTCACTCCATAAATCAGACTCTTATGTACATTGTTAATAAAAAAAACACTACAATTTATGCATGCTTTATAAATCTATAATTTTAAAGAAATATTCACTATAAAAATATATTTGAAGAAATTAAAAGACAACAAAGAAATGAAGAATACACAGACATGTAAACTAGACTCAATACAACAATAACAAAACAAAAAAGAAGAAGGAAACTTTCAATCAAAATTCTACACAAAGCAACATGTGATTGCAATAACAAGATGAGAATTTGAAAAATTGGAAGAGAAAAAGGGATACACAGGTAAGGAAAATGCAAAATTCCCACCTCTCAGACGCATATAACACTCAAAAAATGTGAAATTTCATTCAAAATCCCACATATGACTACTGAGAATTAATGTGAACAAAAACTCCAATTATAAACAAATCTAATTTGAAGAAATTAAAAACCAACCAAGAATTCAGACAAGTGAACCAGGTACAAAACAACAATAACTCAAAAAAATGAAAACTTTCAAACACAATTCTACTCAAAGCAACATGTGACTACACTAAAAATATGAGAATTTGAAAAATTAGCAGAGAATTAAGGATACCCAGATAAGCAAAATGCAAAATTTCCACCTCTCAAAGACATATAACACTTAAAAATGTAAACTTTCATTCAAAATCCCACATGGGACCAATTTGCAGACCATGATACCACAACTACTGAACATTAATTTGAACAAAAATTCTAAAAACTACATGCAAAAATAAAACTTACAAGAAATTAAAATGAACCCAGAAAAACCCAGAATTAGTTTTTTTTATTTTTTAATTTAAAAAATTAAACAAGCAAACAGTTAAGAACAGTGCAAATAAGTAATAACACACAGAGAGAATATAAGAAAAAATTAAAATTATTTTTTTAATTAATGGGTGTAATAATTGGGACTAAAAAATGAGACAAATTGAGAGGGAGTGAGAGAATTTACAGTAAGAAGAGGAGGATTAAAGAGGAGCATCAGATCGTAGAAGTGAGCGGAGAGGGCGAGTAAGCAAGTTTGTTGGTTTCTCCATTTCAAAGCTTAGGGATTCAGAAACCATACATGTACTCGCGCTTACATGCCCACCCCACCACTAATTACCCAAATAAGAAATAAATAAATAAATAATGGATTTATTCAAAAAAAGGAAAGAAAAAAAAAAAAAAAAAGTCGTTCCCTAAAGCCTAAACTAGGCAACTATTAAAATAAATAAATAAAAAGTAACTATTAAAAGTTTAAAATTATTCATCTATAATCTATAAATATCATATAATTTTTTTGATAAAAAAAAAATATCATATAATTGAAACTATAAATATCATATAATTGAAACTTTTGGCTATTTGTTAACTTCATGAGAGCTTATTATACGCCATATGTTTTAAATCTCACTTAATGTTTCACATATTCGTCGGCAATGTAATAAGATTGCTCACTCACTCACTAGAAGATCAATCCTTTCGTCTCCCATGCATGTCCTTCTGTATAGAAGATATTCCATTATACCTTTTACTTGTAAATTAGGCTGATTTGAACAGACTCTCTTAATATTATGCATTGATTTTCTTCTAAAAAAAGAAAGAAATCTCACACACACACAAAAAAAAATATATATATATATATATATATATATAAAGCCAAAACTGAGAGAAAGTCAAGCTAGATTCTAAATTGAATTTCAATTAAGATTCAATTTTACAAGAAAAGGAACTGATTAATTTTCATTAAATTAATGGTCACCTTATACGAATAACATAAAACTTTGTAACCATATTACACTATTAAGAGAAGGTATTAAGAATAAATAAATTTAAGTTTTAGTAAAAATGATTAATAATTATTATTATTATTATTAATGATTAATGGTCAACTGCTTGGCTTTTATACCCTCCCATTATTATCAGTTACAATTCTCTTCCCCTCAAATCTACTCAATTGTAACTCTCCTTTTTATATTCCCAAGTGTATAACAGTATAAGCATCAAATATCAGTATAGTGTTTCCAACATCAGTAGGCTACACCCCTTGCAAGGCTCCAATTTCCATTAGAAAGGCTACTCCTCTCTTACGTCAATCCACCAGAGGTTGGAGAGCTACAAATCATGATATTTGTTTTGTTTAATGCAGCTCTCTGTCTGATGTTAATCCAAGTGTTTAATTCATTTACTAGTTTATCAATGAACCCATATACTATTTGGAGTTTATCACCAGTATGTCCCAAAACCAACTATGTTCCTCTACTTCTATGGTTTCCAAATTACACAATTTAAAGAGAGTGGCTAGCCCAGAATTCTTGCTCACTATTTCTTTTCTCTCTACAAACCATAACTGACGCCCTGAACACGATTAAGGACTAAAATGAGGTGTTGAGGTGTTAAAGCAATCAAAGAACAAATAGTTAAAAGTCGTAATAAATTAAATTACACAACTTCCCTAAAGAACTTTCAAAGCTTTAGATCGCCCCCCCACCCCAAAAAAAAAAAATCTAAAATTTTACATTTAAAGCTTTACTTGATACCATAATGCGAGTCTGGCAGATCAGATGGGTACTAGGTCAATCAAACAGAGTGAGAGAGAGACAGAGAGAGAGAGAGAGAAGTCACCATTTCTTTCAAAAGAGTGTTGCCATCTTTAGTAAGCTTGATATCACCGGCTCCTCCAACAAGCCTGCAACAAAATCAGAGAGAATCAGAGAGATTTCCTTAGCCCTAATTTTTGAATCCAAATCTAGAACGAAATTAATTGGGAAAATTGAACATTTAAACCCAAAATCGAAACCCTAGATCGAAAATCAAAACCGTAAACCTAAAATCTAAACCCTAAACGAAAAATGGGGACCCTAAAACACAAAGCAAATCAAAAAATTTTAAAAACTTACTCGTAATCGGCCTTGCGACAGTGTCTTCAGTGAGATTGCGAGTTGGAGAGAGTGTGTGTGTGTGTGTGTGTTACCGATCCATGAGAAGGGGATGGAGAGCGGAGGGAAGACCGGAAGGATGACGGCGATTCGGAGAGGGTGGAAGAGAGGGAAGGAGTTTGAGATCGAGTTGAGAGGAAGGGGAATCGGAGGAAGGGGGATCGAGTTCAGAGGAAGGGGAATCGGAGGGGAATCGGAGGAAGGGGGATCGAGTTGAAGGAAGGGGAATCGGAGGAAGGTGGATGGAGTTGAGATTGAGTAGTCCGAGAGGTTTTTTTGAGGTCGATCGAGAGGTTAGGGTATTTTTTTCTTCTGTGGAGTTGTGTTTTTTTTTTTTTTTTTTTTTTTTTTTACTTAATGTTGAAGCCGCGTTTAATGGTTAAACGCAGCTCTAACCATTACCTGAGCTGCGTTTGGAAAACGCAGCTCCGGACATACTTGAAAAAGAAAAAAAAAAACAAAAAACGCAGCTTCACCCTTTCAAAAACGCGGCTCCAGGGAGGGCTATAGCCGGGTTTAGTAAACGCGGCTCAAAGGCTAACCTGGAGCCGCGTTTTCCAAAAACGCGGCTCAAAGTCTAGCCTGGAGCCGCGTTTTTTAAAAACCCGGCTGAAACTCCATCCTGTAGCCGCGTTTTACAAAAACGCGGCTACAAAACGCGGCTAAAAACCGCGTTTTTTGTAGTGCTTAGATTATTCTTTCTTATGCTTTTTCCAAAACACTTTTCTTTTCTTTTAGCAATTTAATTCATAGATAACAAACACAATTAGAATTTACCAAGTGTTATTGGGATTACAGCCTCTTGCTACTTGTGTTAAAAAATAAATAAATTAGAATTAACATTTTTAGTTTTAAATTTTAATATATAAGAAAGCTCATTTTAAGAAAAATAATGATGTTATATCCCATTCATAGCATCACTCTTAAAAATAGATAATCTCATAAATTACTATAATTGGATAAAAAAATAATAGTTCCAAACTTGTTTGGAACTAAAAATTTTCCTATTATTATTATTATAGCTACAAGTGGGAGGGAAATTTTGAGTCATAAATATCTTTATTAGAAACACTAGAAAGCGTTGAATTAAAAAACTCAAACTTTTTCCTGTTAAATTTATACACTAAAAAAAAAATTATCATATCCTTTTTATTAGTAACCCTCATATTAAATTTTGCCCACAAATATTATTAGATTGTTGATTGTTCTAGATGGATACAATAAGATGGCCCTCGACCACGTATATCATCTACAGCAGTGGAGCTAAAAATTTAGCTATTTGGCACCACAAAAAGTTATTTTATCTATTTTACCTGCACATATTCTACAGCAGTGGATCTATTTTAGCTTTCAACACAATAAAATAATGTAAACATCACAATAAAATAAGATATCTACTACAATAAAATAAGATATCTACTACAATAAAATAATATATCAACTACACACAACCATCACAGCCACACACACAACCGGGCAGGAAATAAAAAATTATTATTATTTTTTAGCTCTAAGCTACAGTGCACATCCATAGATAGATGTGCATTGTAGCAATGAAGTTAAAAAAAATAGCGTTAGCTCCACTGCTGTATGGCTTTTTTTTTTTTTTTTTTTGTGTTTTGGTGGAGCTAAAATAGCTATATAGCTTTTTAGTTCCACTGCTATAAGTGCTCTTAGCATATGTATTTTACACTTTTCTTTTTTCTTTTTTCTGTGTAATACTTATACAGCCCAGCACCATATATAGTGCTTCTCCCCATTACCATGGTGAAAGCCATTGCTGCTTGACAGCCATGGTAACTTGGTAAGTAAATTCTCAGGGTTTAATATATTATGGGCTGTTTCAATAAGGAATGCTGGTCAACATTAAGAAGATAATGGTCTAATTGGCAAATAAACAAAAAATTTTGTGACTGCTAAAATAATTATTTGTCTAATTGTTACTATTTCTCAAATTTAAGCGTTTACATTAATTAACAAGGGCGTTATACACCTTTGTTTCAAGTGTCATATTGAGTGCTACAACTACTTTTTTTCCCGAACAACTATGAAGCATCAACGTTTCTGCAGAGTCAACATAACACGAATAAAACTTCCTTTTGCTTTTGACTCTTGAGAAATAATAATGACAAGCATTTTCGTCCTCAAGGGGTTTAAACCTCTTTACCTTGATTGCCATAAGCTTTGTGACATTGAACATAATAGCCCCATTGCATATTTAGCACTTGGCAATAAACAACTCCGTTGTGTAGACTTTTCTCCCTTCTGTGTTGTTCTATATTTACTAGGAAGAATGGTACTGTACTGTAACATGTGTTTTGCCCCAACCTTTCTTTACTGCTAGTGATAAGTAATAAGGGAAGATAGAGAATGAGAATGAGGGAACGAAAATGAAGGCAAACTATGCCACTTTATACAGAGGGAAATTGGATTGGATGATGATTCCACTTGGGTTCACATTGTCTAATCACTGCATTTAATTAAGCTGACCCCAGAATATTGGGATTAAGGCTTTGTTTATTGTTGTTGTTCTTTGCAATTAGTTAAGGTCGCACATTTGAGTGAATTATAGATCCTTTCAAAACCCTTTCACCAAGTTCTAGAAGCATACAATATGATAACACACGAGTCCTTATTCAGTTGCCTAATCGTGGAAGTCAAAAAGGTTAAAGAAACAATTTATTCAAGGGAAAATAAAAGAAAAATAGCGTGAAACATATCATTAGAGAGCACTTACTATATTATCATAGAGAGAGTGAGAGAGAGAGAGCGAGCGGGCACTTACTATAATAGCCCACAAAAAGGTACGTAGATGCAGCCAATGGACGTTGGGAATTAGAGTCAGAGAAAAAAGATTGAAGAAGAAATAGACCACGTATGATCGGTGGATTAACAATAAAAGCAGTGGATGTCAAAAAGACACTCATTATCTAAATCGAAATTGAAAAAGAAGTCATCAAAGGAAAAGGATAAGGATGTAATAATCAGTCACAGGATATCGCTGAAAGTTACCGGTGCCGACGAGAATGTATGTGGCACGGTATCTCTCTTTCTCAATAACAATTAGGAGACTATATTTGTCTTTTTGTTCGTGGCAGCCAGAAAACTCTTTCATGGGCCATGATGTAGAAATTCCCAGTTCTTTTATAACAATAATTATTGGTGCTACGTGACTTCTATAATAAAATTTTGGTAAGTTACCATAAATACCCTTTATCAATTCACTTTAAGGGGAGAAGGTATTCAAATTACCATAAATACCTTTTTTTTCTTTTTTTCTATTCATTTTAAGTTGGAATAAACATTCGATTCACCCTCACTAAAAAAAATTAATATGGTTATATATTTTGAAAATATAACTGTTGAATTATATAGTTTTTTTTTAATGTTCTTAATATGCATATCAAATTTTGTGACAGTCAAATGTTATTTACTATTCGTATCATAAACTTATTTTTTATACATAATTTTATATTACAAAAACTTGAAATTTAAACATTTGATTGATGACATAGCTAGCTGTTGATTTTTGGTCTAATGGTGAATTTCTCAAAATTTGTATCCAATAAAAAGATATTAAATGAAGTTGTAACCATTGATTACAATCAAGTTTGTAATCAAACTTTGTCCTATTTATTGCAAACAAATTGATTTACACAATTTTACATTTACACTCAACCAAAAAAACAATTAAAATATCGTTTGTTGAATATGTTCAATTTATATTAAATAAACCTTATATATTTGTTATGATATGTTTGTGTCTTTCAATACACAATACTAAAAAATTTAAAATCGATTTACACGCTAGTGTGCTTACGCAAGTCTAAACGATTAGCCGGCAAGCAGTAAGGCCTCCACGCTTAATTTAAATCCATCAGTTGTAATAGGTATAAACATTCTAATAATAACTTTGTAGTTTAACTAGTTCACACCTCTAACTATTTCTGATAGATACATCCATGCTTTAAATCTCTATACCTTGGAAAAAAGTATTTGATATCAACTAATACCATATTAGCAATATCAAAATTTAATATATACGGCAAAAAATACTTTTTCGTGAGCCTTAACCATGGAATCATAAAAATAAAAATCCACATATGAAAATGAGTCTCACATTTATTGGAGGGAGGAGTATTAAACATTGTTGACTCAATAATTGCCTGAAGATTTCATATATGTTGAGGTAAGATCTGACGGGTTTGAACAAATTATTAGCGGCACTAGCGGCTGTGCCAATCGTTTTTCGTCTAAGTTGGTTGAAACGATCAATATTCAAAACAATGTTATCATTTCCTGGTATTGGTCGGCAAAAAGATAATGAGCTAATGGCGTTTTCGTAAATGTCTTGTTATTGAAAATATTATCTGATCTTATCAGACCATCAGTAAGATAATGTGCTTCTTTTCAAAAAAAAGATAATGATCAATTTTTTTTTTAGGGTGTTTAGAATGCTGCCTCTACTATCTATCCCTTCCCTTCAACCCAGAGGTACCATTAGACCATTTTGAGTGGTTATCGATAATCAGCTAAAGTTAACTAGCGTGCAACCTCGCTACTTAACATTGAATAAATCTTCCTTATTGGTTTGATGGAATAATAAATAAATAAAAATAAAGTGCACAATCCTCTCCCCTACACAGACACACACACACGAGTAATTCTTAGGTATTCCTAGGACAAAATTGCTAAATGCCCTTCTTGGGCAAATTAAGTAGCATTTTACCCTCTTTCTCAAATTAATTAGAGAAATGTCCCTCTTTTGAAAATCGAGTTTCTGAAAATCGATTTAGGCCTTATAGCGGCGTTTTTAAAGAGCCTATAGTGACGTTTTTTGGACCTATAGTGGCGTTTTGTAACTCAATTTCTATGAAATCGAGTTATAGGTAAAAAAAAATTAAAAAAATTGCCTATAACTCGATTTAATGGAAGTCGAGTTACAAAACGTCACTATAGGTCCTTAAAAACATCGCTATAAGGCTCCAGAATTTTTTTTTTTTAATAACTCGATTTTGAGAAACTCAATTTTCAAAAGAGGGGCATTTCCCTAATTAGTTTGAGAAAGAAGGCAAAACGCTGCTTAGTTTGCCCAAAAAGGGCATTTTGCAATTTTGTCTAGTATTCCTAAAACATGAAGAATGATGCTCCCTCCTCTCACCAAGGACAGATCCAAATGGGAGCCCGAGTCCCCCTTGGGTCCAATTATTTTTTTTTTTTTTTTTTAAGTTATTATATATTTTATTTTGTAGTTGGACTCCCGTTCAATACTTTAAGACTCCCCTTCTCCTCAATAAACCCAGTTAACCTCATCAAAATAACAACTATCCAATTTAAAAACTTAACAACAACAATAAAAATATTCACAATAGTGATTGTATTTTAACCCTCCCCTAAAAAAAAAAAAAAACTATTTTACCACCAAAGAACCAAAAAATCATATGTTATTCGAGAAGCTAAAGCTAAATTTTTTGCAGCTACAGTAAACTGGTATAAATATCAGTTGACTGTAGCAAGTTGTTAAAAATAAAATACAATATTTTATTAAAATTATATTTCTTCCTTCAATTAAAAAACTCAAATTCTATCTCTTCCTTTATTATATTAATGAGTTATTTATATTATTTTTAATGAAGTGATAAAAAAAAAATAGAACATTTGATATTAGTTGTATTGTAAAGTAAGGTAGTAAAATAGATAAAGTAACTTTTTAAAGTACTAAAAGCTAAAATGTTTAGCAATACCATTGTGAATGCTCTAACTTCAACCAAATAAAAAAATAAAAAAAAAATTCTAGCCCAACTCCATACACCCTACATGTTTGGCACCATCACTCAGTTTATGTTTTCAACCAATAAAACTAAAAAAATGGGGACCCACACACTGACCCAATGTCAGTTGACTTTTCTCTCTCCTTTTTTTTTTTTTTTTTTTTCCCCTGCCTCTCCCCTTCATTTTTCTCTGCTTTTCTCTTCGTTTTCCCTTGTTTTTCTCTTCATCCATGTTAACACATATTTTAACCATCATCCTTATTTTTATGCTTTTCCCAGATCTACTATATAACCAAATGGCTATCCAGTAATTTATTAGGCTATCTAGTATTTTTCTTTTCCAATAAAAAAAAAACCACCGTTGCAGCCGCCGCTACAACCCATAGTGACAACAGCAGCAACGGCAACATCAACAACGACAACAACTTCGACATCAACAACAACGACTACTTCGACGAACTCGAGAAGAAAAAAAAAAAAAAAAAGGAATGGAAACCTAGTGAAAAAAAAAAAAAAAAAAAAAACCCAAGCCCAGAAACCCAGTGAAAAGGAATGGAAAAAAAAAAAATGCAACCAAACCCAGAAACCAACGTGAAAAGAAAAGAAAAGAAGAAGAAGAGAATAGAGAGAGGTGTGTCCCAAACCCGTGAAAGACCAAAAAAAAAAAAAAAAAGTCTGTTGGAGAGAGCAGAAAGTGTGACCGTGGGACTTGTATGTAATTTTAATTACAAAAATGTCATTGAAAACAGAGTTATGGAAATTGAAAACACCTAAAATGTGTTTTCAATTTCCATAACTCATCACCCAAAAATCAGAAAATTGAGTGATAGAAATAAAAACTAAAAACAGAGTTATGAAAATCCAAACAAACTTCTCAGTCATGGGTCCCACCATTTTTGAGTTATGAGTTATGGAAACAAAGTTATGAGTTATGGAAACTCAAAATCCAAACAACGCCTGGGCTTTGGGTTAAGGCCTTGAACTGGCGCCTCCCTTCTCTTATTGTGTTCCTAGAATCCCAATACACTACGTACAATTCTATCATCTTGCTTTGACACGAAAGCACTTGGAAAATTTTGTTTTACAATCAAACCGTCAATTTTGAACAATTTAATGCCATTTAAAGAGTATTGTACAAAAAGAACATCATGTGTAGAAGTTAGAACTTCACATCAAATATTCTTATTAAACTATATATATGATTGTCACTATATCTATGTTTCTTTCTTGATGAATAGTAGTCAAATTTGTAGCTCATTACAAACCTGATAACGATCACTATCTTGCCTATAAAAAATTGCTTCTCTTTTATTATTTTCAGTGCAACAGGCTATAGAAAAAGAGAGGGAAAGGTTTTAGCAATGGCAGGTGATGGTGAAGAAGTGAGAAACAAACAGGTGCTAGCTAGAGACTACATAGATGGCAATCCCAAAGAAACGGACATGTACTTTAACACAAGTAGCATAAGCTTGAAGGTGCCAGAGGGTTCAAAAGAAGTGTTGGTGAAGAACCTTTACTTGTCCTGTGATCCTTACATGCGAGGCATTAAAGCCAAAATCCCAGATCGCCTTTTTTATTCCTTTGCTCCCCATTCAGTAAGCTCATGCTCATAGCTCACTGACTCACTCTCTCTCTCTTGCATATATGCTGTATAACTCTCTTTCTTGACGTGGCAATGGATACATCTTTAAATTTGCTATATTAATCTAAACCATGAAATGGTTCAGTTTGAAATAAAGAGAATTGTTATCATAGTTTTTGCTTTCACAAATGAACCTATTTTTATGGTGAAACATGTAGCAAATAGTTGGGTATGGAGTGGCTAAAGTTTTGGAATCCAGGCACCCAGACTTCAAGAAAGGAGATTTCGTTTGGGGGGTAACCAAATGGGAAGAATACAGCCTCATCACAATGACTGAAAGCCTCTTTAAAATCCAGCACACTGATGTGCCCCTTTCCTACTATACTGGACTTTTTGGTAAGTAATTTGCTCATCAATTGGGAAAAAATTTTATAAGATGGATTTGATTTTCAAGAAAATTAAAGAAACAAAATAAAAAGGATTTTACTTCATAATCTTTTATATGATTGGAATATACAATTCATGGAACTCTGGATTGAAGATGAATTTGATACTTTGCAGTGTAATTTTACTACATAATCTATCTTGTTCATGTCACTCTTTTCTGTCTGCATACTACACCATCTCCTCCTCTGCATACTAGCAACTACAGATATTTTCTTTTTAAAAAAAACATTGACATAGTAAATGCTCCATCTAATTGGATTTACTTTTGCACATAGGTATGCCTGGTATGACTGCTTATGCTGGTTTCTATGAACTTTGCTCACCTAAGAAAGGAGAATATGTTTTTGTCTCATCAGCATTTGGTGCAGTTGGCCAACTAGTTGGGCATGGGTTGTTATGTTGTTGGAAGTGCTGGAAGCAAAGAAAAGGCACATCAACCTTAATTGGAATCTTCTTTAAAATATTTGAAGAATAAAAGTACTAGGTATGCATTGTTCTGACAGGTGCTACCAACAATATCATTTTTATTCAATAATTCAATTAGATATTTGTGACAACAATAAAGTACACATAAGTTGATCTTCTGATTACATCATCACCTTTTACTAACATCCATTTTGAATGAATTTGAAACAATAGTATATATTTTGTTCTTAATTCGAACTGATTTTGCAGGTTTGATCTTTTTTGTTTTCCTCCTTGAATAAGTTGTTATTTATTTGTCTCTAGTTGGACATTTAAGTATTTTAACACAAATTTGCATAATATTCTGAAATCTTATTCAAATTCTCCTAGTCCTCACCCTGTTGTATGATTATATTATTTGGACCAAAATTTTAAGCTGCTATGCATGCTTAATCTCTGTTTTAAAGCAGGGGATATAGAAACATGCTCTTTTTTAAAATGAAATTTCAACACTTGTCCTGCTTTTATCTGAACAAGGTTGATATACTAAAGAGTAAGTTTGGGTTCGATGAGGCTTTCAATTATAGGGAAGAGCATGACTTGGATGCAGCTCTAAAAAGGTCAGTGGAAAATTTGCATATAAATAATCTAAAAGAAATTAATGAAGCAAAATTTCTTATTATTAGCTGTGAGGCAAAATTGCACTGCATGCACTAATTTATTCATGGTGACTGCAAATTGCATAACATTAAAGAATAAACGTTGGCAGAAACTAACGTTTGATAAATATCTCAACAGCAATATCAAGGCTTAATTGTTACTTACAACTGCAAGAGCAACTTTTATAAAAAACTGAGAGGCACTGACTTTTTTTTTGGTAATGATTTTAGGTGTTTTCCTGAAGGCATTGACATTTACTTTGATAATGTCGGAGGCAAAATGCTTGATGCAGTTCTCCTTAACATGAGATTCCACGGTCGCATTGCAGTAGCTGGAATGATCTCACAATACAATCTTGATCAACCTGAAGGTATAAGAAATTTATTATCTTTGGTATATAAGAGGATTCGTATAGAAGGATTTACAGTGTATGATTACTATCACCTCTTTCCCAACTTCTTAGACCTTGTGTGCCTTACATTAGAGAAGGAAAGATAGCATATGTTGAAGACACGGCCGAAGGCCTCGAAAATGGCCCTTCAGCTCTTGTAGGAACTTTTAGTGGCCAAAATGTCGGAAAGCAAGTAGTTGTAGTTGCTCGGGAGTGATCATTTTACCTCCTTTAGCATATGTATTTTACACTTTTTTTCTTCTTTTTTCTGTGTAATACTTATACAGCACCATATATAGTGCTTCTCCCCGTTACCATGGTGAAAGCCATTGCTGCTTGACAGCCATGTAACTTGGAAAGTAAATTCTCAGGGTTCAATATATTATGGGCTGTTTCAATAAGGAATGCTTGTCCATATATGTAAACACTAAGAAGATAAAAGTCTAATTGGCAAATAAACAAAGAATTTTGTGACTACTAAAATAATTATTACAGTGTTTTGGCAAGGAATTGGGTCTTGATTTGAGCCACATGCTTATAGTATGAATGTTTCTATGCATAGTGACTAACATCAAGGGTGGTATTTGTCTATTTGTTACTATTTCTCAAATTTAAGTGTTTACATTAATTAACAAGGGCGTTATAAACCTTTGTTTCAAGGGTCATATTGAGTTCAACGACCACTTGTTTCCCCAAACAACTATGAAACATCAACATTTCTGCAGAGTCAACATAACACTAATAAAACTTTCTTTTGCTTTTGAGAAATAATAATGAAAAGCATTTTCGTCCTCAAGGGGTTTAAACCTCTTTACCTTGACTGCCATAAGCTTGGTGACATTAAACATAATAAACAACTCGGTTGTGTAGAGGGATTGGATTGGTACTTGGTAGACTCTTTTCTCCCTTCTGTGTTGTTCTATATGTACTAGGAAGAATGGTATTGTACTGTAACATGTGCTTTGCCCCAACATTTCTTTACTGCTAGCGATAAGGAATAAGGGAAGATAGAGAATAAGGGAACGAAAATGTAGTCAAAGTATGCCATTTTATTCAGATGGAAATTGAATTAAATGATGATTCCGCTTGGGTTCACATTTTCTAATTACTGCAATTAATTAAGCTGACCTGAAAATATTGGGATTAAGGCTTTGTTTATTATAGTTGTCCTTTGCACATTTGAGTGAATTATAGATCCTTTCAAAACCCTTTCACCAAGTCAAAAAGGAGTCCTTATTCAGTTGCCTAAATCGTGGAAGTCAAAAAGGTTTAATAATCCTTTTATAAGTCTATCTTTCAAAAACATACAAACTGGTAACTTAAATTCAAATGAAGGTATCGAGGGGGGACTTTGAACGCAGTTAAACATATTTAAAAAATTATTTCCTCTATTGCATATGGTTGAAAATTGTTTAGGGAATCAAAAAGTTCTTAAGGGATATTAGTTAATACATTAGTTTTAAAATAAAAAGCTATAAAATTTCTAAACTATTCCTATTAATTTAAACTTAAATAAAACATATGAAACAGGAATTGACCTTGAAATAGAGGTAAAGAAAAGCCTAAGTAATGAAAGAAATTATTAAAAAAAAAAGGTATTTATTAACTTCTTAAAAAAGACAAAATTTTGAGGTATGTGATTGTGATGTGGTGCCTTAAAGAAGTCTAATATGCATCCATCTTACACTTAGATACATGAGTATGTTATTAAATCAAGCTTAGCACAAAGATTAGAGTTGTCACTTGATCTAGTTCTAAGAATGTCTTGACCTCTATGAAGAGATCTAATTTGTATAACCAGCAAAAAAAAAAAAAAAAAAAAAAAAAAAAGGTTTGGCGTTAGACACCAAACATTGCCTAATCCTAAGGTCAGCCTTTGTTGGGAAAATCGGTCAATTAATATAACAAAAAATTTATTTCCTTTTCCCCTCTTTGTGCAAATTAAATGGGTATTTCAAATATATTAGCTAAGCACAATAACCAATATAAAAATATAAAAATCTTAGTAGCAAGCCACAATCAAGACCCCGAATTTTTACATGGAAAACCCTTCAATGAAAAGGGAGAAACCAGAGGACCTAGTAGTCCAGTAAAATCTTCCACCATTGAAAAATGGGTTTACAACAATATTCTCAAGAGCAAATGCTAGAGATTACCAAGAACAAAAAAATCAATCTTGAATTACAAACAATTATTCATAACGCTATGCATTCAGGTGGATACTAACAGTAACAACAAGAAAAGATCTCACCAACTGGCCAGCAGAAAACGTAGAGTTACTTCAAGCAACAACACCAGTCAACATGAGGCTCCGTTCGTTAAGAAAAATATACTGAAACTTCATCGAAATCGGGAATTAAAATGACCTTCCAATTTCGGCTTGAAAGTAGTTGGTTTTGTAGAAAAAATTTCTGAACTCTTCTTCTCTCTCATACACAGCAACTTTAGTTTTGCAATTTTTTCAACGAAGATAGCACTACTGTAAAGAATAGATAAGGGTAGAATATTATTAGAAAATATGAAAAAATAAGAAGTGATAATTCAAATGAAATCCTTAAAATAAAAAAATAAAAAAGACTTTCTGAATTTTCTGAGAAATGTTTGATGTGCTAATAGAAATTCAACCATCATGGAAGAACCATGATAAAATAGAGCTAAAAGTAGAAGATGTACAGAAGCTATGCAGTAAGATATGTTAAATATGAATTAATGGTTTGTCACAAAACTCTTAGGTTATCATTAACCAAAGAATATGGTAACATATATACAGCCAAAAAAAAAAAAAAAAAAAAAAGAAGAAGCAGAGAGGAGAACAAATCATGAACAATTGGTCAACTTCAAAGCAAAACACTAAACAGAAGGAAATAGAGAGAACATACCATTTTTAAATGATTTTGACCTATTTATTACATAAAATGTATCAAAGGTTTATCTCAATAACTAGAATATGGGCAATCTTAGACCCTTTTGGGCTAAACTACATGACCTCTGATTGGAACAATCAAAGATCACTGGTATTTGTAATTTAGTGACGCAATGAGCCACCTCACCCTAAGCAGATATTGCGACTTCTTGCAAATGTATAGCTCATTAATGAATGATAGGTCCTCAAGTTACTGTACAAGATATTCTCACTATTTGGTTCTATGGAATGGTTATATATTTCTTATGTTTTAAAGAATTAAGTAAAGTTGAATGTGCCTTTATTTTATTTTTTTACCATCCCAGCCAAAAGAAATTAGGAAAAAAAAAAAACAAAAAATACTAGAATCAGCAGCTTTTAACCCTTGTTTAAACCATTTTAGAGATCCCACCAACCAATGTTAATTTGAAAATGTAAATTTCATATTGGCATTCTGCTAGAGGAATGTTGTTTACTGACAATAGTCCAATATTATAAGTCCCCATTTAAGAGAGCTCCCCTAATTGATACATTTAGTTGGGTTAAGAGTGCCTCTTTCCATGCTTCTCGGTTTTAGTTGTGTGGATAATTAGTCACTGACATCTTTACAGAAATTGCAGGTGGAAAAGATTGATGGTTCCCTTGAGTTTCTTATCCTATCTAAAGACGAATTGTGGGATGGTCAGAAATGAGGTTTTCCATGAATTTTGATTCTATAATTTTTTTTAAAAGTTTTCCTTTCTTTGTTGAGATACTTGTGTATTGCAAAAGGCCAAAAGTGGATATTGTTTCTTAATTGAAAAACTGTCCATTGCACTCTACCTCTTTACTAATGTAATGGAGATTAATCTAGCCTTTTTATCATTTATAGAAAGAAAATAGGTTATTTCTTGTTTCATCAATTTTTGAATGGGTGTCAAGTGTTTGCTTGACTTCTGAATTAATCAAACAAGTGGGTACTCCTAACCTTTCAACTCTCTGATTCTTTCCCAATTTCTTAGAGGTTGTTGCTACGATTAAAACAATTCAGGAGCTGGAACAGGTAGAAAAGAGGTTGATGCAACAAGCATATCAAAGAGGTAGGAGGTTCCCAGCAGATGTGTAAGCACCCTTCCTTGGCTTGGTGCTAAGGTTTAGTTTTCTACAAGAGTGGAAGATGATGATGTGCATTAAAATCAAGTGGTTCATACTTCATAATGATAGGAAATCTTAAGAGTTGTTTAGTTGAAGTTTTTATCTATAAACAAACTCATTAGGCTGCTAATGTGTATTACATACTATCAACTACTAGCATAGTGCTTTTAAGAGCTCCTTGAACCATGGATGCGTCTAACCATATTTGGTAGCCGTACTTTGTCAAGGTGTTGTAAATTTCACAAATTATTGGCTAGTCTTGTTTTCTTATCATATGGGGTCTTTGGTTTTACAACATAGATTATTATGGGTTTTTGGGGACTTGTTTTTACTACATATATTGCTAATTTAAAGGGATTTAAATGCTATTTTGGAGGGTTATGTTTCCCACTAAACTGTTAACTTTTACACTAATATAGACTATAAGATAAAAATTGAAAGTTAACACCAAATCAAGGTGTTTATTTCAAAATTTTAAAGTTAAGGATATATTTACAAATACCCAATACATTGGCAAGCACATTGCATGCCCAAAATGCTAAACTCTTCTTAACATTAATACAAATTTAACAATATGAAATTATGAATTTTATTAGCCACGTTCCGAACATTCAATAGGTAAAAGTTCATCAATTTTAGAGACAAAACAGAAAAACTATATTGCTTATTACATAAGATCTAAATTGCTGGAACATGACTAGTGTTAGATTTAGAGAGCATTTGGATTCAAATTATTTCACCTTGCGTTTGTGTTTTTTTTTTTTTGAACCAGCACCTCTTGCACTGTTCATGGGACATGAACAGTGCATTTAGGCCAATGAACAGTAACCCGCGCCTCTACAGTAACCCGCGCCTCTACAGTAACTTTTTTATTATTTTTTATTGTTTTAAGTTTTCAGCAAAATAAGCGGTATCCAAACGCACACTTAATGAGTCCTTCCTCCAGCTAACTCATACCTACACCTTAATCATGCCAGAATAATTTGAAATATATATATGATAGTAAACCTTCAGAAGGTCAATAACACCATATGCACAAAATGACTTTCATA
This sequence comes from Quercus aquifolioides, assembly GCA_019022515.1. Lineage (NCBI taxonomy): Eukaryota > Viridiplantae > Streptophyta > Magnoliopsida > Fagales > Fagaceae > Quercus > Quercus aquifolioides. The sequence continues at coordinate 121,577 of JAFHAW010000041.1, read as the reverse complement.
TCAAAGAGTCAAAACACAATTCAGTGATTTGGCTGTACTTAATCTAACTATATACATTGTTTTGGCAATATATGAACATATGTGTGGAGTTGACATGCACACCTTTACATAGACTAAAAGTTTTGTTTATGTAGATATGTACATTGGCTACAAAACAGTGACTCTGCAAATGCATAAACTGAATAGGGTCTTCTAATGCACAAATTACAAAAAGTAAATTATATATACATATCCCAAATGGTAAAGAGAAAGCAAACCTGAAGTGCCTTGGTATTAGTTGTCATCAAGTTCGCTATTTTCTGAGATGCAATCTTATTGTTAGCTTCAAAAGGTGAAAACCATATATTAATATATTAGAAGTATAACCATCAACAACTTCAGTGTTTTCTGAAACTTTATAAGAACGTGAGTTCAATTTTGCTTGCACTAGTTGAACTGGGGATCACTTAACTCACCAGCCCCTGCATATGATCCACTTAAACTGACCTCCCAACCCAAATATGAAAACAAAAATCAACAAGACCTTCTCCCAGCCAATTCACACATAAACATAGCAATCATTAACCAGCCCAAATCAACAAAATCTATTGCCAAGTGTCAGAGAGCTTTTAAGCACAAGTACTGATTTATGTACTGTTGCAGTTTCAGCTCAAGAAATTAAACAGGCCAACCTATAAGTGAACTTTAAAAGAGATGTTGAGACAAAGAACGTGTATGTTTTTATTAACGGGCATCAAAGCAAGCTCTAATAGCAACCATTTCAATATTGATTCCAAATTGCCATAAAAATTTTGATTTTGAAAAAATTCATTTGGAATCACGGCTTTCATAATTGTTTTAGATAATTCACAAATTTCCAGTAATCAGTGTGGTTGGTGAGATCACTGTCTATTAATTAATCCAAAAGCATTAATCTATCCATGGGTGGGGAGATGTTTGGTCAGTCAGCATATTTGGTTTGAGGTTGGTGTAGGGATCCTTATTCCTTTTGGCATGACTGTTGGTGTGGCAACCAACCACTAAAATAAGCTTTTCCGCTTTCATAGTGAAATGGTCTCAAATGTTGGAAAATGAGCAGAAGATTTCATGAAGGCTTTCCTCAATTGACTGAAAAGCTACTACACCAACACAAATCAGGCAAAAATAATTTCATAGAAGGCTTTCCTCAGTTGACTGAAAAGCTACTACCAAAACCAATCATGCAAAAATAATTTCCTGAAAATATAACGGATTATCAATTTTTTTTTCATTTTCTAAGTAACAGTTCAGAAAATGCTGTTGGAACAATGGGAGGAAGGAGGGGACAATTGGCATGAATAATACACTTATTGGATTGAATCAATACTTTATATACTAGAAGGGATTAGAAAATTGAGAAAACAAACCAGCTAAAACTTCTGTTGGCTTGGGAGTGAATGAAAACTTCATAATGTAATTTTTCATCCAGCTAAACACAACAGATATGTTGTCCCTTGTGCCTGAACATCAAGGCAAAATTCTTAACTGATTGAATAATCTTTTAGGTCTATTAATAATGTGGATCCAGGTTTTATTAATTCTGCTAAATAAGGATGGGAACCTGAGAAGAATTGAGGTTTATTTTGCATAAAGTATTGAAGTAGAGCAAGTACATAATCTTGGAAGACTAATCTCCCCTTCTCTACTCAGTAATACAAAACTTTTTTTTTTCTTTCATTTCTTATAAATTTTATGAGGGTTAATGGACTTAAGGAGGTTTCAAAGTCATTTATTCAAGGGGTCAAAGTGTAGCAAATATGTATTCACTATCTCATTTCTCTCTTCTTTCAATTTTTTTTTTTTTATTATTATTATTATTATTATTTTTTTATGTTTGTTGTTATCTTTAGTTATTTGCTTATGGATTCTGAATAATTTACAGAGAAACCTTGCAGGTGATGCACAAGGTGTGAAGCTACAGTGACTGGGCCTAAAATTGATAGCAAAAGGCCAGGAAAATCATAGAAAAGCCAGCATGCAATTTCAACCACTTCAGCTGCTGCTAATTGTGCTTCATCTTCACCCACCACACAAAAAAAGTAGAGATAAATGTTACAATACCAAGATCTGATTAAGATTACTGGCCCTAATTATGAAAACACATTCAGTTTGACAATCTGTTTGAACTTTGAATCTAAGTTCTTAAGTGCACAAAGACTAGGAAAGATTTTTTTTTTTTTTTTTTTTTTTTTGATAGGTAATTGCAATATATTAAAAATCAAAATGGTATACAAAATAAAGAAAAACAGCAAAGCAAAACGAGACTAGAAAATAAAATACACGAAACCTGCCATATAATTAATGGCACAAAGGTAGAGAATCTAGGAAATCCATCAAAGAAAACGTGGAGAGAGTGGAGGACTTCAATCCCCATTCATAAAGAGTCTTCAGAAATAAAAAACTTGAAGTTTGGTGCAGTGGACTCTCTGTCCTTGAAAATGCAGCAATTCCTTTCACCCCAAATGCACAAAGGCTAGGAAAGCTAAGGTATAAATTCGCAATTTTCTTTTGTTGCCATGAAAATTTTACATTTATTACTTTATCACTCTTAGATTTAAGATTATTGTAGTAAAGATGTTAAAAGTTATGTTATAGAAAGAACACTTTGAGTTGTTAACAGAAGCCCATTTGTGATCATTTATAATTCATTAATCTCAGTTTCCACTATAAATTAAAAAGAAGAAAAACAGTAAATTACAAATCAAACTATCTATATGATTGACAGAACTTGCTGTAAATATAAACTAAATTTGGTTTTGTAAATCACCATTTATGAAGTAAATTATGTATAGATATCCAAAATGGTAGGAGAAAGCAAACCTGAAGTGCCTTGGCAACAGTTGTCATCAACTCAATTATTTTCCCAAATGCAAACTTCTTGCCAGCTTCCTGAGTTAGTCTTCCTCTTTGAAATCAGAGCAATCTGGCCTCCTTCAAAAGGTTAAAACCATATATAGATATATTAGAACCATCAACACCTTCAGTGCTGTCTGAAATTTTAATTTACTAGTCGGACTGGGGATCACATAATTTCATGGCCCCCCAAGTAAAACTGACCCCCAACCCAAACATGAAATGAAAAATCAGCAAGAACTTCACCTACCCAATTTCTCATTATTGTGCAACTAAATTCCATTTTTCCACAATAGTTCACCCTCATAAACAGAGCAATTATGACCCAGTCCAAATCAAAAAAAAAAATCTACTGTTAAGTTTTAGACAGCCCTAAGCAAAAGAACTGATCCATATATAAACTCTTACCGTATAAAAACGTGAAGGTTACAAGAAATACAGAGAGAAAGAATTGAGTATGTGGACATAAAGCAGGTTCTAATAATGCTAAATCCAATATTCCAAATTTCCCAATGTCGAGAAAATTTCAATTTTGAAAAAAATTAAAGAAAGAAAATAGATTAGCAAACAGAAATTGACATATTGGTAACAGAGTTAGCTATTTCAACCACAGGAATGTGGTCAATCTAAATTGTACTAGCAAACTATGCTTTTAGCAACTTTTGAAGTCTTGTGATGATTTACAGAAACAAAATTTTGAATAAACTTAACCACTTACCCACTATCCTATATGTCAACAAATGGAATATGGTCAATCTTGGACCGCTCATTGTCTTCCAAATTGGGGCAATCATAAATCTGCAGCGTTTTCAATTCGGTGAGGCGTCGCATGGGCCATGGCTTTTGAAGAGAGGAAAGATTGCCCAGCCACTCTGGTAAAGCTACCATCTCATAAAATCCCTGTATCCACAAAATTTTAAGGGCAATGAAGTATTGAATTTGGTCCAGGACCAGGATTTTGGAGAGGGGTGAATGGATAAAATCCCTCTATCCCAAGTTGAAGATTTCCTTTTCTTTTAATTTTGCACTTTTTGGCTTCTTCCTCATCTTCCACCTTCTCTAGACGGTATGGATATAAGTGATTAAAAACTGAAAATTGTTGTTTGAAAAGCGTTTGTAAAAATATGTGTCGACGGAAAAGTGAATGAAAATACAGAAAATGTTGTTTAAAAATTAAAAATGATGTTTAAAAACACAAACCAAGCATCCTTTATATGCTTATTTTTCTTTTGAGATTCTTCAAGGGTCTGTTTATTTAGGGCTGATGAAAACTTTGCAGAAAAAATTGGAAATAAATTTTTTTTTAAGTGTGTTTGATTGAGCGGGAGAAAAAAAAAATTATAAGAATCAGGTGTTTTCTCCTTATATCCTAAAAGAAAAAAAAAAATGTTTTCTTCTTGCATCCATCAAAAGATTGTTTCTCTAAAATAGAGATAAAATTAAAAGAAAAAAAAATGTGGCTACTTGATAAACAAAAATGCGCTGTTTAATTCATTTCTTTTCTTTTTTCCTTTTTTTTTTTTCGGTGGGCACGTTGCCTCTTCTTCTTTTTTTTCCTTTTCTTTCCTGATGTTGCTTTTTTTTTTTTTTCTTTTTTTGATTTCCGGGGTTTTTGTTTTTTGTTTTTTGTTTTTTTTTTTCATTTTTTGATTCCCTGGGTTGTCGTGGGCCCGTTGCCTTTTTTTTTTCTTTTCTTTTCTTTTCTTTTTTGAACGTTGCCTTCTTATTTTTCTTTTTTTTTTCCCTTTCTAGGCTATGGGTGTGGTAGTTGTTTTGTTTTTTTTTTTTTTTTAACTAAACATGATTTTTATTTTTTAATAAGTGGGGTGATTTTTTATTTTTTTTTGGTTGTTTCACTTTTTTGTATTAATTTACTATCATTTTTTAATAAGGGTGTATGAGTAAATTTATACAAACTCAATTTTTTCATCTCTCTACTTTTTCACTCCCAACCAAACAAAAAAGAAAGAAATTAAAATTTTTTCTATTCTCCTACTTTTTCATTCTCTCATCATTTTCTATCCTCTCACTTTTCTACTCTTCCAACCAAACAGACCCTAAAGGTCCCAATTCTTTGATCCGATAACCTTCATCTCGACCCACACAAAAATCTGGCAACGTTTGAAGGCAAGCCAACCGTCCCACATTTTTTGGTGCTGCTGCACTTTCACAATCAATAATGCAAATTTGTCTCAAATTAATCAAATTGCTTAGGTCTTCTGCAAGCTTGATGAGATCAGGGCATTCGATTCTTAAAGTTTGCAAATTGAAAAGCTTAGTGATTGAATTTGGTAAATAATTAATTTCAGTGTTTGAGATGTGAAGAAGCCTCAAATGTATTAACACACCAATTGTTTCTAGTAACTCTATCAACTTATGTCCATACTGGTAAGGTTTATGCCATAGAATCCAATTTATTGGCATGTTATAATAATTAAATTATTTAATTATATGAAACTATTTGTATATGAACTAATTGTACATTATTATAGTCCTTGAGATGCATTATATGTGATTTATGTGATTTAGTTATAGAAAATATATAAATCACAAATTCCTTGTAAACTTAAAATGTAGTTCGTAGTTAGTGATAAAATTGGGCATTTCATCTGTAAAGACTATAACACGTCAACTAAGATCTTTTGTCTTGATCATGGAAGTGGAGACTCCTAGTTGATGTGTCCTAAGTGTGTAAAACATATTAAACTAAACTGTTGTAAGATTAATTATAACAATTAACAACTGTCACCTGAATAATTAATCTTACGACTTCTAATTTCATAAATTCTTAATCCTGTGAAGATAGTGAACTCAATCATGAAATACAGGTTACTTTGATATATCAGGAGTGAGATCTAATTTAACAGTCAAAACCTCAGTATGTTGGGTAACCACACGTAGTGTTGAGGGAATACATATTCTCAAGATGGAATCCATAATGTCTTTCATAAAGACATGAAATATCCCATTGAAATAAGTTTAATAGGAATTGGTTATTCAAGGTCAACCACTTTAGTAAGGAGTTACTAAAGCTTATATTTAATGAAATTAGATTTCATAAATACGAATAACTAAAAGATTAAACCTAGAACTCAATGAATAAAATAGTTGTTTACAAAGTGACAGCTTATTATAACTTTGTTCACTATGGATATTTCATGGAGGGGTCAAATGATATCATATTAGAGTATTGGGATATAATTTATTAATAAGGCCTAGAGTGCAATTATATTTCTATAGCGGTACTTGTTATATAATTAATGGTAATTTTGGAATTATCAAGAGTTGACAGATAAGCCCGAGGCCCATTGGAACTAGAGCCTTAATTATCCCTTTGGTCCCATCCCAAACCACACACTTAAACCCAATTGGGCTAGCCCAAAAGGCTAACCCAATTAGATAATCAATTATTTATTTAATAAAAGTTATTAAATAAAGTAACTGCCAAGGCAGTTAATATGTACGTATCATTAAAAGAAGAGAAAATAGTTTTTCTCTGAAGTATCTTTTGAATACACCTTCCTTATGAAGAATTAATGTACCTAAGAATTGATTAAGAAACCACTCATCTTAGGTACCATGTGGAATTGGGATGAAGATTGAAGGTATTCTTAAGTCTTGTTTTGAATTTTACTATATTAAGGTACGCTTTCTGTTCTTTGTTCTAGAATTCAATGTTACATGTAATCTTTCATGAATGAAGTAGATCTTTGTGTTGCTTCCGCTGCGGGTTTTGTATGAGATGCAAAACCAATTTTTCCAACACATATAACTTTAAAACACGTAAGCTTTTAAATTCTAATAATATGTTGCCAAAGTCAAGATTCTCTAAAATTAGTGTGCACAATTTTGTGAAACCATCACCTTTAAATGAAACTAGCTTGTAATCCCATGAATATGCATGGATATACTTAAAAGATACATAATATAATTCTTACATATATAATTTAAATATTATTGATAGTCATTCTTATATTTTTTTTAATTCTTTAAAAAGTCTTGCAAGAATGTTATTAGGCAGAAAATGTAAATTGTCCATTTTTTAAAAAATATTTTTATGTTCATTAATTATAGAGTCTTTAATTTTTATACACAATAACTCACTTGAATAGATATTTATGATATGCTCCCACATTTGAATCCAAAATTAAGAAATAAGACTCTCTCTAAATATAAATATTTTAGGACACATGGTGCAAAATTGGACTTCAATTGTAGAATCTAATTGGATTTTCTCTAATTTTTACCTATTAATATATATATATATATATATATATATATATATATATAATGACTTATAAAATTTGATTTGTTTTTAGTTATAAAAAAAAAAATGGCTCATAAATATAAAATCATTCAAACTCTCTCTTCCTCTAATTTTATATATAGTGTTAAATATATGATTATGTTTTTTATGATTTATTTAGATTGGACTCCTTATTTTCTACACTAAATTAATTCATTTGGCACCAAAATTAAAGAATTTTGATTAGATGAGACACGTAACGTAAAATTAAGTTCCAATTAAAATCCAATTTTTACACTGAATTAACTAACTTAGCACAAAATTTAAAATTTTTGATTAGATGGGACACGTGGTACAAAATTAGACTTTAATTAAATTCTAATTTGAAATCTAATTAAATTTTCTCTTAGCTTTACCTATTAATATATATATATATATATATATGACTTATAAACTTGAATTGTTTTTAGTTCTACAAAAAAAAAAAAAAAAAAAAAGACTCATAAATATAAAATCATTCAAAAATTATGTTTTTTTATGGTTTACTTATATTGGACTTCTCGTTTTTTACACTAAATTAACTCATTTGGCACAAAAATTCAAAAACTTAGATTAGTTGGGACACGTGGCGCAAAATTAGACTCTAATTGAATTCCAATTTGAAATCTAATTGGATTTTCTCTCAGCTTTATCTATTATTATTATTATTATTATTATTATTATTATTATTATTATTATATATAGATTCCTGGTGTTGTTTGGCCATCAAATCCAACAAATAAACTTCGTACCTAGTTGAAATTATCTGAAATTGAAGATTTTGATTTTGAAATTGAGAGCACAAAATCATATATGAAATCATGCATTTTGCACCTAATAATATTACCATACTTATCCTTTTTTTTTTTTTTTGTAAAAAGGATTTATCTAACAAAATTTTTAAATACTTGTTTTCAATATCCTCCATCACCATACTTTCTTCAGATGGTTCAAGAAACCCTTGAGCCATCCAATACTAAATTAGTTCATCTTTTGTAATGTCATAATCTTTGAGGAAGATTGCACAATATGCAAAACATCGTTTTAAAGATGTTATTGTAAGACTATCATATCTTGACGTTAATTTCAGAAAGAGATCATCACCACCCAACAAATCCCAAATTTTTACAGCACTGTATTCTCTTACTATAACTTCTGAATCATTGAGGGAGGAGTCTATATTGTGTAGGCTAATCTTGGGGTTTGAATTCACAATTTTAAGCCCTAAGCCATCTAGTTCATTCACAAATTTAACCAACATATGTTTGATAGTCTTAACTTTATCAAAATTACAGAATGAAATGCTAGGTTCCTGATCCATCATTTGGTTCTGAATCTGTATCTTTTGCCCAAAAATCTCATAGTTGAACTTATCTAGCACATTATCAACATCATAAACTACATCTCTAAGCTCTGCTAACTAGATCCTCACAGACTCATCATTTACTTGCCTTTTCTAAGCATCATGTAACATGACATGAATCTTGCATAAGGTGTAAAGAAGATTTTTCAGCTCCTCCTCCTCCTTGTCCTTGAAACCCCACCCAAAATTGGTATGCTTAATGACAGGTGAAATTACATTGGTGACTAGTCTATCCCCAACATCATTGAGGATAATTTCAACAATACATTCTTCCTCATTCTGCAAAAAAGAAATTAGTATGAAAGGTTTGCAAAATGTTAAAATATATGGTTTTGTTAGAAATAAACAGCTATGTATAGAGTTGGGACTAAATCAACACCTGTTTGACAATTTCGTCTTTAATTTTTGATGTTGAAGCTAAGGTGATTTTTCTCTTCTCAACACCGCTTGAGGTGGATGCACTTTCAAGCTTTTTGTTAGACTTTTGAGTTTTCTGAGCTTTTTTTTGAACATTTTGAGACACAGCTCCACATGCCATAATGTCATGGCTTACAACTCACTACAAGAAAAAAGGCCTGAAAAAAGCATAGCATAGTATAGCTTTGACCTATACTTGTCACTTAGGATTTATTTGTGAAAGTGTAGTGAAAATGTTATGAACATAGTATTTCTCACAATTTTTTAATTTAACCTTCAAGGGACCAAAATTTTGAAGGGATCAAATTTTATGTTTAATGGGCTCAAGTTTTTTATTGAGGATGTTCAAATTTTTTTTTTAGGGTGGTAACAACCCCATATTAATTTAAAATTCAAAATTTTAAGGTATATAAAAAACAATTAAAGTCATGACCAATTTGATTAACATGTAGAGTCCTCCCTGCCCTGATACATAAGAATTTTTTTTTTCTTATATTACATAATTAAAAAAATAATTGATCAAATTTAATTAGTTAAAGATCAAATTCAACCAATTACTTTGCTCTCATACTAGGAGAGAAGCTAATAAATTTGTCTATGGTCTAGCTAGGTATTTTCCTAATTTCTCGGATTATGCCATTTAGATGGAGGATGTCCATCCATTTTTTATTCCATACTTTAGTTAATATAGTGTTTTTAAAATTGCCCCTACAGGGTATTTAGGGAAATAGAAATACAACCTATACCAGCGGTTTTAAACCACTGTAATACGTACTGCCTATGCCAACACTTATAAAACCGCCAATATAGGTCATTTCAGATATAGAAATAAGCCATATACTAGCGTTTTGGAAACACCGTAATAGGCTCTGCCTATATCAGCGCTTTCAGAAATACCACCACAAGGTATTTAGAGAAATAGAAATATATCCTATACCAGCGGTTTTAAAACCTCCAGTATAGGTCATTTCAATATTATAAAAATAAGCCCTATACTAGCGTCTTTAAAACGCTGTAATAGGTCCTGCCTATACCAGCAGTTTCAAAACCGCCACTATAGGGTAACCAACAAAATAGACAATACCCTATTCCAACGGTTTAAAAAACGCTAGTACAGTGATTTTTTTTTTTTTTTTTTTCTTCAGGCACCTATAATAAACCTGTAATACATATTTTCCAAGCACCTGTAATGTAATAAAAATACAATACCATATACCAAATACAATACCACTTTAAACCAATGAACCAAATATATTTAATTACACCATATCAATAAATATATACCAAATAATACGTCCCAAATGTCTAGAATGTTATGCGCAAAATAATACATCTCAAATGTTTAGAATGTTATGAACAAAATAATACATTCCAACTATGTAGAATGTTATGCACAAAAGAATACATTTCAATTGTCTAGAATGTTATAATAAAGTTTCCAACTACGACACACACACACACATATATCAAAGTTTGAAACTTTATTATAAATATCAAAATGTCAAACTAGCTACTCCAAAATAAGGCCCACTCCTATCAAAATAAATAAATAAGACCCACAATCTATGTCATTATTGCCTAATGCCTGTCATCGAATGATAAGCGTTGATCATTGGGAGAATGGACATCCGCAGCCAAATCATCATCACCATCCTACAAATTAATAAACGCACAATGAATTAGATTATTTAACAACGTTAGTAACTGAATGACACAATATCACTAATCTATTACCAATTGAACACATTATATAATTACATGGATAACGTGGCAAATTCAAGTTAGTCTTCATATAGGTCATTGGTTCTTCCTTGTGTCTCTGTCTTAAATTAAATAGGTATTTTTGTAATTGAAAAATGTAGCAAATCATAATTACTAATTATTACTAGATTCATGATATTATCTTATGTCACAAAACACATAATTTAACTTGTCAAAGGTATATTCAATAAATAAATATAAAATAAAAAGGTTTGTCAAAGGTAGGAAAATAGGGATCCGTTGGGATAGTTGAAATAAGGTAACTCTTAAACTAAGTTGCCCACCTTGTTAATCTGAGATTGAGTGGCTTTGTAAAAAGGTTAGGATGCTAACATAGATGAACTTATAAACTATGTTTTTCACCTAATCTTAGATTGATACTATTACTACCTATGGTTTTCCAAAGCATTTGGAAACAAGCACTATATCTTAGAGTGCAGATTGTGAGTGACACCCATCCATGGCAACACAAATATGGGTGGTATTGTTGATACATAAGAATTAATTTTTTTCTTATGTTACATAATTATAAAAAATGATTTATCAAATTTAATTAGTTAAAGATCAAATTCAATGAATTACTTTGCTCTCATACTAGGAGAGAAGGTAATTAACTTCCCATGGTCTAGCTAGGCATTTTCTTAATATCTCAGATTATGTTGTTTAGATGGAGAATGTTCCATCTATTTTTTATTACATACTTTAGTTAATAAAGTTGTTTCTTCTCAATAAAGTCTTCAGCTTTTCTTCTAAAAAAAATACTAAAGATGAGCTTTTATAAAGTTAAGGTATTGTAATTAATATATTACTTTATTTTATATACCCATTTTTTTCATCTCAAAAAAAAAAAAAAAAAAAAAAAAAGTAACTAATTAAAATTAGTTAAGGTATATAAAAAAATTAAAGTCATGACCACCTTGATTAACATGTAGAGTCCTCCCTGCCCTAATACATAAGAATTAATTATTTTTTTCTTATATTACAAAATTAAAAAAATAATTTATCAAATTTAATTAGTTAAAGATCAAATTCAATCAACTACTTTGCTCTCATACAAGGAGAGAAGGTAATAAACTTGCCCATGGTCTAGCTAGGCATATTCTTAATATCTCGGATTATGCTGTTTAGATAGAGGATGTTCCATCCATTTTTTATTCCATACTTCAGTTAATATAGCCATTTCTTCTCAATAAAGTCTTTAGGTTTCCTTGTAAAAAAAAACTAAAAATGAACTTTTATAAAGTTAAGGTATCATAATTAGTATATTACTTTATTTTATATACCCATTTATTTCATTTCAAAAAAAAAAAAAAAAAGAGGAAATAAATTAGTTAAATCAAAAACTTAAAAAAGGTGAACATATCATAATGATAATTATTAGTATATTTGTAGACACGCAAAATTGAAGAAAATAGACTTCGCAGGCCAAGTGAATTTGGGCTAGAACAAGCACAAAGGACCCGCAGGTCAACAGAAGAAGCCCTTGGACAATTTGGCCAACAACTAGGAGCTGTGGGCCCAACAGTAAAGAAAAGATGGAAAGCCCCAAAAAAGTGAGGCAACAGCCCAAGAATGCGTGCAGCCCTGAAACCTTGATCAAGGAGCAGAAGGCCCAAGGATGGGCTCAAGACCTAAAAGGCTAAAGCACCCAAAAGAAGTGGTAACGGAACGACCTCATTCCGCTGCAGTGGGACTAAGTCCAGATCCCAGAATCCTATACAGATACTTTCCGATAGCCCACATTCAGGTCCTTTATTTGGACTTAGGTTCATCAATGACTTTTGGTTTTCAACCCATTTAGTCTTTTTTTCCCCTTTTCTGAGCTCAACCCATTTACTTCAAAACAATTTCGAATTGTACGTGTTAAGAAAGCAAAATTGTGTGCAATTGTACATGAAATGAACAGAATTGGCCTATAAGTCTGTTAAAACAAATAATAATAATAATAATAAAATTAAAAAAAAAAAAAAACAGCACAATGCTGAATAAAGGAAGAGGACAATGCAATGAGCTGCTGAAATAAGTTGGAGGATGGATAAAAAAGTAATCTTATTGGCTTTTGGTGGGCCTTAGTGACACTTCAAACTCCTATTTTCTCTTGAAACCAAATCATCTTCTTCTTTTTTTCTTTTTCTTTTTTGTCTTCTTTTTATAGGAAAAACATTTTCATTTTCTATCCACCCACTTTTTTTTTTTTTTTTTTGGTAAACTTATCCACCCACTTTTCAACACAACCAAACAAAGCCAGTCCAATTATTAATGAAATTGAAGAGATTGTCCCATGGCTAGACTCAAGTATAGGTCCATAGAGAAAGATTAAGGATTGCATAGAAGGAGAATCTGGCATGATGAAAAATTTTAAATCAAACTAATTTTTGGTCAAGAAACTAAAGTAGATGTTAATAAAATGAAATCAATAATTGATAACTTTAGTTTTGTTAGGCATATTTTGATTCCCTGCTATGGGTAAATCAAGTGGACTCAGCTTTGGTTGGAAAATGACATTGATATAGAAGTAACGGCCCAAAACTGACATTTTATCCATCTTCTAATATTCAAGGTTCATGAATCATGATCGATTAGCCACTAAAAATTGTCATAGCATGACATTTCAGCAACAAGCAATTGAGCATATCAATGTCGATTTTGATATTAGATTGAAATTGATCATTTTACAATCTGATCGATATAAAGAATTCAAATAAAAAAAAAAAAATAGTTGTCACAAAAAATTAATTACATAAGATTCCAAATTGGTGGATCTTGCGGAACTAATAGTGATGCCAGTAGAAAATTCTTATATGAACAAGGACTTATTAGCCTAGGATTTAGTGGCAATAGATTCACGTGGTCAAACTTTAGCTGGGGAAAATGAAAACATAACATTACGGGAAAAAAAAATTTATGACCAACGGACCAAAGGTTGGAAGAAAGGTAAAGTTACAAATTGGTCTAGTCCTCATGAGATTCTTGGTTTTCCCCAACCAACTCTTCACCCAAATTTGTTCATATCAACCAGATTATCATTACAGTCATAAATTAATTCCACTTCTACCTTAAACAAACAATTCACCAACATGCCAAGAGCCTAGTAGCTCAACTAGCACTTTTTTTAATTAAGAAAAGGAACGAATTTTATTATAGGATCATCCATACATCCATGACTTTACTGACACTGTTACTTCAACAAAGTTTTATGCTGGTATGGTTAGAGACTACTGGCCCCTCACAAGCTTGATATCCCATCTCCAGCTAAATCATTCCTACTGTGAAGGGAACAAGGAAGCAGACTTTTTAACAAAGCTTGGATACACTTAGGGTTTGCCTTTTGTTATGCATAGCTCTCCTCCACTTAGGGCCAATTGCCTTGAATTCGTCGAATTCATACTCAAAGTTGCCCCCATTCCAGCTTCCTCCTTGTATGTCTGCTAGCAATTATAATAAATTGTTCCTCCAGCTGGAAACAATAGACATTGTCTCAATTGCATTTTCCTACACATGATAACAATATAATCATGTGACAAAGCAAGGAAAAAAGAGAAAAGGTTAGTATTGGCAAAACCGAATAGAGGAATGATGAAATATGAGTATATTATAAGTATGCTATTCTGTTTTAAAAGCATGCTCAAAACAATCTTGAGAAGATCCAAATAGAGTCCTCAATGTCCAAAGCTCTTTTCATCCGTGATTAATGGCACCACAGACAGTGAGAGGTCATTACAGGGCATGGTTGGTCATTAACTGTCTAGTGTTGCCCAAAAAAGATATCATCCAAGCACTTCAAAGGCAAGTTGCTACTAATCTGCTCTGTTAAAAGAAACAAAGATGGCGAAGCATGCGTCACATCTAGCCTTTTCTTAATCATTATGGAAGTCATCAGAATGTATAAACACCATGGTGGCTTAAACCACTTATATCAGTACTGATCATAAACTTATAGAACTTTTCACTTCAATTTCTAAGGTACAAAACCAAATTGTACAAATTTTTTCGAATAATCACCTTATATGTAAGTGAGTGGGATCTATCCTCCGAACAATTGCATGATCTAGTGCAATCAGAATGGTCACCTGTTGGGTAAGAAAATAGAGTAAGCTTACAAGAAGAAAACACCAGAATAAATGGAAAACTATTGTGTCCCAAGGCCACATGGCAGAAAATTATGCAGCAGCAGATGAGGATAAATAAGCAGTAGTAGATTAGGTTGATATTGTTTAAAATTTATATTTGATAGAAGTTGGTTCCAATTTGTTAGGATAGTTATCTCACTATGAGTATTATATATGTACTATGAAGAAAGGAATGAAACTTAAGCAGAGAATTAATCCCAACAATCCTTTCTCCTCAAGTTCAGGAGCTTAGTCTCCTCGAATCAACTAAGTAGTGTAAGTTATCTTTCAATTATCTTGGCTCATATCAAAAACCTTAATAGAATATTGTATTTTTAAATGTCCTAATAGAGATAGGTACAAATGAATTTTAGTGAAATGCTTATGAGGACAACCAACAAGTAAAAAGACTTAACTATAGATATCTACCGCATGATCCAATAAGCTGTTGAAGTCATTTGATAGAAGCAACTATTCCATAAGCACAGGAAAATTCATGGCCTCACCTATTGCTTTGCTGGAAGTGTTGTCATGTATAATATACTGATCAAAACATGTAAATAATGTACAATATGGTTCAAGTTGACTGACCACTAGATATTTCAGAGGGGAGAGAGAGAAAACTCAAGACAACAAAATCAACATGGTTTTAATGCAATCTTCAAGAAATCTAATTACAAGTGATATGGCATATCTAAAGTCATAACTTGATCTCAGAAAAAAATGCAATCAGGGTCTAGTTCAATTTGAGTTGTATCTCAAGATTATGGGGTACAGTAAATTGGAATTTAAGTTCATTCACAATTCTAATCAGGACAAACTAAATAAATAAATGTCATTGATTATTTCTCAACATTGAAAATTAACTTAAAAATAATTTATGATATTAACAAAATATAATGGACTTTAAAATTCCAGGTTCACTTAATGATAATGTTAAAAGCCACAATCATACATTCGGCATTTCTTCCCATAACTTACACATACACCTAAGGGTGAACGTGATAAAATAAAATGACTTTTGAAATATGTACAAAGAAAGAGCCCTGATTATTAGAAAACTGACAAGTCAAAAATTTATTCTGAAGACAATGCAATAATAAGAAGTAGACTAGAACTTTTAAATACAAAACAAAACAAAACAACATTAATGGAATTGATTGAAACAAAAATTTGAAGGTCTACAAATGCTATGCAGCAAAATATGATGCACCACATGGAAATAGAAGTTTCCACCAAAAATGAAGGGATATCTCTATGATATAACCAGATATTTGGAAATAGCAGTTTATTAGAAAGTGGTGTTAGAGAAAAAAGAAAAGGAAAAAAAAAGGACATGCGAGAGAACACAACAATTTATTGTGATGTTACAAGGGCATTCTTGGACCACTCTGTGCCAAAGTACATGAACACTAATTGGGAATGAAGGATAACCAACATCTGTAAATTGTATATGCCTAACAAATTTAGCAAATAGTATGGGAAATTGGAAGTAGAAAAAAGAAGAACAAAGGAACATTGATAGGTTTTGTTGGAAGAGAGAAATCAAAAGAGAAGTAGACGAGAAATGAGGGAACTCACAAATTTTGATGACATAATTGCAATGGAATCAATTTAGAATTCCCTCTATTGTGATTCTTGGACTATCAACAATATTCTACCAATGGGCCACTCCCACTACTTCCATATCCATTTCAAAGCAAACAGTAAGAAACAAAACATCTAGCTATACAGAACTCCTAGGATTCACATTGCTATAAGATCTCTTACCTCATTCACTCCGGCAAACTTTCATTCAACATTACATGGAAAGGGATCTCACTTCTTGCTTTGTTGGTAGGTAGTAGCAGTTCTTGTAACTGAACTTCAGTTTTTGAAGAGATGAAAAGTTTCCCCAACACCTCTTGAAAGGCTCCAACATCATCACAAATTTAATGCCTCCAACAAAGGACATATAGGTGCCAAAGTTGGCCCAACAACTTAGATCACCAAAAGAAGGTTAGGCTCCAGGATGGTGGTATGTGAGGTATCCTTGGGATTTGAAAAGAATTCTTTGATACACCAGAAATTACTTTTGGCTCTTATATGTTAAATTGTCAAGTGCTACCTGTGGGTTACAAATTTTGATACAATGACATCAACACTTGAAAACTACATCTATCAGAATATCAAGATGGTAAATATAATAAGTAACAGGTTCAAAAGATTTGTAGGAAAAGTGGAAAAGTGAGAGGGAAGAGAGGATAATTACCACGAATGACATACTTATTGGATTGAATTTATAAATCATATATTAGATGAGAGGAGAAGATCTGAGTAAACTTACTAACTCTTATAAACTTCCTCTAGCTTGGGAGTATATTAAAAATCCATAATGTAATTAATTTTTCTCCAGCTGAACACAATAGATACGCCGTCCCTAGTATCTGCACATTAAGGCAACATATTGAACTCATTAAATAGAAAATAACCAAAAACAAAAAGAAAAAGATTTAGGGGAACTGAAGAGAAATGGGAGCAATTACAAAAATATTCCTAGGTCGATATAAACTATAAAGTAAGCTATAAGAGAAGAAGGGAGGATGAGCTAGGAGAAAACTTACTGGACATCTGTCTTAACAATGTATATGATCTTCAAAATGCTTGTTTAATATATTCATTGATGCAGAAATTTGGATTATGGCACTCCTACACTGCTCCCCTTTGCACATTTTTCCTTTAATTAGGGGCAATGGCAAATAAGTTCTTCTAATAAGGTGAGGCATTGCATGGCTCGTGTGCTGTGGGAAGACATTTCGATCTTGCAATTGTGAAGATTCTATAGTTGAACAGTTGGAAGGTCCTAAACATTCAGGAAAAGCTTCCATTCCATCAAATTCCTCTGATTCAGAAACTAGAAGTGGCTAGCTCTTATACCTTAAGAATTGCCAAGCATGACCTGTGGATTAGAAATTTTGATATATTGTCCAATGATGCAATGACATCAACACTTAAAAAATACATATATAAGAATATGAAGATAGAAAAGATGCAATGATGTCTAAACTAATTACAAACTCACCTTTTTTAATTTTTTTTGATAAGCAAAATTACAAACTTACCTTATAATTGTGCAGGTCTTGGAATTTGTTATTAGTATCGGAAGAATAAATTTTTCTGAGCCATCCTTTATTTTCAGCAATATCATATTCTTTGTTTCCCCTATCTTGGGATTGGTCAAGAAGAGCAAGTAATGGTGGTTATTGATAAAGGGGTGCATTAAGGCTGACAAATTAATGCCCAAATAACAAAATGATTAAGTTCATGGTAGTTAGCGATTCTTAATTTTCGATTTCATTTTAGCTTAAGTTTTGTTAACTTCAAAGAATGAGCTAACAACTATAAATATAATGCTAGGATTTTAAAATGCAACTAAAAAGTTAGATTTCTAGTAAATTGAGGAATTATAGGATAAGTTGTCCACCCATGGCCCCCGCCCCCCCCACCCCCCCAAAACCCAAAAAAAAAAAAAACTGATTATTAGTTGACATTCTAGAATAATATAATATTTGCAAATTTTAAAATATCAATCACTTGCATAGTATAACTTTTTCCAGCACATTTAAGCAAGCATTGGAATTAAATATGGAAAACAATACAATTCTCAAGCATTATGTTATGTCAGTGGAAGGGGGGATAAGCCTTCACGAGCAAGAGAGTTGAAGTACTTGAACTTATTGGTGCATTAGTTGAAGTACTTCAAAACTCTCCCAATTAAAAGAAACAAGTAACAAATAACCCTACAGACACATCATGCCCAAATTTTGTAAATAAGTTGAAGAATTGATATTTGATGCTATAATATATATATATATATATATATATATATATATATTATAAAAAGTAAGATTTGGAGAACAGAAAAAGTAGGAAGTCTGTTTTACACGACATACTATTGGCTTTCTATAACATCACATAAAATTCAGTTGCTACCAGTTGAATGATCCAGCTATCTATTGGTAATGGACACTCTTGGACCTCCAAAATGGGTGAGGCAATGTGTGGGAGCAGATGGATCAGCTTTCTGCAATCATAAGTACAGTATGCAGTTTTTGAAGAAAATGATCAGTCTTCATCAAGAGCAGAAGATTAGGGCCATCAGTAACAGATTAAGTAATTTTAACTGCTTAACAGAATTTTAACAACAATAAACAAAGTGTTATACTATGCAATAATGATTCGGAATAACCATTTCATATGAAAACAATGCAGCAGCCCACATACCCAACAAGCATAAAAGACTCAGGAGTTCATCATTTTAGATGCAAGTTTCCAGGTATTAATATCCAAATGATTTGGCGAATTCATTCTACTAAGGTAAATCACTAGTCCAAACAATCCACTAAAACATTTGAAATATAAAAATGGAAAAAACAGTAAGCAGAAAAAATTTCAAAAGCAAATATCACACCACAATCAAGAAAAAGATTAATCATTTCCCCCCTTAACTTGAAAAATCCTACACTTTTTGTGCGTAAGGAACTTTTACATGATCTTGAAATCTAAATCTCTCCATTTACTTAGTTGGATTTTCAAATTTTCAAAATGGATAAGCTTAATGTATGCAATATTGATTGGCAATGATTGAATGGTTATATAAAGAACAAAAGACATAATTAGATTCGCAAAAACGTAGTGGCAACACATTATTAATTTAAAATAGCAAAAACAGTGAAAAAAATGAGGTTGGTGATGGCATGCCAAGTATACCTTCATGCCTAAATTGTAAAGGGTAGTACATTATAATGAAATGGTCTCAAATGTTGGAAAATGAGCAAAAGATTTCACGAAGGCTTTCCTCAGTTGACTGAAAAGCTACCACTAACACAAATCATATATAAATAATTTCCTAGAAGGCTTTCCTCAGTTGACTGAGAAGCTACTACCAACACCAATCATGCAAAAATAATTTCCCAAAAATATAATGGATTATCAATTTTTTTTTTTCTATTGCTAAGTAACAGGTTAGAAAATGTTGTTGGAACAAAGGGAGGAAGGAGGGGACAACTGAAATGAATAATACACTTATTGGATTGAATCAATGCATTATATACTATAAAACATTAGAAAACTGAGAAAACTTACCAACTAAAACATCTGTTGGCCTGGGAGGGGATTAAAACATCATAGTATTTAATTTTTCATCCAGCTGAACACAAGCGAATTGCTATCCCTAGTGCCTGCAAATCAAGGCAACATATTTAACTAATTGAATAATATTTTAGGTCTATTAGTAATGTGGATCCAGGTGTTATTAATTCTGCTAAATAAGGATGGGAACCTGAGAGTAATTTGAGGTTCATTTTGGAGAAAGTATTGAAGTAGAGCAAAGTATTTAGTCTTGGAACAATTATGCTAGAAAAACTGATCTGCCTTTCTTTACTCAGTAATACAAAACTTTTGTTTTTTTATTTTATTTCTTATAAGCTTTATGAGGATTAATGGACTTAATAAGGAGGTTTCATAGTCATTTATTCAAGGTGTCAAAGTGTGGCAAATATGTAATTCGCTATCTTATTCTTTCTTGTTTCATTTTTTATTTTTATTTTTAAGTTTGTTGTTATCTTTAGTTATTTTCTTTTGGATTCTGAATAATTTACAAAGAAACCTCGCAGGTGATACAAGGAGTGAAGCTACAGTGACCCAGGCCTAAGTCTGATAGCAAAAGGCATAGAAAACCATAGAAAACCCAACATACAATTTCAATCACTTGAGCTGCTGCTAATGGTGTGTCATCTTCACCCACCACACACAAAAAGTAGCACAGATAATTGTTACAAGTTTGAGCATCAAAATCTGATTAAGAGTACTGGCCCTTATAATGAAAAAGCATTCAGTTTGACAATTCAGTTTGAATCTGAGTTTGACAATCAGTTTGAATCTAAGTTTCTTAAGTACAAAAAGACTAGGAAAGCTAAGGAAAAAATTTGCAAGTCTATTTTGTTGCCATGAAAATTTTAAATTTATTACTTTATTACTCTTTGATTTAAGATTATTGTGGTAAATATGTTAAAAGTTATGTTATAGAAAGAACAGTTTGAGTTGTTAACAGAAACCCATTTGTGAATATTTATAATTCATTAACCTCATTTTCTACTATGAATAAAAAATAAATAAATAAAGTAAATTCCAAATCAAATTATCCAAATGATTGACAGAATTTGTTGTTATTAATGGTGACAGTGACACAAAGTATTAGGAACTCGGTGGTTCCTAATGGAGATTGATGGGAATTATAGGGGAGTGAATGAGGATTGTAGGGAAATTGACTTAATTCGAGGTAGTCACCCTCCATAGAGAAAGAGAGAGATTAAGAGAGAGAGATAGAGAGATGCACTAAT
Source organism: Quercus aquifolioides (assembly GCA_019022515.1). Lineage (NCBI taxonomy): Eukaryota > Viridiplantae > Streptophyta > Magnoliopsida > Fagales > Fagaceae > Quercus > Quercus aquifolioides. Next base: position 100,391 of record JAFHAW010000041.1, on the reverse strand, counting down.
GTACTAACAAATTGGTTTATTCTTCATTGATTTATTGGATTACAATCATGTATTTATAGAAGACTAGTTCTAATCTCATTGGCCCACATGGCCTCATTCTATTGGTTTTTTTATTCCCCATGTGCATTAATAATTTTAACATGTGCTAAATGTGATTAACATGCTTGGAATTATAACTAACTAACTAAATCTCAATACAACAATCATTATCCATATGCTTATAGCATTCCTAACACAAAGGCATTTGTAATTTTTCTGACTAATGGCAAATAAATGACTAGCAATTACTTTGTTATATACATGTCAGCAACTAAAAGAGTCAAAGCAAAGGGCATTTCACACTATTCAGGCTGAGGCTGCTGAGCTATAATAACACCAAAAGCATAGAATGACTTTCATGTCAAAGAGTGTCAAACCAAAATTCAGTGATTTGGCTGCACTCAACATAACTCTATACATTGTAGATATGCACATTGGCTACAGATATTGTGACACTACAAATACATATAAACTGAATTTGGTTTTGTAAATCACCATTTATGAAGTAAATTATGTATCAATATCCCAAATGGTAAGAGAAAGCAAACCTAAAGTGCCTTTGCAACAATTGTCATCAACTTAATTATTTTCCCAGATGCAAACTTTCTGCCAGCTTCCTGAGTTAGTTTTCAAAATCTTTGCAATGCGGGTACCTTCAAAAGGTAAAAACCATATATAGATATATAAGAACCGTCAACACCTTTAGTGCTGTCTGAAATTTTTTGAGTTAAAATTTGCTTGCACTACTAGAACTAGGGATCACATAATTGCATTAACAGGAACAGTAAAACTGACCTTCACCCACCCAACGTGAAAAGAAAATCAGCAAGACCCTCACCCACCCAATTTCTCGTTCTTATGCAACTAAACTCTATTTTTCCACAATAAACTGACCCTCATAAACAGAGCAATTATAACCTAGCCCAAATCTACTGTCAAGTTTTAGACAGCCCTAAGAAAAAGAACTGATCCATGAACTCTTACAGTATCAAATATGAAGGTTACAAGAAATGCTGAGAGAAAGAAAATTTCAAATTTGAAAAAATTGATAAATCCAATATTCCAAATTTTCCAATCTCCAGAAAATTTAGATTTTGAATAAATTGCAGAAAGAAAATAGCTTAGCAAACAGAAATTGAATCTCAGCAAGACAAATTGGTAACAGAGTCAGCTATTTCAACAACTGGAATGTGGTTGACCTAAATTGTACAAGTAAACTATGCTTTTAGCAACTTTTTAAGTCTTGTGATGATTTGCAAAAACCAAAATTTGAATAGCACCAAGACAAATGATTGCAAATAGTAATTTCATAAATTGAAATTTTCAAGCATTAACAGAGTGGTTGATAATATTAATATCTACTATTTATTTCAAGAATCATTAACCAAAATTGTAGCATTTATACATTTTCTTAGTGGTGTCCAATTAAGTATTAATACTCTCACCAATTACAAACAAAAGAGGATATAAGGTATGAGTAAACTTACAAATTGGGAAATTGAATAAATGGGTTGTGGTCAATCTGATTGTTTAATTTGGGGCAACCATATATCATCACCGTTTTCAATTCGGTGAGGCGTCGCATGGTTTCCTCGGTGGGCAGATGCACCAAGTTCTTGCAATCCACAATATACAGCACTTGAAGAGAGGAAAGGTGTCCCAACCACTCTGGTAAAGCTACCATTTCACCAAATTCCTGAATCCACAGAATTTTAAGGGCAATGAAGTATTGAATTTGGTCTAGGAGATAGTGGGGTGTAGCCGACAATTTGAGCTTTTGGAGGGAGGGGTGCGAGTGTTGAATGGAAGTAGAACCCACACTATCCTCGTTCTCCAAATATTCAACAGACTGTAGCCCACTAGGTAGTTCTTTAATACCACACCTTATTATGAACGGGACACCTGGCAAACACCTCAGGTCACCACAATACCGTACTACCAACTTCTGAAGGGAAATGCAGGTGTGCAGTGAGTCTGGCAAATAACTCAGCTTAGGACACCATATAATGGTCAAGTCCTCAAGGCAAGGAAAAACCAACACCTCACCTGCAATTCTTAACTCCTTTGCATCCTTCCACTCTTCTAAACTAAACATGCACTGCAATTTGAGTGTTCTCAATGCCGGAAATAATGTAGTAGTATTTGGATAACTCCCATCCCTGCAACCGTAAAACTCACTTCCTATACTTCTTACCTTCTCCATTCCTCCCATTTCAAGAATGCTAAGACTGGGCAAATGTCCCAGAGTGGGAACTTCTTCACATTCCCTACACTGTATCAAATAGATCTCAATCAAATTGTGATATAGCAACAAACCAACCCATGATGGGAATTTCTGTCCTCCATACCATCTGATTGTTAAGCTTTTCAAATTTTGGTGTGGCTGGAGGCCTTCCAACACCTTTTCATCATTATCATAGTTGTCCGCTGCTCTTGGATATTTACAGTATAATCCCAACTTGAATATTTCATTTTCTTTTAATTTGGCACTTTTGGCTTCTCCCTCATCTTTCACGTAAACTAGACTGTATATGCCTATTTCTCCCCTGAGATTCTTTAAAGGTCCCAGTTCTTTAATCCGATAACCTTCATCTCGACCCACAACAAAAATTGGCAACGTTTAAAGGCAAGTCAACCGTCCCATATTTTTAAATGATTTATCATCATACCATAACCATATCAAATGATCAATATTAATATGTCTCAAGTTAATAAAATTGCTTAGATCTTCTAGAAGCTTTTTGATACCTTGGCATTCTTCAATTATTAAAGTTTGCAAATTGTAGAGTTTGATTACGGATTCTGGTAATTCCTCAATTTTCGTGCGCAAAATGTGAAGGTCTCAAATGTATTAAATGCTCAACTGAATTTGGCAACTCTTATATTATGCCCGGATAGCTTTAAAACACGTAAGCATTTAAAATTTGATAACATATTCCCAAAGTCAATATTTTTTGAAACTAATGTGCGCAATTTTGCGAAACAATCTGCTGTAAACGAAATTCTTGGCGTCGTGTGACCATCAAATTGAACAAATAAATGTATTACATTGCTGAAATTATCCAATGATTCTCCCTCCCAAATCAAAGTTTCAGATTTTAAAATTGAAAGGGCAAAATCATGCACCAAATCATGCATTTTGCAACTTATAATATTACCATAATCATCCTTTCTAGCATTTTGAAAAAAAGAAGTGGCCAACAAAATATTAAAATACATGTTACCAATTTCCTCCATCATCATATTAATTTCTTTAAATAGTTCAAGAAACCCTTCAGCCATCCAATGCTGAATCACTTCCTCCTTTTCCATCTCATAATATTTAGGGAAAATTGCACAATAAGCTAAACATCTTTTCAAAGATGGTGTTAGAAAAAGATCAAGGCTCAACTTTGATATTAGAAAGACATCATTGTTATCATCATCCAACAAATCCCAAATTTTATTATTATGAAATGATAGCCATTCACTTTTATCACATTTAAAGCACATTACTCCTGCCAAAACTCTTGCAGTCCATGGAATCCCTCCACATCTTTTAGCAATTTCCCTACCAATAGTCTCCAAATCTAAAGCTAATGGAATTTTTCCATTCACAAATGTTCCTTTCTTGAATATGGACCAGCAATCATCTTTCGATAATTTTTCCAATTGATGTTTGGGATGTGTCTCCATAATTTTAGCCACATTGTCACTTCGGGTTGTAACAACAATATTATTTCCAGTTTTTGAATTAATTTCTGACAAGCAACCCTTTAAAGCATCCCATTTCTTAGGATCTTCATTTTGCACATCATCAAGTATGAGAAGATATTTTTTTGCCCACAACTTTTCTCTACATTTCTTAAGTATTTCATCATTCTAAACCACTTAAGTCTTCTTCAAGAGATTTAAGAATCTCTCTTAAAATCCCTTCAACATCGAAATGTTTACTGACATTTACCCATGCTAGTACATCAAAATGTTTCTTTATCAATTCATTGTTATACACAAGTTTAGTTAAAGTTGTCTTTCCAAGACTTGCAATACCCACTATAGGGAGAATAGAGATAACTTGTTGATTGCTAGAACTAATAAGTAAGTTTACTATTTTTGTGACATCATATTCTCTTCATACAACTTCTGAGTCATCGAGGAGGGGGTCTAGTATAACCAAAGAGGGTTTGGCATCAGAATATGATGAATGAAAAGTGTTAGGCAGAAAACATTGCACAATCCAAAATTAGCTTCATTTGGGAAAAATCGCCAATTTATATGACACAAAATAGAGTTATTTCCATTCCATCCCATCCCCCCCCCCCCCCCCCCCCCCCCGGCCCTCTTTGCTCGAATGCAACGGGCACATCAAATAAATTAGACAAACACTATAACCAATATAAATAAACAATTCAACAACAACTCATAATCAAGGCACATAATTTTTACGTGGAAAACCCTTCAATGAATAGGGAAAAACCACGGGACTTAGTCCAGTAAAATTTTCCACTATAAATTTAATAAGTTTACAACAATTTTCTCTAGAAAAAATGCTAGACACTACCAAGATATACAAAACAACAAATATTCATCATAATAAGGTAGATAATAACAATAACCACAAGAAAAGATCTCATAAAGTGAGTCCTAGCATCTGAGCAAATGGAGAGGAACTTCAAGCACAACACCAGTCACCACGAAGCTCTTTTCGTCAGGAAAAACAAGCTGAAATTTCATCAAAATCAGAATTGAAATGACCTTTCAATTTTGGCTTGAAAGTAGCTGGTTTTGCAAAAAGAATTTCAAAATTCTTGTTCTCTCTCATACACAGCAACTTTGAACAGAAAACTCTAGTATTGCAAATTTTTAATGAAGAAAACACAACTGTAACAAGCAGACCAAAGTTTAATATTAATAAAGAATATGATAACATAAGGGAAAGAACCACAACAAAATAGAGCTAAAATTTGTAGACAAAAGCTATGTGGTAAACAAAAAGGTCAAACCCAATGCACAAAAGCTATTCGGTAAAATATGTTAAATAAATATGAATTTATGGTTTGATACAAAACTCTTCAGATATCATTAACCAAAGAATATGGTAATATATATAACGAAAAAAGTGAAAGCATAGCGGAGAACAAATCATGAGTAGTTAGTTGACTTCAAAGTGAAACAACAGACCGAAGGAGGTTTGAGAGAACATACCAGTTTTAAATGATTTGACCTTAAAGCAAGATGTATCAAATATTTATCTTAATAACTGTAAAATAAGCATTCTTAGACCATTTTGTGCTAAACTTCATGTCCTCTAATTGAGACGATAAAAGATGATATTTGTAATTTAGTGATGCAATGAGCCACTTATACCATAACCACATATTGCAACTTCATCTAAATGTATAGTTCATGTATAAATCATAGGTTCTCCAATTACCGTGGAAGATACCATTTGGTTATGTGATTTTCAAATATGTTAGTGTAGTGTGTTCAAGTAGATGTTGAGTAGACAAGAGATTAGTCCATCCACATTTATATTAGCCTATTTTTCACTATTGAAATGATATTGATTAGAGAGAAGACTGGTTCTTTTACTTTTCATTTTACATTACAAAAGAATTTCTTCCATATGAGAGATTTTAATTGTGCGTTGTTAGTAAGAAATTCAAGTGTGACGAAGTGGTTCAAGGTGCATCAAGGTTTACAAATATTCAAAGCTCCAATTACAACTTATTATTTCTGGATCTGCTATCATTCATATATTTGTACATCTACACTTTGACAAATTGTCTCAAGTGACTATCGATGACAACAATATAATTATAAGGGGAAAAAAAGTAGGCTCAAAAAAATCTGGAGACAATCCGACCAGAGTCCTCAATCTCCAAGACTCCTTTTATCTCTTGCAAGGTACTAACAACAATTGACAAAAAGTTTCAGCAGCAATTTACTGCAGCAAAGACTATGAGAGGTCGTAGCAGGACATGATTGGTCATTAGTTGTTGTCTAATGATCAAAAAGCGTTACACCAAGTAGAACCTAAGTGATCTGTTTTTGGTTAGCATCCTCAACAGCCAATGATATCCAATTCATTCACATGAATCACAGCTTAACAATTTCTTAATATCCAAAAATAAATAAAAACCAGTGGAGTCATGCATTTATCAAGTTTCAGGCTATGATTCTTACTAAACTGCTGCATTAAAAGAAACAACAATATTGGAACATGTTGGGATTTGTTTCAGAGTAATAAATTTAACACTCAAGATGAAAGTATCAAATACTTTGTAATAAATCTCACCACTCAAAACGAATACACAAAGGAGTTCTCAATAAAATTGTATTTTTAGTATTATTTATTTTTGCAAGTAAATTGTATTTTTATATTTTAGGTCCTAGTAGTTTATTAGACTATTAGTATTTTAATATTTGGAAGCAAGGTTATTTTTGTAATAAGGCAATTAGGGTTTTCTACGCCAATTAAAATTAGGGTTTAGTTTTACCTATATAAGATAACTATTGTACTCCTTTTGAAAAAAAAAAAAAAAAATAGCCCTTTGGGCTCTTTGGTCTGGTGCCGACTTCAGTTCCACCCTAGGTGCAAACTCCTAGTGATTTTTTTGCTTGGTGTTGACTCTAAGTCAGGCCAAGGTACTGACTCCTAGGTCATATTCCTTCGTTTTCAGGTCTTTCAATTTTATTGTTCAATTGTTCTAGTTGTCTTGCATCACTTTGCTACATACTAGTACACAACTCTTGCTTCTTATTGCTCTTCTGCTTAAATATGCTTTCTAGCTTATATTTCTTGTTGGATGATGGGTGCATAACTGTATGAAGCCTTGTATAGAAAACCTATTCTAGATTAAGAAGACAAAAGAAAGACCAAATCCTATCACCTAAAAGCAAATGAAAAATTTACACTAACAACACTACAAACACGTTCAAGCCAAATTGGTTTGATAGTCAAACATTTCAACTCACCTATTGAAGAAGGAAATGTTTCCTTATCACCCTAAAGACATGAAAAACACGTAAAAGGAAAACCACACAGGCAATATGTATGAAGAAAAATCACTGCCCATTGAGTTGGTGATGAATCTTACAGAGCATATGTCACATCTTGCCTTTTCTAAATCGTTATGGAAGTAATCAAAATGTATCAAGACCATGGTAGATTAAACTACTTATATAGTTATATCAGTACTAACCATAAGTAACTGACTAAACATATAGAACTTTTCACAACCACATTCTCAACGAAATTGTAATAAAATTATTGAATAATAGACAATTAGTGTTAGTGCATAGCAAAATGTCCATTACCTTATATCTAAGGGAATGGGAACTATCCTCTGACTATTTGCATGATCCAGAGCAACTGGAATGGTCAGCCGTTGGGTAAGACAATAATGTCAAGGTTACAAGAGGAAAACCGTACAATAGATGGAAGACATTAATAGAGTATGGTATTTTAATATTTTCTAATAGAGATGTGTATAAATAATTTATAGTGAAATGATTTTGATGAGAACCAACAAATAAAAAGACAACCTATAGATGTTTACCTCATTGTCCTTTAAGTTATTGAAGTCATCATCATGGAGGCTTCAAGTTAGGAAACCGTAACAATACAACATTTGATTAGAAAGGCAGAAGAATTATCCTGAATCCTGTAAATTAAGGAAAGAAAATATATATTGCTAATTATGTAGAGAATGGAAGCAACAATGGTATAAGCACAGGAAAATCCTTGGCCACGTTTAATAAATTGTTAATAGTGTTGTCAAGTGTACGTGTATACTGACACTTAGAAATAAACATATGATATGGTTCAATTTGATCTACAACCAGAAATTTTTTAGGAGAGAGAGAGAACTCAAGACAATAAAATCTTTATTGTTTCAGTGCAATCTCCAAGCAGTACAATTACTAGTAATACAGCATATTCATAGTAATTAATTGATCTTGAAAAAGAAAATGCAATGAGGTACTAGTTCAATTTGAATTCAATCTCAAGATGCGCTTCCTTATGGGGTTCAAAAATAGGACATTAAGAAAATGCACAACTCTGATTGGGTCAAAATAAATAATTTAAGTTATCAATTGTTCTAAGGTTTGAAAAATAACATCAAAATAATTCATGGCATTAACAAAGTAAGGGTGAACATGAAACTATAAAAATGACTTTTGAAATTTGTACAATTAAAGATCCCTAATTATTAGAAAACTGACAAAGTCAAAACTTTAGGGTGAAGTCAATGCAATAGTAACAAGTACCCCTGGATTTTATACATAAAACTAACCAAAAACAGAATTGATTGAAGAAAAAAAAATTTTGAAGGCCTACATTCGCTACACAGAGAAGTATGTTGCACTATTGAATACAAGTTTGAAACAAAATTGAAGTGATATCTCTATAAAATAAAGAGATCTGGTAAGTGAAAAAGATACAAAACAACTACTTTATTCCAGAGTGAAATGTTAGAAAAAAGGACATTTGAAGGAAAATACCAATTTTAGATTATTTTGAGCATAGAATAGGACTCAAAAGTTTATCTAAAAATTTGGAACAGGGCGAAACTTGGACCACTTTGTGCTGAAGTACCAGACCACCAATTGGAAAATGAAGGATAACCAAATCTGTAAACAGTATATGAACAACAAATTTAGTAAATGGTATACAAACTTGAAGTAGAAATATAACCAAAAATAGAGGATTCATAATAGGTTCAGTTGGAAGAGGAAAATCAAAAGAGAAGAAGATGAGAATGAGACAACTCACAAATTTCGATGAAAAATTGCATCGGAACCAATTTAAATTCCCTCCACTGTGATTCTTGGACTCTGAATAATCATCTACGAATGGACCACTCTTGCTGTTTCCATCTCTCTTTCAAAGCAAACAGTAAGAAACAAAACATCCAGCTTTGACGACCACTCCAGGAAACATCCATTTAGCTTTCCATACAAAGGGAGCGCTGCTCCTGCATTGCCGGTGGGTAGTAACAGTTCTTGTTCCAGGACTTCAGTTCTTAAAGAGATGAAGAGTTACCACAGCATCTCTGAAAAGGCTCCAAATTAATGCCTCCAACTAAATGGCATACACCAAATTAGGCCTTGTAAAGGACCAAATATGAAGTAATTATGTATACTTATCCCAAAAGGTAAGAGAAAGTAATCCTGAAGTGCCTTAGCATCCATCGTTATCAAGTTGGTTATTTTCCCAGATGCAAACTTCTTGCTAGCTTTGTAAGTAGCCTTAAATATCTATGGTATACTGCGGCAGCCTTCAAAAGGTAAAAACCATATAAAACTATATTAGAACCATCAACGTCTTAGGGTGCTGTCTGAAAATTTATAATAATGCGAGCTCATTCAACTTTGCAGGTATTAGAAAATTTAGACTCCGGCTGACTACCTTTTAATAAAAATTACCAACTTGATTAATTTATCCAGTTATGCAATGGATTTGAGTTTAGTGAAGAATGTGCACAACCATATCGCAAAAAATAAATACAGCAAAAAATAAATTTGACACAGCACTATGGTTACAAAGGAAAACCCTAACAGGAAAACCCATTGGAGGTTTATTGATCACCACCAACAAAAGAATTTATAAAGTAGAATGGAAGTACATCAATACAAAAATATCACCCATCCTAGTATGGTCACATTCAATAAGATTTACTCACACAATCACTAGAAGCTCCAACCCAATTGGACTCTTCTACTTGTGAATCTATTTGATGCACAGATACCCTATCCGTGACTAACACTACAACAATAGCTTGATTGTTGTAGCAATGTTGTTAAAAATGCGCTTAGGCTCACTTAAAGTTTAAAGCTCAAATCCTCAAGGTGTGAGCATTTTGCTTGGATGAAGCAAAGCTCATTTAAAGAAGTACACCTCAAGCATGCTTTTTTTACGCTTAAGAGTGTTGTATCACACAAATAATTTTTTGTTTACATATCAAAAGACATGAACAAGGATAATTTACTGTATTTTATCTTTACATTTTGGATTTATTTTCATTGAACCATATACTTCATTTGATCATAGCTATCCCAGTTATTTATTTTTATAAAGTACAAGAGAATTATTCAAAATGATATGTGTTAAAATTTCAATGAGTAGATTGTTATCATATTGTTGTCCATTAACAATTGTTTTTAATTTTGCTATATAAAATATTTAAGAAATTGAAATAACTTCTATAAAATTTGAACATACAAATTGTGCAATTGCACTATCCCTTTAGCCAATTAGCAAAATACATTACTTTTTTGAGTTTATGAATTTTTTTTATTTATTATTATATGTCATGTATCTTATTATATATTATATTGGAAAAATGTGTTTTTGATTCAATGAGGTGTGTACTTGCACTTTGTGCCTAGGCTCCAAGAGAGAGTGGTGAGGGAATCCCTTTAAAGCCACTTCTTTATAAATTCTCACTTCCTTTGCAAAATTCAGCACTTTCTCAGTAGCAATTGCTTTGATTTCACTGGATTCGTACACAAACTTCTCTATCTTACTCACCACGGCTACAACTAGTCCCTGTGCATCTCTGATTATTGCCCCCATTCCAACTTCTTGCTTGTCCTTCAATATTTGCTTCCTCAGCAATATTAAGCTTATAACCAATTGTTTCTCCAGCTGGAAGCAATAGACATATTTCATTTGCATTTGCCTACACATGACATCAATATAATTTTGTGATGAAGTAAGGGAAAAAGATAAAAATTAAAGTCATGGGAAAACAGAATAGAGGAATGAAGAAACAGGAGTCTATTATAAGTATGATTGCCTGTTTCAATATGCTCAAAACAATCCTGAGTTCATAGCTGGACAAGGTTGGTCATTAATTGTCTAATGTTTCAAACAACATTACACCAACTAAAACCATATGTGATCTGTTTTGGGTTAGCATCCACAACAACCTATGACATCCAACTCATTCACAAGAATCACTTCTTACCCATTTGATAAAATCCAAAAACATTAAGAAACCAGCAGAGTTGTGCATTATCCAAGGACTTCAGAGGTGAGTTGCGTACTAATCTGCTGTGTTAAAAATAAAACAATAGGGAAGCATGTGTTACATCTAGCCTTTTCTAAATCGTTATGGAAGTCATCAGACTGTATCAACACCATGGTAGCTTAAACCACTTCTATCAGTAACGATCATAAGTGACTCAACTTATAGAACTTTTCAGTCCTATTTTGTAAGTTACAAAACCAAATTCTAAATCAAATTGTACAAAATAATAGACAATTAGTGTCAGTATATAGAGACAGGTCCATCACCTTATATGTATGTGAGTGAGATCTATCCTCTTGAACAATTTCATAATCTAGAGCAATCAAAATGGTCATCTGTTAGGTACAAAAACAATGCAAAGCTTACAAGAAGAAAACACCACAATACATGGAAAACCTTAATTGAATCTAGTATATCTAATTGTAAAAAATAGGTAGATACAACTGATTTTCAGTGAAAAGCTTTTGATGATAACCAACAAGTGAAAAGACTAATTATAGTTTATAGATGTCTACCTCATGATCCAGTTGTTAGGACATATGCGGATCATGTTAAGAACATATGTCATTTAGAATTGGCTAATCCTTTGACAAACCGCACTTTATGTGTAATTAGGTAGATCTAGGGTGTATTTAACACTTCAAGGAACAAGAGTTCAAGTCCAAGTATTGAAGCCATGCAAATCTGTCCAAGAATCAAGTGAAGAAGTGCTATGTTTTAAAGCTTGACAGATAACTCGACAAATGTATCTATCGAGATTTAAAATGTGAAACTCGACGATAAGCTCGACAGCTGTATCTATCGAGAATTACGAAAATTAGTTTTTTAGAACTATTTTTCATGCATATCCAAGCTATTTGTATAGGGTTTTTTTTTTTTTTTTTTTTTTTTTTTTTTTTTCCCCACAACCTTAGACATATATAAGGATTATTTTATGGGCCCTCATTAGGTTGTTGCTCTTGTTGTTGCAAGCATATTGTGACCGGAGACATATGCCCTAGTTCATCTTTCTCTTGAAGAAGCTGCTGCGTTTATATGCCTAGGGTTTTGTAACCAAGGAGCTTCTTGATCTTCATCGTGTGGATGAACTGAAGAACTTTGCAGCCAACATCCTTCTCAAGTTGGTGTGTTAGTCACGTAATTGGATCCGTGCATCTATTGGTTAGTCACGTACTGAGAGCCGTGCATTGAAAAGGAGAGATTGTCACTACAGAACAAGTCTAATTGTGTATTGGGGTAAGGGTTCAATTGTAGGTTGGTATAAGGTACTGGGATTCCTTTCTCAACAGAAGTTAATGCAATCTCGATTCATCAAAGCTTTTGAGAATTTGTCTCGATAGCTTCTCGACAGATTCTCGATCCATCAAGAAACTTTCTATCTGCTCGATAGCTATTCGATCCATCGAGGTCTCTTTGCTGTGGATAGCTCTTGATACCACCTCGACAGATGATAAATCTTTCGAGAATTAGTGCTCGACAGCTCTCGATACCTCTTTATCCATCGAGCTTCGTGTTTTCTATATATAGCTTTAGCACGAATTTCTCTTATTTCTCGTCGATTTCTCTCGATAGAAAAACCCTTCTCTCTCCCAAACACTTCTCACTCAAACTCTTCATCTTCCCCACTTGGATTTCGGCCTAATCCTTGCTTTTTCCCTCTAGTATGATCTCTTTTCTCTCATTAATCATGCATTTCATACTTTTTGACCTAAGTTTTTGGGGTTTTTGAAAACTTTTGGGGTTTTTCAAAATTGATGAAGTTTTTGTGAAATTTTTGGGTTGGGTTTTGTTTAAATGATCCTATATGCTCATGCACTGCATCACATTTGCATTTTTCACAATGTTTCATGCATTATAGATGTGTGTTTTCCCATGTTGAAATCTTGTAGGTAGGATTGGATTGGGCTGAGCCCATGACGTTTTTATTGTTGCATGTCACATGTTTATGCATTTTGCATGCATACGTACCTCTCTTTTCTATCTTATTGATGTTGATATTGTTTAGCACTCTTCTGCTTGTCTCTCTCTCTCTCTCTCTTTCTTTCGGTTAGTCTGCACATGGCACCCAAGCACAAGTCTGCTCCGTCCCAGAACCTTCTTCGTTCCGGGGCATCATCTTCTTATGATCCTACTCCTTCTCATGTTAGGTTCTGTGATGATAAAACCCGTCAGGACTTTTTGAAGAACTTTTCTCAACGCGGCATTCATTCGGAATGCCAAGTCATCCTTTTGGACTTTTTCGATACTGACTTACCCACTGTCATTCACAGTATGGGTTAGGAGTCCCTTTGTGACATCCCGGTCAACTGTCCCTCCTTGATCATACAAGAGTTTTACTCCAATATGCACAGATTTGATTACTCCATACCTCATTTCATCACTCGCGTTCAAGATACGCGTATTGTAGTCACTCTGGATCTTATATCCGAGGTGCTACACATTCCGAGGGTAGAGTTTGCTGACTACCCCGGCTGTCCTCGTCTTTGAATTGTGTCTAAAGACGAACTCATGTCTCTTGTCTATGAGACACCCTCATCTTAGGGTGAACGTCAAAACACCCCTTGCTTAGGCTTTGCAAAAGGTCCCTTCTCGAGGGACTTACCATAGACTTTTCCTCTCACTTCATACTCTCCCTTATAGATGTCTATAAGGATACGGCAACTCATGATAAGCTTATTTTCCCTTCTGCTATCACGCAGATTTTTCACCATGCGTTTGTCTCCTATTTCGAGTCTCCTCACTTCACCGTTATGTGTGCCATTAGCGCGGCGACCGTTAGACGGAGCGAGGCCCAGCTTCGACCGAAGTGGCCACAGACTGAGGCGGTGACTCCTTCGGCTTCTTCCGCTTCATCTACATCCGCTCCTTCCGTGGGTGGTGTCACTCTCGAGGCAATCATGGTGCAGCTTGAGCACATGGATGCTTGCCTTGATACACTCACTTCTAAGTTGTATCAGGTGAACACTCCTGTCAGTCATATTGCAAGACGACAAGCTCGCCTTGGTGGCTTCGTGGCGTCTCCCTCTCCTTCTTTAGAGGCATCTGAGGACGAGGACGATAATGGTGTCTCTGATGGTGGTGATGATGATGCTGAGGATAAGGATGCTAGCTCTTCCGATGACGAGGAGACGACTGCTTCTCAGTGACTTACCCTTTGTCATTCATGACAAAAAGGGGGAGTATTTTTGGGTATGAGAGTAGTCATGTATTTAGGAAGAGAGTTAGTATAGAAGATTTTTGTTAGGGGGAGGGTTTATTTTTATGAGGGATGTAGTGAGGACTTTTTGCATCTTTTCTTTTCTTTACTTACTAGATACATTGTTCTTACTTTGTGATAGCAAACCTTGTACTCATTATTGATATATATATATATATATATATATATATATATATATATACATATTGAGGTTGTTATTACATTCTCTCACCTATCTCTTTATGTGTTGTTTCTTTTCTCTCTTTATGCACATGTTTCTTATTTGAGTTGAATCTCAAGATGCTCTTCCATATGGGGTATAGTAAACAGGACTTTAAGTTTGTGCACAATTCTAATTAGGACAAAATAAGTAATTTGTCGACATTGATTAATTCTCAATATTGAAAATTAATTTTAAAAAAATTCACAACATTAACAAACTATGATGGAGTTTAAAATTCTAGGTTCACTTATGCTATGTTTGGAAGTTTGGAGGGAGAGAAGAGTAGAGGGGAGTAGAGAGGAGAAGAGTAGTGGGGAAGTGAGTAAAGGGAAATGGTTATCCTCCATTTTATTTGGATGTTTTTAAAATTAAGGAAGAAGCGAATAATTAGCCTTTTCATAGTTTGTAATTTTGTTAATATGGTAAAGGTAAATTTGGTAATTCATTTAGTCACACATTTCTATACTCTACTCTCCCTCCAAATCTCTCCAATTTGGGGGAATTAAAAACGAGTGATTAGAAGTAGTTAGAACCCCTCCAAACCTCTCCCCCTCCTCCCAAAAAAAATATTCAAACAAGGTAATTTAACTTACTCTCCCTCCCTCTACTGTACTCCCCTTTACTCTCCATCCATCCAAACAAGATATTAATGATAATGTTTTAAGCCATGGTCATATATTCCATATTTCTTCCCATAAGTTCCAGATACACCTAAGATACACCTAAGAGTGAACATGATACAATAAAATGACTTTTGAAATATGTACAAATAAAGTGCCCTAATTATTAGAAAACTGACATGCCAAAAAAATATAGTGAAAGACAATGCAATAGTAACAAGTAGACCAGAATTTTTTATGTAAAATTAATCCAAAAAAAATTTGTGGGGATTGTTTGAAACAAAAATTTGAAGGTCTACATATGGCATGCAGCAGAATATGTCGTAGAACAAGGAGGTACAAGTTTGACACAAACATTGAAGGGAAATAACTTCAAAATAAGTGGATAAGAAATAATGGTAAATTAATTATAAAAAAAAACTAGTTTATTCCGAAGTGAAATGTTAGAAAAAAGACCATTTGAGAGGAAATAGGAATTTAAGATTATTTGGAATTTAGAATAGGAATCATATGTTTATCCGAATATTTGGAATAGAGCGAATCTAGGATATGAAGGATGACCAAAATCTATACGAACAACAAATTTAGTAATAATATATGAAATTGAAAGAAGAAAAAATGAATCAAAAGGAATCATATAAGGTTTTGTTGGAAGAGAGAAATAAATTGAGAAGACGAAGATGCGAAAACTCACAAATTTCAGTGAAACAATTAAATTGGAAGTTTGGAACCAATTCAAGCTTCCAGATACAGCTTTGACAACCACTCCAGAAAACTTCCATTTAGCTTCCATAGAAAGGGAGCACACCACCTGCTTTGCTGGTGGGTAGTAGCACTCTTGTTCCTGAACTTCAGTTCTAGAAGAGATAAAAAGTTACCCCAGCACCAAACAACATAATGGGTCGCGAAGCATCCTTGACATTGGAAGTGTATCCGCTGATAAAAAAAAAAAAAATTACAGCAAAATCTTTTAGTTCTTTGCATAATGAGGATCTATGTGTTGTTAGTTTTTTAAAATCCCATTCTCCTGGCGAATAGTTTATTATTATTATATACATATCAGCAACTAAAAGAGTTAAGTGAAGGGCATTTCAAACTGTTTAGGCTAAGCTATAATAACACCAGACATACAGAATGACTTTCATATCAAACAGTGTCAAACCACAATTTAGTGATCTGACTCTACTCAAACTAACTCTATTCATTGTCTTGTGACATATGAACACATAGATGGAGTTGATACGCACACCTTCACTTAGATAGACCAAGAGTTTTGTTTATGCAGATATGCACATTGACTACAGATCACATTGACTCAACCAATATATATATACTGGATTGGGTCTTTATAGCACCAATTACAAATTAAATTACATATACATATCCCAAATGGTAAAGAAAAATTCGATGGTCAGCTGCTGACCAGAAGTACCTCGCATCAGATGTCATCAAGTTCGTTATTTTCACGGATGCAAACATCTTGCGAGTATCACGAGTTAGCCTTAAAAATAAAATAAGAATGCAAGTCCAACTTTGCTGGAACTCACTGACAGCCCCCTGTACGTATGATCCAATATAACTGACCTTCTAACACAATCGTGAAAAAAAAAAAAAAAAAAAAAAAATCAGCAAGACCTTCACCCACCCAATACTCACTTCATCCTTTTTCATGTCATAATCTTTAGGGAAAATTGCACAATATGTGAAATATTATTTCAAAGATGGTGTTGGAAGATGATCAAAGCATAACTTTAGCACCAGAAAGATATCACTATTATCATGATCCAACAAATCCCAAAATTTATTATTTTGAATTGCTAACCCATTCGTTTTTATCACATTTAAAGCACATTGTTCCCCCTAAAGCTCTTGGAGCCAATTTTAGCTCGTTAACATATCTCCATATACATTCAAGATCAAAATTGACACCAAAAATATATATATATATATATATATATATATATATATGAGCATGGCTGAGATCCGAGTGTGTGATGGTGAGTCTTTAGCAGAATTCACATTGGTGGAAATTGGCACGGCGATGTTGTGTTTCTAACTAAACTCATAGCTGTGTATTTGGACAATTCCTCATGTTGGAGCAAAGTCACAGCATCCCTCATACCACACCCATATCACCAGGAGTTCTCTTTGGACTCATTCCCTTGGATATCACTAGAGAAAGCACATCTTCCCTGGGATCAAGTTTATGCATTAGAATTTTAATGGGTTGATTTGTATTTGAGTTAGTTCAAGTGCTGAAAATTGAAGTTGCTGAAGAACTTTGGTTGAGTGATCTCCATCTTGGTCCCGCAAGTTTGACACGTTTTTGGCTTTTAAAATTCAGTTGGGGACAATTTCAGCTGACACTCGCCAAACCCTTAATTGACCAAAATTTACCAGAATAGTAGAGAATTCTATTAAGAACTCTTCTGCTAGTCTAGCCTTTACTCAGCCTATATTAGCCTCATTTCCCACAATTTTAACCCTAATTCCCATTTGAAAGTTGAGAGAAACTCAACATATTGTGAGAAAGTCAAATTCTTGAGAGGAGATCAATTCCTTCAGACACCATCACTACCTTTGTGTTATGAGGGTTGTTTGAAGCTTGGAATCCCCAGAGCCTTCACATCACAGATGGTGTGTACACACGTGCCATAGATGTTCCTTTAGACACCAAGTAGAGAGAGAATTTTTACCTAAGGGACATCATTTGCTTGCTTAGTTGATTTAAATTCATAATTCAATTCAAGGGATTAACAGGCCTAATCCAATCCCACGTGTCAAATTTAACCAATTTTCAAGTCTTGTGTTTCTTTGTTTTGCTTGTGTGGTTGCATGTATGGATAGAGCACTCAATAGGCCAAGAGGCAAACAAAAGCAAATGTATTAACCTAGGGATTTCTTCCCTCCGAAGGCCGAAACGGCTGTGGTTCTGCTGTTTATGGAATGCCATTTTAACTTGGTAAGTAAATTCTCAGGGTTTAATATATTATGGGCTGTTTCAATAAGGAATGCTTGTCCATATATGTAAACATTAAGAGGATAATAGTCTAATTGGCAAAAAAAATAATAAATTTCGTGACTCCTAAAATAATTTCCAGTGTTTTGGCTAGGAATTGGGTCTTGATTTAAGCCAAATGTTTATAGTATGAATGTTTCTATGCATAGTGACTAACATCAACTGTGGTATCTGTCTATTTGTTACTATTTCTCAAATTAAGTGTTTACATTAATTAACAAGGGCCTTATACACATTTGTTTCAAGTATTCTATTGAGTGCAACAGCCACTTTTTTTTTTTTTTTTTTCGTTTGTCACTTTGATGTAGAAAGTTTTTCTCAAAATGTCAATTTTTTTGTGTTGAAAAACTGTGTTTGGCCATTCCACGACTGCTTTCGCGAGTGGTTCCAAGTCGTGAGATTTTTAAGGAATTTCAATTTCTTAAAAATTTCAGGCAAAGAGTTTCGTGGCTCCTTCGCAAGTGATTTGCGACTCAAACCTGACCCGCGAAATTCTACCCTACGCATAAGCACATTTCGTGAGTATGCTTGCGACTGGTTCGCAAGTCATTGACTCGCAAAATGCAAAAAAAGACAGTTTTAAAGGGCTCGAAAATTCAATTTTCAAAATCATTGTCTTTTTGCACTTCG
This sequence comes from Quercus aquifolioides, assembly GCA_019022515.1. Classification (NCBI taxonomy): domain Eukaryota; kingdom Viridiplantae; phylum Streptophyta; class Magnoliopsida; order Fagales; family Fagaceae; genus Quercus; species Quercus aquifolioides. Next base: position 81,646 of record JAFHAW010000041.1, on the reverse strand, counting down.
CGACTCCCACCCACAAAAACTCAAAATTTCATCAAATCTCAACCAATCTTCCTTGGATATTATCTCTAAGACTTCTCAAAGGTATTTTTTAACACATTTCCTTATCTATTCCTTCGATTTTGGTTTAGATTACTTAAAACCTAGGGTTGGGGTTTATTTTTGTGTTGGGTTAGGAAAACTTACTTTCTTGCAAAATTTTTCAATTTTTTTTGGTAAGTAAAAAGTTTTTCAATTTTGTTGATTGGGTTAGTCCCATTTTGTTTGTTGATGATTGTGTTGGCCCCATGTGGCTTTTTGAACATGTATTTAAGGCATATTTCATCATGTTCATGCATGCTAAGTGTTTGATAAAATGCTCTTTAGGCATTTTTGCACTCGTTTGGACTCCGATGGTACTAGACTTTGGGGATTGCCATGTTTACTTAATTGTAACATGTTTCTATCATGGCTTGTGTGTTTTGCACACTTTGCTCCATGGATGCTTGTTCATGCTTTGCTCATGCATTGCACATGCACACTTGATGCACACACCCTACCACAATTGACATGTCATGCATATTATCATGCTCTGTCTAATTAGACCTCTAGCATTGTTCTCATGTCTTTGTGTTCTAGTATATGCTCTTTTACTTAGATTTTAAGAGTTTCCTTGTTTTTGAACTAACTTGCATTTAATCAAGTTTGTTACCATTCTTGTGCATGGTTTGTGCTTGTGTGGTTATTTTGTATATGCTTTATTGATCTTCACGCGGTAAAGAACCTTGGATTGATCTCACATCATCTCCAATATCAAAGAGGACTCGACAATCATTGGGAATCTTTGATAACAAGTGGTTCAAGACTCTTATAGACTCTTTATCCTTCAACAACAATTTCAAGAATGCTCCAACTGTGGTAGAAAGGATTGTGAGGTTTGATACATTGGGATCAACTTTCATCCCTAAAATATTTCTTAACAAAGATTGGGCTAGCTTGTTTGGTGGCTTTGAAGATCCTATTGAAGAGTTGGTCAAAGAATTCAACTCCAACGCATGGTTTACTGGAGCTGAATTGAAATGCTGGGTTCATGAAAAAGACATTGTCATCACTCTGGACTATCTAGCAAAGATCCTTCATATAAATCATCTGGTAAATGTGGATACATCCCCTTATGATGATAGATTGGCTCTTGTTGTCCAAATTCTTGAAACATTAGGAGTAGATCATGAAGTTTCCTCCACGGGTACATCAATTGGTACTTCAAGATTCAGGCCAAAAATGAAGACACTTACTTTGATTATGTATTCAAACCTATACCCTTTGACCAACACAAGTTTCATTAGCCTTGGAAGAGCCCAATTCCTTTGTAATCTTATTAATGGAGCTTAAATCGACATTTGTGCTCACATCTTTCAGATTTTGGGAAGGACTGAAGGACGATTAGCTGCAAGGACATGTCTACCTTTTTGCAGCCTCATCATGAAGATTATGACTCTTAAGGGCATCCATCCTTCTAAGAATGGAATGGTCTTACCTCGTTAAGGTCCGATTTCCTTGCATTCTCTCCAAAGCAGCAAGGTTCACTCCTCTGCTAAAAGGGCAAAGAAGAGCCCTTCCTAGCCTCCTGAGAGTGGATCTTAGACTTCCACTCCTACCTCTCCCATTGGGAAAAGCTCAGCTACTCCTAGTTTCTCCAAACTACCTGAGACATTACCTTCTCACACTCCGGAGCCTCAACCTTCCAACACTCACTCTTAGGCTGGATCATCTATCCTTTACATGGATAGGATGATGACTTCGATGGAAGGATTACATGAGCGTGTCTTTGGACTTGCAAATATCATGTATTCTCACAATAATCATGTTTAGCTTCTCTTGACTACTATTGAGACACAGTTAGATGAGATCCAGCGCAAGCTTGAGGCAGACCTTTAACTATTCGTGCCAAAAAGGGGGAGAAAGCCTTATTGTGAATATTGTGAATACACCATAGAGTAAGGGGTAGAGCATCATAGAGTAAGGGGGAGTGCATATAGAAAGGGGGAGCACAATGTATACAAAGGAGGAAGCTAACCTACAACCACAGATCTTAGAAGTTCTAACGGCGTTTTGCCCTGTTTTGCTTAGTAGAACTTATTTACATTGCTTTACTTTAAAGCTTTCGGTACATTAGTTTAAAACTCAGTTTATCTTTAGTACTTGTGTATCTTGGTTTCTTTAGTCGTTTCTTGATGCTTTAAGTTATCTATTGCCGCTTGCTTTAGTTTCCTTAATGCATCATGTGCTTGTTGGACATGCAATTAATTTTTGCACTGCTCTTAATTGCTTGTGTGTCCAGATGTTCATTTATTCGCTAAATGCTCATTGTGGTAATTTCTTAACGACTGTTTTAGTTTGATCAAGTTATGCTATATGTTCATCTCTTTTATCTTTACTTGATCGCATTTTACTTGCTCTATATACATGCCTTGTATTCTACTTGTCTCGTATTTAATGAATCTATTTGTTATGTGCAAGTGTTTCAGGATACAGGTGTATATGGTTCAAGTGCTTCACAAGTTTTAAATTTAGGTGTGAGTGAGTTTTGCCTCTGTTCCCAAACTCATGTTTTAAGTCTAGAGTTTGTTTAGGGGTTTTGTCACGGAATAGCTAAAAGGGGAGATTATAAAGTTGTGATTTACAACTATGTTTCATGTTGGCTTTAATTGTGTCAAATTTGGTTGTAATTCTGTTCAACTATTTCCCTGTATTTTTGTGGGATTTAATGTAAGGGTTGTGTGTGAAAGTTTGGTGAAGGTTCTGTGAAGATGAAGATTTCGTGACTAGCTCGCAACTGGCTTGCAAGTGCCAACCCGCGAAATAGGCCGCGTGAGAAGTACATGCTGGAATTTAAAGAGTTTTTGATAGGCTAGATTTCACAAGTCATTCGTGACTCAAGCCAAGTCGTGAGTGACCCGCGAAACTTTCTGCCTTATTATTTTGATTGTGTCTTTTCACATAGCTTTACCAATAATATATAAACCCTCATTACCCACAAAATTGTAAGAAGAACAAGAAGTCTTTACAAGAAACTTTTGAGAGAGAAAACCCTAGTCAAACACTTGAGAGTTAAAGATTGTTTGCCTACAATCATCTACACCATTTCTCTAAAGTTTCCTTTACTCCTACCTCTCTATTTATACATCCTTAAGAGGTTCTTATCCCAAACACTTACTTCACCCATTCTGAGTGTTGAGAGAAGTTTTGGTACATATGGGAAGCATTGGAAGAAGCCATTGAGTGGTGGATGCAATCGGGCGGAATTGCGAGATCTGGATAACTGGTGAAGACAAGACTCCAAGAAGTCTATTGGTAGCTGGAGTTTGGGCTTTCATCCTTGACCTTTTTGGTAGCTGGGGGGGCTTCTAAACAAGTATTAGTGTTTCTACACTAATTGAGCTTTCATCCTCGACCTTTTTGGTTCCCTAATAGGTGGTCTCAAGAATTTTCCACACCTCTTAGGCGGTCTTCACATGGGAGATCCAATGAAATTCATCAGTTGAAACACCATAGAAAATTGCATTAATAACTTTGCTATTGGCATTTGCCAAAGCAATGGCAGCCTTGTCCCACTCGGCCTTAGGTGTTACCAGTCTCACCCAACCATTCTCAACGAAGTCTCAAACGGTCTCATCAACGGCACATAGAAAAGCAGGCATGCGTACTTTCCAAAATGCATAATTACTTCCATCAAAGAAAGGAGGTGCGTTACGGGATTAAGATCTATCCATCTCAAACAAGGTCTAGGATCACACACGGATAATAAAATCAAAAAAGTGTACCCGCTTTGATACCAATTGAAAGCTCAAATAGTGTAAAACACTATAGCTTGTAAAACACTAGTTATGTCAAACCTGTGAGGACTAGATCAAGCCTAGAGCCCATCAGGACTAGGTGAAACCTAAAGAGTAAACATCCAAGCCTAGGAAAAGATACCCTTATAGGGCTAGAGGTTAAGGGAAAGTGTCTTGTGACAGGTGCGCCCCTTTTGCTTGCGCCAAAGAAATTGTGCCCTACTCCAGGTTCTTTCTATCCTGTTTGCACAGCATCCATGGTTAAACCCCAAGGGAAAGCAACCCCATTGCTTGTATATGTTAGATCATACCCTATCCTAAGGGTTTACAACCCTACAAGGGCACTTATGCATACACTAATTGGTTCCGTCACCTAATTGTGCAAAGATAAAATTTGTGGCAAGTAACCGTAACTCCATTCAGGAGGAAAGGTTGCTGAAAAGCTATCAAGAATCCCAAAGCACCAAGAGTTCAAGAGCTTTCCTAGAAAAGATCCAAAAGATAGCCCAGAAGCTCAAATCATCAAAGAGATCACAAGATGTCAAGAATCCAAGGGCTCCCCCAAGAGATCCAAATTGCCAAGAGATCTATGCTGTCCAAATTGCTAAGGGATCCCAAATTGCCAAAGGCCCTAGATGTCAAAAATATAAAGGGCTTTCCCAAAAGATCCAAAGGTCCAAGAGATCCATGATGTCCAAGTCACCAAGAAATCCAAGTGTCCAAGAGCTTTCTTGAGAAGCCCACATTATCAAAAGCCGAGCTTTTCCTCGCACTTGCATTTTTTTGTTTTGTAAAAGGCCCATTATTGGAGCCGATGTTGTAAAACCAAATCTTGTACCAGTATGCAATTAAAAGAGGGTCATTCCCGCATTGTTAAACATGTCATGAAAGTTTCGGTTACTTGCCAATCTTGTGCATTAATCTTGCATCATAGTAGAAACTCACCATGATAAATACCCGATCTAGGGTGCAAAGCCAAATTTTTCTAAAAATGGTAGGTGCATGCTAAATAGCAAGAGCATAAACTAACTTGATTTCGGTGTTGTGTTTCCACTTTGTCAAACGCACCCCATTTCTTTCACTTCCCACTATCTCTCAGGATCAAAAGATTGCTAAAAAGAAACAGGCTAAGCTACCACCACACCGTGATCCCATTGTCACTAGGTCTCGTGTAAGAGAGATGTCTACTAGCGGTACTTCGCCCCATGAGGAAACTATTCAAGAAGTCGCTCTTCTGAAAGAGCAAGTGTCAGAATTGATGCATATGGTGCAATAACTGGTTGTAGGAGGACAAAACTCTTCCAGTCATAGCCAAGGAGGTCCCCAAACCGAGAATGAAAATCAGCCTCCACCAGTACAGGAACAGGGCCACCATGTATCGCCCCAGGGCAACGACCAGGAAATAGATAATTCTAAGGACAAGAACCCTGAATTTCGGTATGGCCAAGTCAAGAGCCAAGTCGAAACCCTAGCCAAAAAGCTTCGTATCATAGAGGGCTCCAGCATCCATGGAAGCGTTGATCTAGACAATCTGACTAATTTCCCTCAGGTCATTATGCCTCCCAAGTTCAAGGCACTAGAGTTTGTCAAGTACAATGGTCGCATGTTCTATAGGAAGATGTCTCCCGATGGGGATAATCACTCTTTACTTTGCCAGATTTTCCCTGATAGTTTGACTGGCCCCTCGGCCACATGGTATGCAAGATTGGAAAAGACCTTTAGCTGGAGGGAAATGGCCAACTCTTTCCTAGAATACTACAGGTTCAACACTGAGATAGCTCCCGACCGCATCGTTCTTTAGAGAACTAGAAAAGAAGAGTGGGAATCTTTCCGTGAGTATGCCCAGAGGTGGAGTGAGTTAGCCACACAAGTGCAAACCCCTATGATGGAAAATGAGATGATCAAGTGGTTCATTGACAACCTCAAGCCTCCTTACTATGAGAAGATGATCAGCACCCAAGTCACTCATTTCACTAGCCTCATCCCTATGGGGGAGCGCATTGATGAGGGTATTAGGAGCAAGAAGATCATGGATGCCGAGTCTTTGAGTTCCATGGTTGAACAACAAGTCAAGAGAATGACAGGTCGTAAGACTAAGGAATCTGATGTTCATATGGTCAATAATGCATCAGAAAGGCCTAAGGGAGTAGCTCCCACCTATGCTACGCCAGCTGCTAGGCCTTATCAACAACAGAGTCAGTCTACTCAAGCACCTAACAAAGCCTTTAATCAGAAAGGAAGGCCAGATCCACCTTGTCCCTTTAGGAGGGAAAACCAAAAGTACACTCTGTTACCCATGCCTATGGCAGATCTCTATGCTTACCTACTGGAAAGGAAGCTAGTGTTGCCAATGTTTCAGAAGCCCAAGGAATGCCCTCTATCACCTAATTTTGACCCATCCAAGAAGTGCAAACACCATTTCGGGGCCGAAGGGCATACCTTTGAGGAATGTCTCCATTTGAGAGACCACATTCAAGATCTCATAGACAACAAGTTGATACATTTCGATAATGCAGTTGCTCCGAATATCATCACCAACCCTTTGCCTCCCCATCAAGAAGGAAATTTGAATGCCATCATCATGGTGGAAGGAAGGGTTTCCGATTTCTCCTCACTGTCATTTCCATGGAAGGCTATGCTTCAAGCTTTGGTTCAAGAGAGCCACCTTGATCTTAAAGGTATAGGAACCCCGGGATTTGATTGGGTAATCTACTCGTTCTGTGACAATGAAGACAGCCATGCCTTGTTTAATTGCAAAGTGCTTCGAGCACAAGTGCAGAGTCTAACTGAGAGCAGTATCATCTAGATTGAAAGGGACATTATGCGAAGAAGTGATTGTAGGGCCTCCAGCTTGTGTCCTCCAACCATCCAATCAAAAGCCAGCTGCAATGCTATATAAAATGGATCAAGGAAGGATTGGGATGAATATCTACAGAAATGCCTTGGAAAGGCTGCCTCAGCACCTCCCTCTTCAGTAGCCATTTAAGGAGATCACAGAATCACCTGCGGATTCAGGGTCATCAGATTCAGGAAAAGGGCAAGCTCCACCTGCCATGGGAGGATTCGCTTCTTAGGCAAAGTCAATTATATAGCTCGCTTCATAGCACAGTTGACCGCCACATGTATCCATTGTTTAAGCTCTTGAAAAAGAACACAAAGATAGAATGGACAGATGAGTGCTAAGCGGCCTTTGACAAGATCAAGCAGTATTTGTTGAACCCTTCTGTTCTGATTCCCCCAACGCCGGGATATCCATTGATCCTCTATTTAGCAGTACAAGAGACCTCCATGGGTTGCATGTTAGGCCAGGCGGCTGAACCTAACTAGAAAGAAAGGGTGATTTACTACTTAAGCAAGAAGTTCACCAGTTGTGAGATCAACTACATCGCCATTGAGAAGACATGTTGCGCCCTAGCATGGGCATCACGCAAGTTGCAGCAATATATGCTCTACTTCACCACGCGGCTCATTTCCCGCATGGATCCCATTAAGTACATCTTTGAAAAGCCAGCTCTCACAGGGAAGATCTCCCATTGGCAAATGTTGCTCTCCGAGTTCGACATTGTGTTTGTGACAAGAAAGGCCATCAAGGGCCAGGCCATAGCCGATTACCTAGCGGATCATCCGCTAAATGATCCAGAACTTTCAGAATCCCTCTTCCCTGATAAGGATGTCATGGTGCTAAAGCCAGAACCAGACAGTGTGGAACCGTGGTGTTGGAAGCTTTATTTCGATGGAGCCGCCAATTCCACAAGAAATGGAGTGGGAGCAGTCTTAGTTTCCCCCAAGGGCCAGCAAATCCCTGTTTCAGTCAAGCTGAATTTTGGTTGCACCAACAACGTCACAGAATACGAAGCGTGCATAGTCGGCCTACAAGTGGCCCTAGAGTTTGGCGCCTATGACTTGAGCGTCTTTGGAGATTCCCTATTGATCATCTCCCAAATCGAAGGAAAATGGCAAGCCCAAGACACCAAGTTGATTCTGTATCAAAAATGCATCAACCGCTTGATTTCGAAGTTTTGAAACATCACATTTGCCTATTTGCCCCGAGCACACAACCAGTTTGCAGACGCCCTGGCTACCTTGGCTAGCATGGTCAAGTTATCAGAAGGAGATGATATGCGGCAATTGTGCATAGAAGTCCGTGGCGTCCCAGCCTATTGCATGAACATCGAAGAATGCATGAGTGTCGAAGTCGAAGTCGACAGAAAGCCATGGTACCATGATATCAAGAGCAGTGAATACCCGCCTGGTGCAATGGACAGTGAAAAGAAGTTCATTCAGCGCATGGCCTGCCAATTTTTCTTGAGTGGAGAAGTCCTGTACAAAAGGAACCACGATTCTACCTTGCTCCGATGCGTAGATGCCTCTGAGGCTAATCATCTGATGGAAGAGATGCATGAAGGCTTACTTGGAGCTCATGCCAGTGGACCCCTATTGGCCCGCAAGATCATGAGAGCCGGATACTACTGGCTCACCATGGAAAATGATTGCATTAAACATGTGAGGACATGCCACCGTTGCCAAGCCTATCAAGACAGGAAGAACGCTCCTCCTCAGCCTTTGCACTCTTTAGCAGCACCATGGCCCTTCTCAGCCTGGGGTATGGATGTCATCGGACCCATGATTCCGAAAGCTTCAAATGGTCATGAGTACATTTTGGTGGCCATCGATTATTTCACAAAGTGGGTGGAAGCCGCTTCGTACAAGAGCGTCACTCAAGCAGTGGTAGCCCGGTTCCTGAAACACAACATTATTTGCCGCTACGGCGTGCCAGGAGAGCTCATTACAGATAATGGGACAAACTTAAATGGGAAAATGATCCAGCAGCTTTGCCAACAGTTCAAGATCGAGCACAGAAATTCAGTTCCCTATCGCCCTCAGATGAATGGCACAGTGGAAGCTGCTAACAAGAACATAAAGAAAATCTTGGTGAAGATGACAGACACATACAAGGATTGGCATGAGTACTTGCTATTTGCTCTGTGTGCATATCACACTTCTGTTCGTACTTCCACGGGTGCGACCCCATATTCATTAGTATATGGCATGGAGGTCGTCCTCCCCGCAGAGGTAGAGATCCCATCTCTCAGGATTTTATCTCAGACAGAGCTGTCAGAAGTTGAATGGGCCCATTCCCAATATGAACAACTGAACATGATAGATGAAAAGCGCATGACCGCAATGTGCCATGGACAGTTGTACCAACGCCACGTCGAGCGAGCATTCAACAAGAAAGTTAGACCCAGGGTCTTCGAAGAAGGCAATCTAGTCTTGAAGAAATGCAACTAGGCCATGCCTGATCACAGAGGAAAGTTTGCCCCAACTTACGAGGGCCCATATGTGGTAAAGAAGGCCTTTTCCAGAGGAGCCTTGATTCTAGCCGACATGGACGGGCATGACTTCAATATGCCCACCAATTCTGACGCCGTCATATGGTACTTTGCATGAAGGAGCCTCTCAGTGCACCTCACTCCTATACTTTGAGACAAAAAAAAAATATATATATATATATATATATATATAAAAAGGTAGATCGAAAACCTGAAAGGGTGGTCTACACAAAAGGAGAGCTAAAAGAAAAGGTGCGTGAGAAAATGCAAAAGGTAGATTGAAAACCTGAAAGGGCGATCTACGAAAAATGAGTGTAAAAGAAAGAGTATGAGAGAGCCTACTAGATTAAAAACCCGAAAGGGCGGTCTAGGCAAAAATTAAGGCAATCAAAAAGTCAGTTGAACTACGTGATGACCTGATCCTTCCTCATGGAGGTACGTAGGCAGCCATCTTGGTTCGGTCACATCATAAAAGAAAAATCAGTCAGTTGTACTTGCTTGAATTTCTGCTCAAGATCGGAAGATTAAAAGAATCCAAGATCCAAGACAAGATATGAAGATGCCCCAGAGATTGCTCTCTGTCTACAATACTACCACGACTCAGTGGTCTGCTCAAGATACTCTGGCTTATGCCGATAGGAAATGTACCTCAATGGGAAAAGGAAAAGATCCGTCTAGAACAAGATGTATACTTGGAAAAATAAGATAGTGATATGCATGGATTTTACATTTATCACTTATTTGTATAATCTCGCATTTTCAAAGCATTTGTCTGCATATTCATTAACATGCCTGTGTACTGCCATTCAGTTTCTTTCATAAATACTCATACATTCTGGTATCAAAACATGAAATCTCATCTCATATATATCTTTTGAATATCATCATAAACATCTCTTTACACCACCTCTTAGTTTCTAAGCATGCCTAACAAACTAGACTATAATTTAAGAACTCAAATAAAAAGTGGAAGGCCTTACACAATTGTCTAGCAATTTCCTAATGTTAGTGAAAGATGCTATATTAACCCTATCAAGTATTTAGAACCCTAAAGCAAGCTTTTTACGGCTTAACGAATTTTAACCTAAACTAAACATATTAGTGGAAGTGTAAATGACTTAAACAATTCCAAACAAATAAGCTACGCTGCACAAAGCATGGCAGTAATATAGTGTGAAGGAAATAAAGGGAAAAGCAAGCAAACCACACTAAACACCAAAACGTGTTTAGGAAGAGGAAAATCTGAGCATCAAGCGTAAAAACCTCTCCCCCGACCTCCCTTTAGAAATCTCCACAATAATGAATAATTTCAGTACATGGATGACTACAAACCCTCCAAGCCTATAGCTCCCTGTATACTTGAGCTCTCCAAGCTCCAGCTAGCAACCAACTTCCCCAAATCTTTTCTTCATCTAGCTTACTGGAGACCTTCCATTAAAGCACCAATGGAAACACCACCAATAGAGATTGGATTTAAATGTGCTTTCTCAAGTTTCCATAAGCTTTCTCTCACTCACAAGGTTTGTGTTTATGAGTGAGGAAAGGGAATACAAAATCTCAATTAGATAATGAAAGAGATGGAAAAGAAAGGATGTAATGTGTTTTTTTCTAAAAACAAAGGTTCTCTCTTTTCTTGCACTCAATGAGGCTTCTCCTAGATGAATGTCTGATATCTAGGGTTTGCTTAAACCCTTATCAGAAGCTCTTGCCATGCATCACAGCTGTGTCCTAGCAGAAATACATTGGTCAGGACCAGTTTAGGAAGCAGGGTACATAGATCATGCAACTCGACCTAATCGCACACTAAGGTCACATGGTGGTCGCGAGGTACAGAGTCAGCACTCTCATCCAGATTGCCTACCACGTGGATCACTAGCTAGGTCGCCTCTTGGTCACCTTGAGGTTGCAAGATCTTTGGCCATGCAGCTTTCCAAATGTGAGGGAGAGGCTCAAGTACCTCTACCCCAAATTAAAATTTAATCATGGAAAGATACATTAAAATGAAAATAAAATACAAACAAATTTGTCATTGAATAGAACCAACAAAATGGACTCCTCAATTAGTGTCTAAGATGTGAAGAAGTCTCAAATGTATAGATGCAAAGTAACAACTTTGAAAATTTTGAAGGAAAATTGAAAGGGAAGAGGAGATAATTGGCATGAATGATATACTTAAGGGATTGGATTAGTATTTTATATATTCGAAGAGAAGAGAAGGTATGAGGAAACTAAACAATTCTTGTAAATTTCTAATAGCTTGGACTAGAAAACTCCATACATTAATTAATTTTTCCTCCAGCTGAACACAATAGCTTTGTTGTCCCTAGTGGCTGCAAATTAAGGCCACATATTTATTGATTATAAATAACAAATAGCCAAAATGAAAATATTTTGGGGAAACAGAAAGGAGTACAAGAGAAGAGAAGAGGATGAGGAAAGAGAAAACTCACTTGTCATCTGTCTCAATAATGTATATGGTCTCCAATCTAATTCTTCTTGATACATTTACCAATCTAGATATTTGGAATATAGGCAATCCTAGACAACTCTGCACCGCTCCCCTTTTGCACATCTTTTCTTTAATTAGACATTGAGAACTTCCATTGGCTTGGGAGTGGATTAAAACTCCATAAGTTAATTCTTTTTCCTCCAGCTGAACACAATATATGTGCTGTCCCTATTGCCTGCACATTGAGGCAACATATTTAACTGTCAAACAATTTTTTTCCTCCAATTAAACACTAAGTATTATATGAAGGTTACTCTGTTAAATTTTATTTTGTATCGTACAAATTTCAATTTGTACGTCCTTAGTTCTTTGAATAATGCAGAATCCATGTGTTGTTAGTTTTGCTAGTTTTTTTAACATCCGATGCTCCTAGCAATTAGTTCGTTATATCCATTTCAGCAACTAAAGGAGTCAAAGAAAAGGACATTTCACACTGTTTAGGCTAAGCTATAATATAACCAAACATAGAATGACTTTCACACTGTTATATCCTGGGCATGAGCATAAACATTTTACAGGAGTGAATGCTACTGAATTACCCGCTAACTGCTTTTGGCGGACGTGGTCAGTTGCCTGTAGGTCTTACAGGCTAAAGGCAAGTCCAAAAGGTCTTCTTTAGAAATGCTCCCTGTTTTGGTGACATAAGAACATATATGGAGTTGTCATGCACACCTTTAAATACACTGAAAGTTTTGTTTATGTAGTTATGCACATTGGCTACAAAAAACAGTGACTATACATTTACACACACACACATTAAATTGGGTCTTGTAAAGCACTGATTATGAAGTAAATTATATAAACATATCCCAAATGGTAAAGAAAAAGCAGACCAGAAGTACCTCATCATCAGTTGTCATCAAGTTGGTTATTTTCCCATACACAAACTTCTTGTCAGCTCCACAAGTTAGCCTTAAATATTAAAAGATGGCGGCAACCTTCAAAAGGTAAAAGTCATATATAAATATATTAGAGCCATGAACACATTCAGTGCAGTCTAAAACTTTATAAGAATTGAGTTCAACGTTGCTGGCACGCCACCCACTCCCCCACCCCCCGTGGGGGCCGCAAAACCTAACCCAAATCAACAAAATCAGCCTATTTGACACTAATAAGTGAAGGTTACAAGAAATGTTGAGACCAATAATGAGTATGCAGACTTAAAGCAGGCTGCAATAGAGATGAATCGAATATTTAAATGTTCCAAAATTCCAAAAAAAAAAAAAAAAAAAAAAATCAATCTTGAAAATTGATACGTAATAATTTGCAAGGAAGAAGAAGATAGGCTAACTAACAGATATTCTATAGCAACAATTTAATTAGACTATGCTTTTAGCAACAATTTAAGCAGCAATAATTTGCGGAAATAAATTTGATAGCAGCAAGCCAATTAGCAGCAATCACAAAAGTTTTAATTAACTGTACTTTTAGAAACTTTTCTCAAATGATTGCAAATAATAAAATTGAGGGAGTTAAATTTCTCAAGTGTAACTAGAGTGGTTGGTGAGATTAATCTCTACTATTTATTTCCAAAACCTTTAACCTAAATTGTAGCATTTAAGGGAATAGAAGAGGATAGGTATGAGTAAACTTACCAATCATCAATTTCAATAAATGGAAAATTGTCAATCTTGGAACGCTCATTGGTTAATTTGGGACAACAATGAATCAGCAGTCTTTCCAATTTGGTGAGGCGTTGGATGGCTTGCTCTGTAGGCAGATACATCAGGTTTTCGCAATCCACAAGATATAGCTTTTTAAGAGAAGAAAGGTTGCCCAGCCACTCTGGCAAAGCTTCCATTTCACCAAATCTCTCTATCCACAAAGCTTTAAGGGCAGTGAAGTATTGAATTTTGTCCGGGAGAGATTTGAGTTTAGCCCCCCCACACAATCTTAGCTTTTGAAGGGATGTGTGCCAGTATTGGATGGAAGCAGAACCAAGACTCGAGAAAACACCCAACTCCTCATAAATCTCACCAATCTCCAAAGAGCACAAGTGGGTGAGGCAGTGGAATCCCTCTGGAAAAAGCTTCAATTTTCCACAATTTAAAATTGTTAATCGGGCAAGAGAATGAGACGCTCGTAGATTTAGAATTGCTATTAGATTAGGACATTCCCAAATTTTTAATTGGGTAAGAGAATGCAATGCTTCTCCTAAATCTGGAATTGATTTCAGATTGGGACAATTCCCAATCTCCAAATATTGAAGAGACATACAGGATTGTAGCCCATTGGGAAGTACTTCTATACCACACTCTCTTATCTCCAAGTGTTGAAGAAGTGATGGGACACCTTGCAAAGACCTCAGCTCAAGACAAGACTTTACTACCAACTTCTGAAGGGAGACAAGTTTGTGCATTGAGTCCGGCAAATAACTCAATTTCATACAAGAATCTATATGGAGTGATTGAAGAGAGGTGCAAAAGGTCCATGCATTTGGATGTGGAGAGATGGACACCAAATCATCACATTTCCATATATGCAGAGACACGAGACTCATATTATTTTGCAATAACTGCTTTGGCAGAGAAGCAAGTTCTGACACCCCCTCTATATTAAGGGATGTCAGTGTGGTAAGCTTGCTGCTAATATTTTCTAATGCCATGCTCCTCCAGATTCTAGAAATCTTTAATTTCTTAAGAGACGGAAAATGACATGGTGCACTGCTTAATTGATGACACAATTCAATGGTCAACTCCTCAAGGCAAGGAAATACCTCACCTGCTGCTATGCCCTTCCATTCTTCTAGCTTATCCATCCACTCCAATTTGAGTCTTGTCAAAGCCGGAAACAATTTCTTTCTATAACTGCCATCACTGTAAAACTTGGTTCCTATACACCTTACATTCTCCATTCCTACCATTTCAAGAACCCTAAGACAAGGTAAATGCCCGAGAGTGGGAACTTTTTCACATTCCACACACCATCTCAAATTGATCTCAATTAAATTTTCAAATAGCAACAAACCTCCCCTAGCATTACAACTTGTCAACATCCATGGTGGGAATTTCTTTCCTGGATAGAATTCGATTGTTAAGCTTTTCAAATTTTGGTGAGGCTGGAGGCCTTCCAGCACCTCTTCATCGTTATCATAACCATCCTCTTCTCTACCAAATTCAGCACTCCAATGAAATCCCAGCTTGAATATATTGGTCTTTTTTGCTAAATTTGCACTTTTGGCTTCTTCCTTATTTCTCACAAACTCTAAATTGTAGATATCTAATTCTCCTTTGAGCTGGTTTAAGTGTTCCAATTCTTTGATCCGACGACCTTTGTCTCGATGCACAACAAAAAATTGCAATGTTTGAAGGCAAGTCAACTGCCCAATATCTTTAGGTGTTTGAAGAATGCAACCAAAACCCTTGTCATGTTCAACATAAATATGTCTCAAATTAATCAAATTGCTTAGGTCTTCTGGAAGCGGTACAACATTGCAATCTTCAATTCTTAAAGTTTGCAAATTGTAAAGCTTAGTGATGGATTTTGGTAATTTTTTAATTTTAGTGTGCGAGATGTGAAGAAGCCTCAAATGTATTAACACACCAATTGAATCCGGCAAATCAATTATATTATCCCCATATAACTTCAAAACACGTAAGCTTTTAAACCTTGATAATATATTGCCAAAGTCGATATTTTCTGAAACTAATGTGCGCAATTTCGTGAAACCATCTTGTATAAATGAAATTCTTGATGCTGTTTGGCCAACATATCGGACAAATAAACATTGTATGTGGCTAGCATTATTCACCAAATCTCCCTCCAAAATTAGAGTTTCATATTTTGAAATTGTGAGTGTAAAATCATGCACCAAATCATGCATTTTACAGCTGATAATATTACCATATGCATCCTTTCTAGCATCTTGGAAAAAAGAAGTGGCCAACAAGATATTAAAATAAACGCTACCAATATCCTCCACCTCCATATTACTTTCTTTACATGGTCCAAGTAACCCTTCGGCCATCCACTGCTGAATTAGTTCATCCTTTCTCATGTCATAATCTTTAGGAAAAATTGCACAATATGCAAAACATCGTTTTAAAGATGGTGTTGGAAGATGATCAAAGCATAACTTTAATACCGGAAATGCATCATTATTTTCATCATCCAGTAAATCCCAAATTTTGTTATTTTGGAATGATAACCATTTCTTCTTATCATCTTCAAAGCACATTGTTCCTCCTAAAACTCTTGCAGCCAATGGAATGCCTCCGCATTTTTTAGCAATTTCCCTTCCAATAGCCTCAAAATCTAGTGTTAGTGGAATTCTTTCATTTGCAAATGCTCTTTTCTTGAATATGGACCAACATTCATCTTTCGATAATTTTTCCAAGTGATGTGGGGGATGTGTCTTCATGATTTGTCCCACATTGTCATTGCAGGTTGTAACAACAATATTATTTCCTATATTTGAATTAATTTTGAACAAGTAACTCTTTAATGTATCCCATTTCACAAGATCTTCATTCTGCACATCATCAAGTACAAGAAGATATCTCTTCCCCCACAATTTTTCAACACATTTATGAAGTAATTCATCTATTTCATCATCTTCTAAGCCAATCAAATCTTCGTTTAGAGATTTAAGAATCTTTCTTAAAATCCCTTTAACATCGAAATTTTTACTGACATGTACCAATGCTATTACATCAAACTGTTTCTTTATTAGTTCATGGTTATACACTAGTTTTGCTAAAGTTGTCTTTCCAAGACCTGCCATACCCAATATAGGAAGAACAGAGGTAACTGGTTGAATGCTTGTAGTAATCAGCAAATTCACTATTTTTAAGACATCATATCCTCTTCCTACAACTTCTGAATCATTGAGGAAGGAGTCCATATTATCAACTGGGCAAATCTTGAGGATTGAATTCACAGACTCCATTCTAAGACCAAAGCCTTCTACATCATTCACAATTCTATCCAACAATTGGTTGATGATCTTAATTCTATCAGGATTGCAGAATGAAAAGTTGTGTACCTTATCCATCATTTGGTTTTGTGGATGTATCTTTTGCCAAAAAATCTCGTAGCCAAACTTGTCAAGCACATTGTCAACATCATAAGCTACATCTCTAAGCTTCATTAACCAAATCCTCAAAGACTTATCAGATACTTGCCTTTTCTGAGCATCATGTAACACGACTTTAATAATATATAATTTTTCAAGAAGATTTGTCAGCTCCTCCTTGAAACTCCACTCAAACCCAAGAAGTGAAGTCGCATTGGCAATCAGTCTGTCCACAACATCATTGAGGATAATTTCCACTATATATTCTTGATTGCTCTACAAAAGAGAAATTAGTATGAAAAGGTTTCCAAAGTGTTAAAAGTATGGCTTTTCTCTTTTAAGAAATAAGTAGCTATATATAGAGTTAGGACTAGAAAAACACCTGTTTGACAATTTTTCCCTCCTTAATTTTTGATAATGAAGTTGAGAAGATTTTATACTCCTTAACGTTGCTTGAGGTAGATGCACTTTTAAGTCTTCGGTTATTCCCTTCAGTTGCTTGATAAGCTTCCTTTTGAACATCTTCGGGCACAGCTTCACAAATAACAATATCATGACCTTTAACTCCAGCCAAGTGTGATTTAATCCTTGATGCACCTCCAGGAAAATCACGTTTACAAAAATTACATTTGAAGCGACCATTTAGGTCATAAGCATAATACCAAAATCTGTCTCTCTTTCTACCCATATTTCCTTTTCTTCCTGACAATAAATACATAAAGAATACAATATCATAACCAAATATTAATTAATTTAGATTAAATGGATTTGTAAAAAATAAAAAAGTAAATTCATTCTATTTCTTAAAAAATTTGAGAGAGAGAGAGACATGGTTCTCATCATATAAAAAGTTGAAACAATTTATCAATATCATCTTTACTTTATTATATGATACAATAATCCTATTTGCCATTGTGGCTCTGGGCATGAGGGTAAACTGCTTAGGCCGTCGAGGGTGAAAAGCCCTTAGATTACCTGGTAACTGGTTTTGGCGGGTGGGGTCAATTGCCTGTAGGAGTTTGATTAATAGTAAAGATTGTTGTACCGTATGCTCTATGATATGCAACTAATCTAAGTGAAGTTCTCCTACGTCATTAAAAAAAAAAAAAAAAAAAAATCCTATTTTCCATTGCAAACTCTCTATCAGTATCAATTCTCAACAATTATACGTTCTCTTTCTTATTTAAAAAATAAAAAAAATAAAACACATAAAATTTTATGTTAATAGGATATAATTTATTATTCAAATTGTTGAATATTAGCATTTGTGGGGGTCAAAAACACTAGAAATTGCTTCTAGGCAAAAGTTCTTGATCAACATAACTAATTTCTAAGAAATGGGAGAGGGAATCCACAATGGGAAGATTAAGAAGATAGTTAAAGACAAAAAGTAATTGAATAATGTGTTTATATATTAAAAAAGGGTGTTCCCATGGTACAAAGAGGGGTTTTAAGGGATGAATACAAGTGAAAAGTTCTAACTCTATTTCTCTCTCTTGTTCTTGCTTAAGTCCTCTCTTTTCTGGAACCCCCCTTCGTGTTGCTCTCCTCCTCCTTTTATAGCCATATCCCTTCATCCTCCAGCTATCCAACTCTTAGCTGGATTTGGAGGGATACTTGTCCCATCAGCCTCTTACCCTACCATTTCTTGATCATTAAGGACTTCTGGGGGTGTTTTCATTGTTTAGACCAGTCATTCAACATATAATGTGGCTGACATTAGGTGGAAGGAGCTCATTAATGTGGAGGTGATTGTTACATTGGGCTCTGCGTTTTCTTCAACATGTTCCTCGAGAGAAAGGTGAACGACGGGTGGCCCCGGGTTAAGAGGAAGGTCGTTTCTCAGCTAGTCTTCATGTCCTCGGGAAAGAAGGGTTTCGCAGATTACCTCGGTTGTGAGCCCAGATGGGCCTTGGGAAGAATGGGTATAGTGGACTATCTTGGTTATGGGCCCAAATGGTCTCTTCCCACCAGAAGTCCCTTTTATTTTTTGTTGGACTCCAGGCCAGGTCCATTCCTCGGATTTTCTCTTCAGATTAAAGTCCTCAGGGTGGATTTATGTCCCCCCCCCCCCTCTACAGCATTGATATGCCATGCTAAATATGCTAGAATAGACGTAGAAGTTGAAGCATACAATAGAGCAACACAAGAACACTAAGATTATGTGATTCAGCTTAACGGCCTACATCCACAAATGAAACCCTTATGAGCTACATCTTTAATATATGAGACTGTAGTATAAATCCCATGTTGCAATGAACCCTAATATTGGTATATATAGTAGGTTAAACTTTAGACTAATCATACATTAACTATAATTAATAGACTTCTAGTCCAAGTAGGAGACTTGACTTGCACACATAGAATGATTAGGCTTGGACCTATACTATTGCGGTAATATATCTCTAACATGAATCATTAACTAATATTTTATGTATGAATTTTTTAAAAATATAAACAAAAAATTTAAATTTAAATAATTTATAGAAGATGTGATAGATATCAATTACATACATCATGGAGGATGGATTTGTCCAAAAACTTTTATGTGGGTATAACTAATGACAAAATATGTATGTCTTTATTTTTATTTTTATTTTTTGATGAAGTATGTCTTTATTTTTAGAAACGACATAATATGTAGTATGTGTTAAGTGATGGTTTTTCACATAACATTTATGTTGGCTTATTCCATGACAAAAAAACGTTGTAATTGCATTAATTTATTTCTTTATATTTTGTGGGATTTAATTATAATGAATTTAGTATTAAGTTGGTGAAGATTGCTCAAGACAAATGATCTCGCGACTAGCTCGCGACTGCAGCATCCGTGAAAGGCCATGTGAGGAGCACATGAGGAAGCTCAACAGTCAGTGTGTTTCGCAAGTCACTCGCAACTTGGCCAACCTGCGAGATACACTAACCAACTGGACTTTTAAGCGTGACATTTCCTCTTCTTTATCATACTATATATACCCTCATTCCTCACAAAATTGTTAGGAGACTACAGAAGAAAACCCTAAAGAGGTTTCTACAACACACCCACTTTAGAGAGAGCTACTCATCCTCAAGAGAGAATTTCGTTGTAGTCTCTTCTCCTTTCCCTCTCACATTGTTATACCTTGAGAGGAGATTTGTACCCAAACACAACTCACACCAATTCAGAGTGTAAAAAGTGTTTTGGAGCTTAGGAAGCATTGGGTATTTGCCAAAATAAGCCTATAAGGCTTGGCGGTGCAATAGGACGGTATTGCGGGATCCAGGTAACTTGTGAAAATAAGACTCCAAGAAGTTCGTTGGTAGTTGGAGCTTGGAGGGCTCAAGTACTCTGCGTAAATTAGGCTTGAAGGTTCTTTTTGGTATCATTGTTCTCCAACTTATTCACTAGTGGATTATTTCGGCTTGGAGGGTCGGGGAAAGGTTTTTACGCCGAATTTTTGATTTTCCACTTCAATAACACATCGCCATATTATCTTAGGTTTGCTATTCTTTTACCCACTGCCCTTTCAATTTTAGCATTGCTCTTATTTGTTCATCCATTCAATTATTGAATGCTTCGATTGATAGATTTGCTAATCACGTATATTCTGCATTAAGTGTGTTAAGCTTAAAATTAATCAAGCCGTAATTAAGAATTGGAGGTCTAACTAGCTCTAGCATTTGCTATATATCGAGCTTTCAGTATGTATTGTAAAACTTTAAAGCAATTTAACCTTTAATGTTTTACTTTAATGATTAAATTGCTTTAATGTTTTATACATTAAAGCAATTTAACCTTTATCAGCAAAAAATGAAAATAAAAAACCTTACCGCCCACTCGGTGTATCAATTCCTAGTAACTGTTTCTATTCGATCCATCATTAATATTCATGATATAAATTGTGTAAATTTGTCATTTTCAATTATGTTTTGTTGGCCTTAATTCCGTGTTACATTTGATTATAATTCTTCAATCATTTTCCTGTATTTTTGTGGGATTCAATGTAATGGGTTCAGTGTGAGAATTAGGTGAAGAACTATGAAGAACAAGACATCTCACAATTTGACTCACAACTAGCTTGTGAGTGGTGCATCCCATAAAAGGCCACGTGAGGAGCACATGCTGGAAGTTTAAAGGTCACAGTGTAAGATTGCATCTCGCGAGTGGCTCACGACCTGACTCACGAGATGCACTGCCAGCTTTTTTGTGTCTTTCCTTATTTCTTTACACACACTATAAAAGCCCAGATTACTCACAAAATTATAAGGAGAATTTCAGAGAGAAAACCCTAGAAATCCATTTAAAAGTTAGAGATTGTGTACCTACAATCCTTTACACATTTCTCTTAGTTTTCCTCGTACTCTTCCCTCTCTAATTCCATATCCTTTAAGAGGTTCTTAGCACAAACACAACCCACACCCATTCTGGGTGTTGTGAGTTGCTTTGGAGCTTTTGAGAAGCATTGGGCATGTGTCATTCCATTCAATGGTGGAAAAAAGAGGAGAAGGAGGAATAGTGACGTGCAAGTAGATGAGAATGTGTGTGACAGCTGAAGGGAAGATAAGCTTATCATGTGTAGTAGTTTCTTGATAGATATCTATCATAGATACTATCATATGTGAGGAAAAATCTATAGAAAAATCTTCCAGAAGAGAAAGAAGAAAGCGAGCACGAGTCTCTATGATGGTGTTATAGTGAGACCGTGGTGTGAGAACAAAGGCCATCACCATATTAAGGATGCAATTGATGATAATTGTGAAATCCAGAAAGCTAGTGAAGACAACACTCGGTGAAGCCCGTTGGTAGCTAGGACCTGGAGGGTCTAAGTACAGGGGGTAGTCTAAGCTTGGAGGGTCTAAATTGTAATCCTTGTACTGCAACTTAGTTACTAGTGGATCGATTCAGCTTGGAAGGCCGCAGAGATGTTTTTATGTCGAAAACTTCGATTTTCCTTTTCGATAACACATTACAGTGTTATCTTGCGTTTGCATCTATCTTCCCTATACTAGTTGTGTTTATACTTAATTGTCAGTTATGTACACTTGTCTCGGTTTGATTGCCTAAGTGTGATCCTAGACCCCTCTTTGAGATGGATCGATCTCAATCTCTAAATGCGCCTCTCTTCTTTGATGGGAATAATTACACATTTTGGAAGGTTCACATGCGTGCATTCCTTTGCGCCATAGACGAGAGTTTATGAGACTCCATCGAAGATGGTTAGGTTAAACCTGAAAAACCCAAGGCCGCATTAGCTTTGGCCAACGCCAATAGAAAGGCAATAAATACTATTTTCTGTGGTGTCTGCTGATGAGTTTCATAGGATTTCTCATGTGTAGACCACCAAAGAGGCTTGGAAAATCCTTGAAACAACCTATGAAGGAACCAAGAAAGTAAATGACACAAAGCTTCAAGTCCTTACTACTCGTTTTGAAGATTTGAAGATTGGAGAGGATGAGTCTTTTGACTCTTTCTATGGAAGACTCAATGAGATTGTGAATGCTAATGTCAACCTCGGAGAGAAGATTGAAGATACAAAGTGGTGAGGAAGGTGTTGAGATCACTACCCGAGAGTTTCCGGGAAAAGGTCACCGCTATTGAGGAAAGCAAAGACCTAGACTCTATCAACATCCAAGAGCTAGTTGGGTCTTTACAAACCTATGAACTTGGACTTCCATCCCACAAGACTATCAAGTCCTTGGCTCTCATGACCATCAATGAGAAAGCCGATGACTCTTTAGATGAAGATGATGTGGAGAAAGAAGTTGCTTATCTTGCCAAGAATTTCTGGAAGTTTCTCAAGATGAAGAATAATGGGAAATTATTTGGTAAAGGAAGGTCCTCATCCTTCAAAAAATATTTCAATAAGGATGATAAGGACAAGAAAGATGTCAAGCGGAAGAGTTCCAAAGATTCATCACCATTGCAAGGAGTGGTTTGCTATGAATGTAACGGCCATGGTCACTTGAAGAGAGAGTGTCCAAACTACTTGAGAAGCAAGGGTGAGGTTCTTACCACTACCCTAAGTCATTCCAAGAGTTCTAGCTCCGACTCAGAAGATGGTTGTAACGGTGGTGGAAATTTTACTGCTTTCATGGCAATCACCACTATAGACTCAAAGGAAGATCTAGATGAGTTGAATGATAAACTCGGTGAGCATATCGATATAGTAGAAATTGAAGCATCTGATGATGAAGATGATTTTTTTGAAGAAGGTGATAGAAGCCATGCATATGATGCTTTGCTGGAAGATTGTGGCAAATATGCAAAAATTGCTAAGAATGCGGTTAAGAAAATGAAGAATATTGAAGAAGACCATAATTCTACTCTTGTGCAACTAAAGAGTGCCAAATGTGAAGTCGAGGACTTGAAGGAGGAATTGATGAATGCCTATTCCAAGATCAAATTTCTTGAACTTGAAGTGATTCAAGAAAATGTGAAAGTTGAGCGCATTTCCACCAAAAAGCTTGACAATGTTTTAACTTCTCAAAAGGCCTTCTCGGATAAGACCGACTTAGGGTACACCAGAGAGGTAGTTCAAGTGCTGAACCAAAGAAGGAGATGAAATTTGTGTCAGCAAAGGTTGTTGGGAAGCCAAAAGTTGAAGGTCCGGTTGTTGAAAAGAAAGCTTTTGTGGGCAGACCCAAGGCAAAAGCTAAATCACTACCTAAGAAGGAGAGAGGACCTCAAGTGAAGCACTTTTGTCACCATTGTGGTGTCTGTGGTCACACTTGACGAAATTGCTTCAAGCTTCATGCGCTTAAGAGAACCGACCAACAAAATGCTCTTAACAATGGTCAAATTTAGCCTAAAGGGAAGCAAACTGAAAAGGGAGATGAAGGCCTACTTTTTGATCATGTTGTGGAGATTTCTATTCATCATGTACGATGAATTTATCAAAAACTTTTATGTGGGTATAACTATTGACATAATATATACGTATGTCTTTATTTTAAGAAAAGACATAATTAATATGTAGTATGTAATGTAAAACATTAAACAATTTATCAATAACCTTACTCGCCCACTCGTTGTATCAATTCTCAGTAACTGTTTCTAGTCGATCCATCATGAATAAGAATAATCAAAGGAGATTCCAAAAGAGATCCCCTTTGAGTAAAACTAAGGCGAGTGTGGCTCTTATGGTTAGATTAAGCCTAAACTTGATAGAACTAACTCAGTGAACTATAACTATCCAAGGGAAAATAAAATTAAAAAAGAAATAAATAGCGTGAAAGACATTATTAGAGAGCACTTACTATA
Organism: Quercus aquifolioides; assembly: GCA_019022515.1. Lineage (NCBI taxonomy): Eukaryota > Viridiplantae > Streptophyta > Magnoliopsida > Fagales > Fagaceae > Quercus > Quercus aquifolioides. The sequence continues at coordinate 57,738 of JAFHAW010000041.1, read as the reverse complement.
TTATCAGAGAGATAGAAGAGCTCGCAAATAGGTAGATGCAGCCAATGGATATTTGGAAGCGTGACAATAGCAGCCGTGGATGTCTAAGAAGAAATAGACCACGATCGGCAGATTAACGATAACAGCAGTGGATATCAAAGTTGATCTAAAAAAATTTAAACCTAAAAATGAAATAAAATAAAATAAAATAAAATAACACTAATATCTAAATCGAAATTGAAAAAAAAAAAAAAAAAGTCATCAAAGGACAAGATCGAGCAAGGAAGTAATAATCATTCACGAGATGTCAATGAAACTTACCAGCACCAAGGAGAAGGTAAGCGCTTTCTCTCTCAACAAGGAGACGATAGTTTTTTTCTTTTGTTCTTGGCACCAAGAAAACTCTTTCATGAGCCATGATAAAGAAATTTCAGTTCTTTTATAAGAATAATTAACGATGATGCTAGGTAAGAACCTATAAGAAAGGTTTGTTAAATTACCTTAATACCCTCTTTTATGCGTTAATTTAGAAAATATTTTTAGAAATTTTTAATGGAAAAATAAAAAGATAATTTACTTTTTTCATAATTTTTTATGAGAGATGTTACGTCTATAACATTTTTACAACAAATCATAAGTGGTTAGTTGTTATTGGTTCAAATTTGAAACTAACTCTAAGATTATTTTTTTGCCCCAACAATAACAATCAGTAACAACCTGCCACTTAGGATTTGTTGTAAAAATATTGTAGACATATCATTCCTCATTTTTTTTATTTTCTATAAAGTAATATCAAAACTTTCTTAAAATAGTTAATTAACAAATACCTTAAAAGTATCCATTAATATGACCCAATAATTAATAATAGGCTAAAATGCAAATTACACCCTCTATGTTTTATCAAAATTCATTTAAATCTTTTAACTTTTCTTTCGTTCATTTCAATCTTCTAACTTTCAAGTTTATTCAATTAAGACTTTACTATCAACTTTGGGTTATATGTTGTAATTCATTTTCCAATATGTTGTAATTCATTAATTGTTGAAAAATATTTTTCAGATTTTTTTTTCATAAAAATTTGACAAAAGTAGACAGAGGTCTTAACTGAATAAATCTAAAACTTAAAAGGTAATTATTTTAATATGTACCATCGAAAAGTTTGAAGACAAAAATAAGATTTGCACTCCATCTAATCCACCTAACCAACAATGCCCTTAATTTATCTGTTTTAGTCAGAAATAAAATATCACCTACTTGACAAATTTATAATTAGCAGATCTACCTTCCCTAGTCTTCTCTTCAAACAATATTTTCGTTCCCCAAGGTATATACCTGTGGGTAAATCAAGGAAGTCAATTTCGTACCGTACCGACCAGTATGGCTGGTATATATCGTACCAGCCAATGCACTAGTACAGGTACACCCCTTGTTTCGTACCAAAAAAAAATACCGGTCGTACCGGCAAAATCCGGCTGTTTCAGCCGGTAAAGATGTTTTGGACCGGTACAAACAAGAAGAAAAAAGAAAAAGAAAAGGAAGAAGAAGATGAGAAAAAGTGAGAGAGGGAGAGAAAGAGGTAGAGCAAGTGAAGGCTGAAGCTGTGAGAGAGAAATAATTTGTTGCTTTACTCTGTGTTTGAAAAACTGGGGAAGACGAAGTATAGGAGAGACTGAAAAGTGAGAAGAAGGAGATGGAGACTGAGAAGTATACGTTGAGACTGAAAAGTGAGAAAAGTGAGTTGAAGACAGAGAAGCATATATTGGGAAGAAGAAAAGCTAATTAAAGACTAGAAGAAATTGTCACTTATCAGATTCAGATTGCTTGGGAGATGTGATAGTGGGAATGAGTTGTCTATTTATTTGTTTTAATTATTTTCAAATTTAAAAAGGCAAGTCTTTTTTCAACATTTGTTTAAATTATTTTTAAATTTAAGAAGCTAGGTTTCAGACTTGACCTGAAGGGCTAGTAATTAGTGACGTGCTCACTGCTCACTAAGATCTTATATCTAATGAGTTGCGAACTTCAGATATTTTTTATATACTATCTTGAAGGACTTATTTACATGAAAGTATTATATAAAATAACGGTAAATTCAAAACGGTACATCGGTATTGACTGATATCCGAAATATATTGTACCGCTGGCCAAACTAGTACAGCTTCTGGTACGGTATTGACTTCCTTGGGGTAAATTGTGTACTGTGGGGATCGAGTTTGAGCACTTCTACTACTGAGAGAGTGAACTCAAGCCCAGCTAGCCCTGTACAATGAATTTGTAGAGAGTGGGTTCAAGAACTAGGCCCCGAACAACGCCCAATATAGCATTCGCCACCGTCGAAGGCTGGCGGGCCGAGATTATCCTCCAAAGTCCATCCTCGGCACCGATTCGAGGAGCTTGACAGTGGTTTCTCAACCTCAGGGCATCCTCCAGGAAAATCCTCTCGGGGACCCCCCCTTCTGATTTGTTTCTCCTCCTTATATAGTCATTTTTCACAACCTCTCTCTTCCACTTGTTGATCATCCACGCTCCTCCCTTCTGACTGCTCGTCCCATCAACCACTTTACCAGCACCCTTGTGAGTCGTAGCAACCAAGGCAGCCTTGTCCAGAGGTCACATCTCCATTAATGCAGTAGGGAGGTTAGGTAAGCGCACTTAATGTGGAGATGATAGCCTGGCCGAGGACAGGGTCGTCCTCGGTAGGGTTCCTGGCAATATAGACTTTCACATTTCATCCTCGGTTGTTTCTTCCTCCTCGGCATGGGCCTTGGGCCGGACATAAAGTGGACCGGGGTTGCCAAATTCTCAAGCCCCACAATAGCCCCTCAAAATCCTACTGTCCATATCCTCGGATGGGGAGGAGGATTTTGATATCCTCAGGCCTTCGTCATGACTTACCCAGCCTTGGCCTACGTCAGCGTTGAAGTCTTTTCGTTTGCCCAGTGCACATTTCTAGCGCCTCGATATACGGTGTGCATTAAATTCTGGCGGCTCCATACTCCCCACGTTCAATGATGTGATGGCAATCAGTCGGTGGGGATTTCCTGCCTTTACAGGTGGAAAACTCCGTCTGGTTATCTTTAATTGAGGATATAAATATTTGTTTGAACCGCTTTGCCTCCTTATTTCTACATTCGAGAATTCCAGCGCACATACTCTAAGTCTGGTCAAATCTCCAACCCAACCAGCGTCCCTTTCCAGCATAAAAAGCCTGTCCAAGGAGCTTTTCCTCATTCCTGTAAGTTTTCTTCTCTCTGTAGCACAAATTTCTTCTCTGATTCCTTTCTTTCCTTCGCTCTTTCTCAAGTCTTTTAGTCGTTATTAGGGATGGGTAGATTTAAGAAATTAGTTGAGTCTGAAGAGGCAATGGAGAAGTTCATCGCCGATTATAGGATACCTAGCAATGTGGGCTTGAGGTATTGCGAGGAAGGGGATTGGTATATTAAGAGGAAAGAGGGCGAAATTGTGATTCCCATAATCGCCTTCTTAGAGGGAGGCATGAGAATCCCTATGGGGCCGGTGACGAGCGGTTACCTCAGGCATTTTCAGTTAACCCTCACCCAGTGCGTCGTCAATGTGTTTAGGATACTAGGGTGCGTAGACACCTTAAATGAGAAGATGGGGTTGAGGTTAACCCACCATGATGTAAATTGGTGCTATAACCTCCAACACCTAAAGGGTAAGACGTACTATATGAAGACGAGGGACGATAGGGTTCGGCTTATCCAGTGCCTCCCCGAGTCTAGTAAGGGGTTGAATTAGGATTTTCTCATTGTGTTAGGGGAATGGCACGACGGTCTCCATTGCCCGACAGTAGAGGGAGAGCCAGGTAGGGTACTTGGAGTAGGAAAGGGTCTGGTCTCTTTTCTTTTTCTTTTTTTTGTTGTAAATCTGCTTTGCTCAATTGATGACAGGAGTTCGTTTTCTTTCTGCAGATCCACACGCCTTTGAACGGCGTTTCCATTTGGTTAACAAGGAAGACTTGCAATCCATTCTCAGGGCGGAGATTTTCGTGAACGAAGGCGACAATCAAGTCAGGGCTGCTCACAAGATCCTCGGGTACGATCCGACCCAGAAGTCGTTCCCGACCCCGAAGTACGTGATTAGGGTTCGTGATCCTTGGCTTAGACAAATCACTGTGGTGGAGCACGGGTTCTCATTTTCTGAGGGATCTTCCATTGCAGAGGGCATCCCGTTTTCAGGTTCTTCCTCGTCCCATCAAGCTGCAGAGGCCGAGGGAGAGAGCTTGGAAAAGGAGGGAGAAGTAGTCGATCTGGGTTCGTCCGAGGACGATTTTGGTGCATTTGACCAAGCCTATCTATCCAAGGACCCCTCTGGTGACTTGGGGGACCCCCATTTGTCTGAAGCCGATCCTCTGTTTCCACGGGTTGGTACACAAGTCGAAATGGGTTCCAAGAGACAACCCCAAACCAGCCTGTTTGACTTGCTTGAAGGCAAGCCGGGGAAGGCGGGGAAAGGCGCGCCGAGGGAGTCACAACCCAAGCCTCCTTCATCCACACCCAAGCTTCCTCCTCCCCCATCTAAGCCTTTGCCTGTGCAAACCAGGTCGTCCTCCATTCCGCCAATCTCGGAACCTCGGCTCGAGTCCTCCGATCTGAAAAGGAAGAGGTCTTTCAAGGGCAAAGACCCAGTGGTTGGAGGGAGATCTCATTCCTCCCAAGAGGAAGATGAAGCCCGCCAACCTCCTAAGCAGCTGAGGATTGGTGGTCAAGGTAAAGGGAAAGAGGTCATCCAGCAGTCCGAGCCCCAGGCCTGGCTGCCCGCTGCCATGCTTCACGAGAAGCCTTTGATGGACGACGCCACTCTCAGGGACTTCTGAGGGGGCTCGCGTAGCCGATGCCTTGGAGAGGTCCCTCATTCTCCCCGTCGACATGGCTGAGCTGGGGGGGATGAGGAGGCAAGAAGTTGCCCGCAACCTTAAGAGGTACCTGGGCATGGTAAGACTTCTGATACTTGTTCCACCGTTTGAATTTTGTTGCTTAGTACCCAACTTACGATGTGTTTGTTTCGGTTGGCAGGCTATCCAGGCCGCTTTTAGGCTGGACGAAGAGGCCGACAACCAGGGTAAAGCTCTGGGTCTGGAGCGCGACAAGTACTTGAATGCCGCGAATACCCTCAAAAAGTCCGAGGTAGATCTCAAGAAGGCAGTGAAGAGCTTGGAGGAGATGACAAAGGCCAGAGATAGGGCGGTTTCTAACCTAGCCGGCGTTGTGAAACAGGCCGAGGACCAGACAGGGCGCTTGCGGGATGTCGAGGGTCAGCTGCAGGTTGCCAACAAGCATATTGCCAACCTAAAGCAGAAGTTGGCCGAGGTAGTGGGGGCGAGAGGCGTTGTCGAGTACGCTAGGGACGAGGCCGTAAGGGCTAAAGAAGAAGCCGTGTTTGTGAGAATAGATGCTGAACGCTCTATAGAGCAAGCGCAGGAAGAGGCCTTTGCTGAGGGAGTGGCTAAGACTAAGGCTGCCCTTAAGGCTCAAGTCCTTGAAGTATGCAGGCGCTTCTGCTCCCAGACTTGGAGTGAGGCCTTCAACCAAGCGGGGGTCGAGGCGTCGTCTGACCTTAGGAGGGTCAAGAGAGTGTATTATCCCCCCACAATTCGCGAGGTTGTCTCCGTCGCTCTTGAGGCGGGCTCCACCCACAAGCGATAGATGAAGGCCAGACCAATGCTGCCGAGGACTCAACTTCAGCTGATAAGCCTGTTGAGGAGACTGAGCGCCATGGAGCATTGGAGGGGGCAGGAACTGGTAGCCAAGAAGTGCCCCAGGATGTGGTGAAGCCTCCTACTAACTCCCAAGCCACACTTGTTGTCCCTCAGATCCCTCCTGTTGAGGAAGGGTCCTCCGAAGTAGCCCCTTCGAGCCAGGGTCCCGAAGCACCAGTCGAAACCCTCCGGTAGACTCCTTAGGACAAGTTGGGGAAGTAGGCCATCTCGTCGGGCTATCCTGTTTTGATGGCTTGGGCCACTCTGATTTTTTTTCTTTTTCATTTCATTTTGCTTTTTGTCTTGGTGACGTTGTAACGAAACTATATTTTTTCTTTTGTGTAATATATTCAGTCGTTCGTTTTTAGTTCTTTGAATGATGCTTCCTTTCACTTGTCATACTTTAATGCTTTGCTCAACACCTTGGTTATGTCTAGGACTTAGTCTTGTGAAGCAATTGGTTTTCCCACAGGTTTGAGTCCGAGGACCATACAACACCTTGGTTCAGCCTAACGCTTATGTTCTTCTATAAGTGGCTAGTTTTCCCATGGGCTTGAGTCCGAGAACCATGCAAGACCTTAGTTCAGTCTAGTACCTAAGTGCTCCTTGCAGTGGTTAATTTCCCCATAGGCTTGAGTCCGAGGACCATGCAAGACCTTGGTTTAGTCTAACGCTTATGTTCTTTTGTAAGTAGCTAGTTTCCCCATAGGTTTGAGTCCGTGGACCATGCAAGACCTTGGTTCAGTCTAGTACCTAGGTGCTCCTTGCGATGGTTAGTTTCCCCATAGGCTTGAGTCCGAGGACCATGCAAGGCCTTGGTTCAATCTAACGCTTATGTTCTTCTGTAAGTAGTTAGTTTCCCCATAGGTTTGAGTTCGTGGACCATGCAAGACCTTGGTTCAGTCTAGTACCCAGGTGCTCCTTGCAGTGGTTAGTTTCCCCAAAGGCTTGAATCCGAGGACCATGCAAGGCCTTGGTTCTGTCTAACGCTTATGTTCTTCTGTAAGTAGCTAGTTTCCCCATAGGTTTGAGTCCGTGGATCGTGCAAGACCTTGGTTCAATCTAGTACTCAGGTTCTCCTTGCAGTGGTTAGTTTCCCCATAGGCTTAAGTCCGAGAACCATGCAAGGCCTTGGTTCAGTCTAACGCTTATGTTCTTTTGTAAGTAGCTAGTTTCCCCATAAGTTTGAGTCCGTGGACCAGGCAAGATCTTGGTTCAGTCTAGTACCCAGGTTCTCCTTACAGTGGTTAGTTTTCTCATAGGCTTGAGTCCGATGACCATGCAAGGCCTTGGTTCTGTCTAACGCTTATGTTCTTCTGTAAGTAGCTAGTTTCCCCATAAGTTTGAGTCCGAGGACCACAGGAGACCTTGGCTCAATCTAGTACCCAGGTGTTCTTCTGTCTGTTTACGTTCCGCGCTTGGCGCTTCGATGCGCGAGGCGCGCCCTCATTAATGTTCTCTTGGATTAATGCAGATCTAGCGGTTGATGGCTTCTTTGGAATTCGGTCAGGATTAACGTCGCTGGTAACTCTTCTTTCGAATTCTGGGTGGACCAATTCCCACCAACCTTCGCCCTCTATATAAGGCTTTCTGGGGGAATCGTCCTTCCACACTTCACGAACCCTCTAGTTAAACAGGAAGCATGATTCTCCCACCCTCTAAGCCCCTTCAATAGCCTTGCCAGGATTGTGATCAGAGCTTGGTGGAATGGGATGGCTCTAGATGAGGGCGGGGGCAAGCAAGCCAAAGGTCCTCCTCCCTCGATCGAGAGCCGCTGATGCTGTAGCCCGCGTCAGACTTCCGATGCGGCAAGGCCGTCATCCTAGTGGTATCGTGCCTAGCGATTAAGAGGGAGGTCCATGAAGTACATAACGCTTTTCTCCGGTGCGCGTCCATGCCTGCCCTTCAAGCTGGTGGTGACTCGCTCCTAGCTTACCTACCGAGGGAGGCTCGCAAGATTATGTCATGTTTGGTGCCCGGGTGTTGCTGCCTCCAACGTTCAATCATCGTGAGGCTGGGGGAGCATCAAGAGAACATCATGGGGCGGGGCCCTCGAGTGCTTTTGCATCTGCTCCTCTCTTCTCGCCGGTACCACCCGTACCGGCCCGGGGGTTGTTGGTAGCCTTGAAGCAAGCCTGCCTCAGCCCCTTTTCTTTTAGGGTTAGCTTTTGAATAAGTCCGTCTGGGCCTCTGTTTGTATAGTTAGCTTTAAAACAAGTATGTCTGAGCCTCTGTTTGTATCCTGTATTTATTTTTATGTTTAATAAAATGCTGCAATGTTTACTCCCTTTTTCTTTTCTCTGAATCTTCTACTTTTCTGCAATGGTTGTTTCTTGTGCAAATGTGTCGTTGTTTGTTGTTTCCTTTGCCCTTTTTTCTTTTTGGTGGGATTCGGGACCGGTGTCGCTGGCAGCGACGAAAAACTGCCTAACCTTGTGCAAGCCTTCAACGTGGGAGTCATTGACCGTTGTGCTTGCCAACGCGCTAGTTCTCCCCACAGACGGCGCCAATTGTAGGGACTGGGTTTGAGCACTTCTACTGTTGAGAGAGTGGACTTAAGCCCAGTTAGCTCAGTACAATGAATTTGTAGAGAGTGGGTTCAAGAACTAGGCCCCAGCAAGCGGACAACGCCCAATGCAGCATTCGCCACCGTCGAAGGCTGGCGGACCTAGATTATCCTCCAAAGTTCGTCCTCGGCACCAATCCGGGGAGTTTGATAGTGGACTCTCAACCTCAGGGCATCCTCTAGGAAAATCCTCTCAGGGACCCCCCCTTCTGATTTGTTTCTCCTCTTTATATAGTCCTTTTTCGCAACCTCTATCTTCCACTTGTTGATCATCCACGCTCCTCCCTTCTGACTGCTCGTCCCATCAGCCACTTTACTAGCACCCCTGTGAGTCGCAGCAACCAAGACAGCCTTGTCCAGAGGTCACATCTCCATTGATGCGGTAGGGTGGTTAGGTGAGCGCACTTAATGTGGAGATGACAGCCTATCCAGAACTTGTTCCTCCACCATGCTGCTATGGCTGACGGGCTGGTCTCGGCTGGCCAAGGACAGGGTCGTCCTCGGCAGGGTTCCTGGCAATTTAGACTTTCACACTCTATCCTCGAATGTTCATTCCTCCTCGGCATGGGCCTTGGGTCGGCTATAAAGTGGACCGGGGTTGCCAAGTTCTCAGGCCCCACATGTACGCTTTCATGTGTCATGACCAAACTCCTAAATATTATTTAAAAGTAATTCTTAGATACTATTCCTTAGATTTTCTTTTCAGATTTTGTCATGTAAATTTTTTCTCATGGAATGGAAGTGTATCTTTTAATTAAGTAACCACATAGTTGAATCTTAAAAGGAAAACCTAAGGAATAACACTTAAGGTACTCTATCTAAGTTTTGTCTATTCTAAAATATAACCTTTTTCATTCTAAATCTCATTCTAATTCTTTTTATGCCGTGTTGACGCATGTTGGAGAGCAAAAAAAATAAAATTGTTTGCCTTATTTTATGGGATTCCCAATGGCTGCTCTTTTCTCTCCAACACCATTTCTTTCAAATCAATATAATTATATAAAAAAAAAAAAGATTAAAGAGGGATCAAAATCTACTTGATTCTTTGAAGTCTTTGGTTTGAATTTAAAATGACTGAACTTTAATCTCATTCTTTTGTTTAAACAATAAGAGGAAGAGACGAGACAAGAAGAGGAGTGGTCCAGCAATTTACAAGGAGTTTTTATATTCTATAAAATGCTTGTGCGTACATTTATGCGTGTAAAAGTTATTTCTCATATTTTCTTTAAAGCCTATAATATCAAAAGGAAAAATTATGTTACATATAGATTAATACACACTGTTGCACGGAAAATTATTGTGTACTCCCAGAGTATCATAAATGCGAACTCTCTCTTCTTACATGAATGGTGGGTCCTATTAATTAAATTTATAGTGGAACCCATTATTCATGTGAGAGGAGAAACTACGTATTTATAGTACTCCGAGAGTACTTAATAATTTTCTCTATTCCATGCACAAACAAAAAATGAACTGAAATCAATTTGAGTCCATATATTTTTTGGTGTGCATTAGTGAGTATGTAATTTTCTACAGTCAAATCTTCGTGTGAAAAGGGAAGTTTCGAGGGTCTATACAGTCTTTTAAAAGGTCAAATATTTAGGCTAAAGAGCATGTGAATTGTGCTAAAATTTCAACCCTTCCCCACTGGCCGAAAGAAAAAAAGTCACAATTATTCTAGAAATTGTGTGTGGGGGGGGGGGGGGGGGGGGGGGGGGGGGGGGTGGTGTCCAGCTTTGAACAAGCAGGACCAGCACTCATAGAAAGCGTGTATTCTAGAAATTGTTTTATGAAACCATGGCAAAACAGGGTACGAACTCGTATACTCTATTTAGAGTGTCATATTTGTGTTGTATTTATGTCATGTTAGTATTGGTTATTTTATATTATAATTTTTTGAAATGGCTCATATCACTGTATCATACCTGTATTTGTGTTTGTGTCCGTATTTCTTAATTAGAAAAAAAGTCCTTAATTTTGTGCTTTCGTGTTCTCATTAACTTGTGGTTTTTATTTCTTATTGATTCACAATTTTTTAATAATTTTTTTGGCAAACATAACAAAAATAAACATTGACTAAAACTAAACAAACAAAACAAAAAATAAAAATAAAAAGAACCAGATCAAGTTTCACTTTTCAAATCTAATAATCTCTCTCTGTAACTTACTAGCTCATGCTTGCATTGCTGTCGTCTTTAGTGCGTTTCCATTAATTGTAGTTGTGGTCACCATGTTGCTGTTGCTGTTCACCTCCACGGCTCCACCTTCTTCTCTTCTTCTTTGGCTCGCCCAACCCAGACTAGTCTTTCTTTCTTTTTGCTTCTTCAAATGTCTTTTTGTCTTCTTTTCATTCTTTGTATTTTAGTTTTGTGTGCTTTTACTTTTACTAGTGTTGGCTGCACGTGCTGCCCCTTTAGTGAGAAAATTAATATAGATTTTTTTTGTTTGTTGAAGATATATGAAATCATATACTTAAATTTAAAATAGTTATTTGAATATCTATTTAGTATTTTCTATGACAATTTCTTGAAACCTCTTTACTAAACGTAATATCTACTCACCAAAAAATGCTACAAGTAATGATGATGAATGTCATCACCTTTCCACAATATTTAAATTTTCGCAATGAATGATGATATATGCTACAATTTTGAAAGTTCAAAATGCGTGTAAAACACCTTTGAACGTTTAGACCCCAAATTACAAATTATCAATTCAAGCTTATAATCAAACAATTAATGTGCGGAACATGAACATAAGCCAAATACAGAATTGATAAGCAATCTAAACGAATTTAAAATCACATTCACAGCAGATAATAAACGGTAAAGATTAAGGGAAGAGAGATGCAAACACAAAGACAACACGCGATGTGTTATCGAAGAGGAAACCGAAGCCCTCGGCGTAAAACCTCTCCGCCACCCTCCAAGTGGTTAATAATCCACTAGAAAATGTAGTTGGGATACATGAACAGCAATAGACCCTCCAAGCCAAATCTACCCAGGTACCTAAGCCCTCCAAGCTTCTTGCTCCAACGAAGTTGCGCCGAACCTTTTTATTTTCTAGCTTACCGGATTCCGCTATAGCCCATAGCATCAACCAATAACCATTGGTTTCTTCCCAAACTGCTTCCCTTAGCACCAATAGACCTTCTCACAGATGTGGGTGTGGTGAGATAAGGATTCGGTCAATAGCCTCTCAAGAATGTATCAATGGAGAGGAAGAGAGTAGAGGAATTTGAGGAGTCTTTTAGTGAAGATTGGGGATGAGGCAATCTTGTTTTTCTCTAGGGTTTCTCTCTCAATTTTTCTCTCTGGAAGCTCTCTACATTTCGTGGGAATGAGGGGTATTTATACTAGGATGAGAATGGAATGTGAAACGTCAGTTTTTCCTAAACAGGGCATTTTGGCGACTTGACCTCGCGACTGGGTTGAGTCGCGAGTTCAAGCCGCGAGCTAACGGCCTGGCCAGCCTGGGACTTTTGTCCTGTAGTGCAACAGCTGGCGCGACTCTTCAGCTTCTGACATGCTTGGCACGTGTGCAACTTCTGGCGACTTGCAAGCCGCGAGCCACCCGCGAGATCCAGTCGCGAGTCTCTGTTTCTTTGCACAATCTTGAGCATTTCTTCACACTCTCTCACTCACTACCCTTACAAGTTTCCCACCTAAATACAGGGTTACTAAATGCTAAAATACAAGCAAATTTGGCACGGAATAAAGCCAACAAGATGGTTGATAAAATTCAACCTTAGAAATTTTTTTGAAGATCTTCATCAAATTAAATACTTGCAGCCATCTACAATGAAGATTTTGTTATTCATACTTCATTCTTTATCATCTTATTTTATGAGTCTAATTACGATGTTTAGCTTACTTATTTTTAATAAACACCCTTTTAAATAGGAAAAGAAATTAAAAAAAGAACAAAATAACAAAAAACATCTGTCATCAAAGTTTCTATTAGATAAAATTATAAGTCAAGAAGATTTAAACCTAATAAATTAGTGTTCTCTAGGTAACAAATTGAACACCATATATCATCATTCTAACTTTCCAAACATGACTACCAGTTTACCACATAATATTCAAAATACAAGAAGAAATTTTTTGGAAAATTAAAATTTATTAGGAGTATTTTTAGACATTGCATAATGGAATATTTTAAGTGCTACTTCATCAATTTGTGTGTGTGTAACACAATGTGTTTTTTTTTTTTTTTTTAACTTGAAACAATGTGTTAAAAAAATCAACCCAAAAAAATTACACATAAAACAATGAATTTTGGTTCAACAAATTAACTAAACCAAAAACGAAGTCTAGGAACACAACAAAATGTCACGATATTTTTACAATACATTTATTTCTAGCTATGGTGGGTTTTGGTCTGATATTTTATTATTTTATTTTAGAGTAATGCTACATTCACAATATTTTCATAATAATCGTAGGTGGTAAATTGTTACTGGTTTTAAATTGGGCTAACCACTTTTGACAGTGTATAAAAAAAACAAAAAACAAAAAACCAATTGAAGAAAATTGTGCCTAAAATAATGAATTTTGGCTTACCAAATTTGACTAAACAAAAAAAGAAGCCTAGGAAGACAACAAAATGTCACACAAAAAAGAATCATAGGAACACAACAAAATGTCCCAACATTTTTGCAAATTTTTTTTATTCCTAGCTGTGGTAGGTCTCAGTTTGATATTATTATTTTATTTTTTACGTCCACAGCATTTTCACAACAAATTTTAGGTGAAAAATTATTACTGGTTTTAAAATTATGCATTAAAAAAAAAACAAAAAGACAACACAAAAAAATTGCGTGTGAAACAGTGAATTTTGGCTTGAAGTCTAAGAATTCAACAAAATATCACAATATTTTCACAATATCTTAATTTTTAGGATCCGAATAGATTTTTTTTTTTTGAGAGAATTGCTACATCCATAACATTTTTAGAACAAATTATAAATGACAAGTTGTTATTGATTTTAAACTAAGCTCACTAGTGATATCACTTTTTAATCCATCAAAAATACCTTGCCACAAAAAATTTGTTGTGAAATTATTGTGAAAATGTTGTAGACATAGCATTACTCCTTAATTTTAAAATCAAGCATATTTTCCCCTAATATTTTAAAAAATAGCAAATATGTCATATTGTTATTCTCTCAATTAAACCTTAATAAAGCTTATGATATTTAAAATATTTATTGTGTAATGTCCAAAATACTCCTACTAAATTTTAACATCCCCAGAATTTCACTCACGTATTTGGAGTTTTAGATGGTAGTAATTCTCAGGCTCTTATTTTAATATTTCATTTTGACCTTTAAAAAATTGACACCACAATAATTGTGAAAATATTGTAAGAATGTATTGAGTTAGTGTAATTGTGTATGCACATATACATACTTAAAAGAAAAGACAAAAAGAAAACAAGCAAAATCGGCATATGGTAGAAAAAAGAAAAAAGAAAAAAGAAAAAAAGGCCCATGAACAGTGCAGATTATCAAATAATTGTAAAAATATTGTAAGAAATTATTAAGTCCATGTAACTGAATATGCACAAATAAATAATAAATATTTAAAAGAAAATACAAAAAAGAAAAAGTACAAAACAAACTGGCGGAAAAAGAAGAAAAGGAAGGCCAATGCACAGTGCAGGTTGAACAAACCAAATTATAAATTATATTGTAAGAATGTGTTGTGTCAGTGCAACTTTGTATGCACATATAAATATTTTAAAGAAAAGACAAAAATAACACAAGCAAAATCGACATACAATGGAAACAAGGAAAAAAGAAAAGAAAAAGAGGCCCATGAACGGTGCAGATTGTCAAATAATTGTGAAAATATTGTAAGAATTTGTTAAGTCGATGTAATTGCAAATGTACATATAAATAATAAATATTTAAAAGACAAGAAAAAGCACAAAACAAACCGGCCAAAAAAAAAAAAAGAGGAAGGCCAATGCACAGTGTAGATTGAATAAACTAAATAATATTGCAAGAATGTGTTGTGTCAGTGTAACTATGTCTGCACATATAAATATTTAAAAGAAAACACAAAAGAGCACAAGCAAAACCGGCATATGGTGGGGGGGAAAAAAGTGGCCAATGAATGGTACAGATTGTCAAATAATTGTGAAAATATTGTAAGAATTTGTGTAAGTCGATGTAATAGAATATGCAAATATAAATAATAAATATTTAAAAGAAAATACAAAAAAGAAAAAGTAAAAAACAAACTGGCGAAAAAAAAGAAAGAGAGGAAGGCCAATGCACAGTGCAGGTTGAACAAACCAAATAATATTGCAAGAATGTGTTGTGTCAGTGTAACTGTGCATGCACATATAAATATTTTTTTAAAAAGACAAAAATAACACAAGCAAAATCGGCATACAGTGGAAAAAATGAAAAAGAAAAAAAGAGGCCCATGTACGGTGCAGGTTGTCAAATAATTGTGAAAATATTGTAAGAATTTGTTAAGTCGATGTAATTGAATATGTACATATAAATAATAAATATTTAAAAGAAAGGAAAAAGCACAAAACAAACCGGCCAAAAAAAGAAGAAGAGGAAGGCCAATGCACAGTGTAGGTTAAATAAACTAAATAATATTGTAAGAATGTGTTGTGTCAGTGTAACTGTGTCCGCACATATAAATATTTAAAAGAAAAGACAAAAAAGAGCACAAGCAAAACCGGCATACGGTGGGGAAAAAAAAAAAAAAAGTGGCCCCTGAACGGTACAGATTGTCAAATAATTGTGAAAGTATTGTAAGAATTTGTTAAGTCGATGTAATTGAATATGCAGATATTAATAATAAATATTTAAAAGAAAATACAAAAAAGAAAAAGTACAAAAGAAACTGGCGAAAAAAAACAGAGGAAGACCAATGAACAGTGCAGGTTGAACAAACCAAATTATATTGTAAGAATGTGTTGTGTCAGTGTAACTTTGTATGCACATATAAATAGTTTAAAGAAAAGACAAAAATAACACATGCAAAATTGGCATACAGTGGAAAAAAGAAAAAAAAAAGAAAAAGAAAATAAAAGAGGCCCACGAACGATGCAGATAGTTAAATAATTGTGAGAATATTATAAGAATTTGTTAAGTCGATGTAATTGAATATGTACATATAAATAATAAATATTTCAAAGAAAACACAAAAAAGATAAAGTACAAAACGAACTGGCGAAAAGAAGATGAAGAGAGGAAGGCCAATGCACAATGCAGGTTGAACAAACCAAATAATATTGTAAGAAATGTGTTGTGTTACTGTAACTGTGTATGCACATATAAATATTTTAAAGAAAAGACAAAAATTACACAAGCAAAATCGGCGTACAGTGGAAAAAAGAAAGAAAAAAAGAGAGGCCCATAAACGGTGCAGATTGTCAATTAATTTGAAAATATTGTAAGAATTAGTTAAGTCGACGTAATTGAATATGTACATATAAATAATAAATATTTAAAAGAAAAGAAAAAGCACAAAACAAACCGGCCAAAAAAAAAAAAAAGGCGAAGGCCAATGCATAGTGTAGGTTGAATAAACTAAATAATATTGGAAGAATGTGTTGTGTTAGTGAAACTGTGTCTGCACATATAAATATTTAAAAAAAAAAAAAGACAAAAAGAGCAAAAGCAAAACCGGCATACGGTGGGGGAAAAAAAAGTGGCCCATGAATGGTACAAATTGTCAAATAATTGTGAAAATATTGTAAGAATCTGTTAAGTCGATGTAATTGAATATGCACACATAAATAACAAATATTTAAAAGAAAAAGTTCAAAACAAACTGGCAAAAAAAAAAAGAGAGGAAGGCCAATGCACAGTGCGGGTTGAACAAACCAAGTAATATTGTAAGAATGTATTATGTCTGTGTAACTATGTATGCACATATAAATATTTTAAAGAAAAGACAAAAATAACACAAGCAAAATCGGCATACAGTGGGGGAAAAAAAAAAAAAAAGACCCATGAACGGTGCAGATTGTCAAATAATTGTGAAAATATTAAAGGAATTTGTTAAGCCGATGTAATTGAATATGTACATATAAATAATAAATATTTAAAAGAAAAGAAAAAACACAAAACAAACCGGCCAAAAAAAAAAAAAAAAAGGCGAAGGCCAATGCACAGTGTAGGTTGAATAAACAAAATAATATTGGAAGAATGTGTTGTGTCAGTGTAACTGTGTCTGCACATATAAATATTTAAAAGAAAAGACAAAAAGAGCACAAGCAAAACCGGCATATGGTGGGGGAAAAAAAAAAGTGGCCCATGAATGGTACAGATTGTCAAATAATTGTGAAAATATTGTAAGAATTTGTTAAGTCGATGTAATTGAATATGCACACATAAATAATAAATATTTAAAAGAAAAAGTTCATAACAAACTGGCGAAAAAAGAAGAAGAGAGGAAGGCCAATGCACAGTGCAGGTTGAACAAACCAAATAATATTGTAAGAATGTATTATGTTTGTGTAACTATGTATGCACATATAAATATTTTAAAGAAAAGACAAAAATAACACAAGCAAAATCGGCATACAGTGGGGGGGAAAAAAAAAAGACCCATGAACGGTGCAGATTGTCAAATAATTGTGAAAATATTAAAGGAATTTGTTAAGCCGATGTAATTGAATATGTACATATAAATAATAAATATTTAAAAGAAAAGAAAAAGCACAAAACAAACTGGCCAAAAAAAAAAAAAACAAAAAAGGAAGGCCAATGCACAGTGTAGGTTGAATAAACTAAATAAAATTGCAAGAATGTGTTGTGTTAGTGTAACTGTGTCCGCATATATAAATATTTAAAAGAAAAGACAAAAAAGAGCACAAGCAAAACCGGCATATGATGGGGGGGGAAAAAAAGTGGCCCTTGAATGGTACAGATTGTCAAATAATTGTGAAAGTATTGCAAGAATTTGTTAAGTCGATGTAATTGAATATGCACACAAAAATAATAAATATTTAAAAGAAAATACAAAAAAGAAAAAGTTAAAAACAAACTAGTGAAAAAAAAGAAGAAGAAAGGAAGGCCAATGCACAGTGCAGGTTGAACAAACCAAATTATATTGTAAGAATGTGTTGTGTCAGTGTAACTTTGTATGCACATATAAATAGTTTAAAGAAAAGACAAAAATAACACAAGCAAAATTGGCATACAATGGAAAAAAGAAAAAAAAAGAGAGGCCCACGAACGATGCAGATTGTCAAATAACTGTGAGAATATTATAAGAATTTGTTAAGTCGATGTAATTCAATATGTACATATAAATAATAAATATTTCAAAGAGAACACAAAAAAGATAAAGTACAAAACGAACTGGCGAAAAGAAGAAGAAGAGAGGAAGGCCAATGCACAGTGCAGGTTGAACAAACCAAATAATATTGTAAGAAATGTGTTGTGTTACTGTAACTGTGTATGCACATATAAATATTTTAAAGAAAAGACAAAAAAGAGCACAGGCAAAACCGGCATACGGTGGGGAAAAAAAAAAAGTGGCCCTTGAACAGTACAGATTGTCAAATAATTGTGAAAGTATTATAAGAATTTGTTAAGTTGATGTAATTGAATATGCACACATAAATAATAAATATTTAAAAGAAAATACAAAAAAGAAAAAGTTCAAAACAAACTGGCGAAAAAAGAAGAAGAGAGGAAGGCGAATGCACAGTGTAGGTTAAATACACTAAATAATATTGTAAGAATGTGTTCTGTCAGTGTAATTGTGTCTGCACATATAAATATTTAAAAGGAAAGACAAAGAGAACAAGCAAAACCGACATACGGTGGGGGGAAAAAAAAAGTGGCCCTTGAACGGTACAGATTGTCAAATAATTGTGAAAGTATTGTGAGAACTTGTTAAGTCGATGTAATTGAATATGGACATACTAATAATAAATATTTAAAAGAAAAGGTACAAAACAAACTAGCGAAAAAAGAAGAAGAGTGGAAGGCCAATGCACAGTGCAGGTTGAGCAAACGAAATTATATTGTTAGAATGTGTTGTGTCAATGTAACTTTGTATGCACATATAACTAGTTTGAAGAAAAGACAGAAATAACACAAGCAAAACTGGCATACAGTGGAAAAAAGAAAAAAATAGAAAAAGAAAAAAGAAAAGAGCCCCACGAACGGTGCAGATTATTAAATAATTGTGAAAATATTGTAAGAATTTGTTAAGTCGATGTAATTGAATATGTACACATAAATAATAAATGTTTAAAAGAAAATACAAAAAAGAAAAAGTACAAAACAAACTGGCGAAAAAAAAAAAAAAAGAGGGGAAGGCCAATGCACAGTGCAGGTTGGACAAACCAAATTATATTGTAAGAATGTGTTGTGTTAGTGTTACTTTGTATGCACATATAAATATTTTAAAGAAAAGGCAAAAATAACAAATGCAAAATCGCCATACAGTGGAAAAAAAAAAAAAAAAAAAAGGCCCATGAACGGTGTAGATTGTCAAATAATTGTGAAAATAATAAAAGAATTTGTTAAGTCGATGTAATTGAATATGTACATATAATTAATAAATATTTAAACGAAAAGAAAAAGCACAAAACAAACCGGCAAAAAAAAAAAAAAAAAACGAAGGCCAATGCACAATGTAGGTTGAATAAACTAAATAATATTGCAAGAATGTGTTGTGTCAGTATAACTGTGTCTGCACATATATATATTTAAAAGAAAAGACAAAAAGTGCACAAGCAAAACCGGCATACGGTCGGGGGAAAAAAAGAGTGGCCCATGAATGGTATAGATTGTCAAATAATTGTGAAAATATTGTAAGAATTTTTTAAGTCGATGTAATTGAATATGCACATATAAATAATAAATATTTAAAAGAAAATACAAAAAAGAAAAAGTTCAAAGCAAACTAGCGAAAAAAAGAAAAAAAAGAGAGGAAGGCCAATGCACAGTGCAGGTTGAACAAACCAAATAACATTGAATGAATGTGTTGTGTTAGTGTAACTGTGCATGCACATATAAATATTTTAAAGAAAAGACAAAAATAACACAAGCAAAATCGACATATAGTGGAAAAAAGAAAAAAGGAAAAAAGAGGCCCATGAACGGTGCAGATTGTCAAATAATTGTGAAAATATTGTAAGAATATGTTAAGTCGATGTAATTGAATATGTAAATATAAATAATAAATATCTAAAAGAAAAGAAAAAGCACAAAACAAACCAGCCAAAAAAAAGAAAAAAAGAAAAAAGAAGAAGAAGGCCAATGCACAGTGTAGGTTAAATAAACTAAATAATATTATAAGAATGTGTTGTGTCAGTGTAACTGTGTCTGCACATATAAATATTTAAAAGAAAAGACAAAAAGTGCACACGCAAAACCAGCATACGGTGGGGGAAAAAAAAAAGTGACCCTTGAACGGTACAGATTGTCAAATAATTGTGAAAGTATTGTAAGAATTTATTAAGTCGATGTAATTGAATATGCACATATTACTAATAAATATTTAAAAGAAAATACAAAAAAGAAAAAGTACAAACAAACTGGCGAAAAAAATTGAGGGGAAGGCTAATGCACAGTGCAGGTTGAACAAACCAAATTATATTGTAAGAATGTGTTATGTTAGTGTAACTTTGTATGCACATATAAATAGTTTAAAGAAAAGACAAAAATCACACAAGCAAAATTGGCATACGGTGGAAAAAAGAAAAAAAATAGACAAAGAAAAAAAAAAAAGAGGCCTACGAACGGTGTAGATTGTCAAATAATTGCGAAAATATTGTAAGAATTTGTTAAGTCGATGTAATTGAATATGTACATACAAGAAATAAATATTTAAAAGAAAATACAAAAAAGATAAAGTACGAAACAAACTGGCGAAAAAAAAAAAAAAAAAAGAGAGGAAGGCCAATGCACAGTGCAGGTTGAACCAACCAAATAATATTGTAAGAAATGTGTTGTGTCAGTGTAACTTTGTACGCACATATAAATATTTTAAAGAAAAGACAAAAATTACACAAGCAAAATCGGCAAACGGTGGAAAAAAGGAAAAAGAAAAAAAAAAAAAGGCCCATAAACAGTGCAGAATGTCAAATAATTGTTAAAATATTGTAAGAATTTGTTAAGTTGATGTAATTGAATATGTACATATAAATAATAATATATAAAAGAAAAGAAAAAGCACAAAACAAACCGCCAAAAAAAAAAAAAAAAAGGCAAAGGCCAATGCACAGTGTAGGTTGAATAAACTAAATAATATTGTAACAATGTGTTGTGTTAGTGTAACTGTGTATGCACATATAAATATTTTAAAGAAAAGACAAAAATAACACAAGTAAAATCGGCATACTGTGGAAAAAAGAAGAAAGAAAAAAAGAGGCCCATGAACGGTGCAGATTGTCAAATAATTGTGAAAATATTGTAAGAATTTGTTAAGTCGATGTAATTGAATATGTACATATAAATAATAAATATTTAAAAGAAAAGAAAAAGCTCAAAACAAACCGGCCAAAAAGAAAAAAGAAAAAGAGGAAGGCCAATGCACAGTGTTGGTTAAATACAGTAAATAATATTGTAAGAATGTGTTGTGTCAGTGTAACTGTGTATGCCCATATAAATATTTAAAAGAAAAGACAAAAAGAGCACAAGCAAAACCGGCATATGGTGGGGGGGAAAAAAAAGTAGCCCAAGAACGGTATAGATTGTCAAATAATTGTGAAAATATTGTAAGAATTTGTTAAGTTGATGTAATTGAATATCCACATATAAATATTAAATATTTAAAAGAAAATACAAAATAGAAAAAGTACAAAACAAACTGGCGAAAAAAAAAAAAAAGAGAGGAAGGCCAATGTACAGTGTAGGTTGAACAAACCAAATAATATTGTAAGAATGTGTTGTGTTAGTGTAACTGTGTATGCACATACAAATATTTAAATAAAAGACACAAAATAACACAAGCAAAATCGGCATACAGTGGAAAAAAGGAAAAAGAAAAAAAGAGGCCCATGAACGGTGTAGATTGTCAAATAATTGTGAAAATATTGTAAGACATTGTTAAGTCGATGTAATTGAATATGTACACATAAATAATAAATATTTAAAAGAAAAGGAAAAGCGCAAAACAAACCTGCCAAAAAAAAAAAAAAAGAGGAAGGCCAATGCACAGTATAGGTTAAATACACTAAATAATATTGTAAGATTGTGTTGTGTCAGTGTAACTATGTCTGCACATATAAATATTTAAAAGAAAAGTCAAAGAGCACAAGCAAAACCGACATACGGTGTGGGGGGAAAAAAAAAAGTGGCCCCTGAACGGTACAGAATGTCGAATAATTGTGAAAGTATTGTAAGAACTTGTTAAGTTAATGTAGTTGAATATGCACATATTAATAATAAATATTTAAAAGAAAATAGAAAAAAGAAAAGGTACAAAACAAACTGGCGAAAAAAAGAGAGAGAGGAAGGCCAATGCACAATGCAGGTTGAACAAATGAAATTATATTGTAAGAATGTGATGAGTCAATGTAACTTTGTATGCACATATAAATAGTTTTAAGAAAAGATAGAAATAACACAAGCAAAACTGGCATACAGTGGAAAAAAAGAAAAAAAAAGAAAAAGAAAAAAAAAAGAGGCCCACGAATGGTGCAGATTGTCAAATAATTGTGAAAATATTATAAGAATTTGTTAAGTTGATGTAATTGAATATGTAATATAAATAATAAATATTTAAAAGAAAATACAATAAAGAAAAAGTATAAAACAAACTGGCGAAAAAAAAAAAAAAAGGAGGGGAAGACTAATGCACAGTGTAGGTTGCACAAACCAAATTATATTGTAAGAATGTGTTGTGTCAGCGTAACTTTGTATGGACATATAAATATTTTAAAGAAAAGACAAAAATAACACATGCAAAATCGGCATTCAGTGGAAAAAAAAAAAAAAAAAGGCCCACGAACGGTGCAGATTGTCAAATAATTGTGAAAATATTGTAAGAATTTGTTAAGCCGATGTAATTGAATATGTACATATAATTAATAAATATTTAAAAGAAAAGAAAAAGCACAAAACAAACCGGCCAAAAAAAAAAAAGGATGGCCAATGCACAGTATAGGTTGAATAAACTAAATAATATTGTAAGAATGTATTGTGTCAGTGTAACTGTGTACGAACATATAAATATTTGAAAGAAAAGACAAAAAGAGCACAAGCAAAACCGGCATAGGGTGGGGGGGAAAAAAAAGTGGCCCACAAGCGGTATTGATTGTCAAATAATTGTTAAAATATTGTAAGAATTTGTTAAGTCGATGTAATTGAATATGCAAATATAAATAATAATATTTAAAAGAAAATACAAAAAAGAAAAAACACAAAACAAACTGGCGAAAAAAAGAAGAAGAAGAGGAAGCCCAATGCACAGTGCAGGTTGAACAAACCAAATAATATAGTAAGAATGTGTTGTGTCAGTGTAACTGTGTATGCACATATAAATATTTTCAGGAAAAGACAAAAATGACACAAGCAAAATCGGCATATAGTGGAAAAAAGAAAAAAGAAAAAAAGAGGCCCATGAACTGTGCAGATTGTCAAATTATTGTGAAAATACTGTAAGAATTTGTTAAGTCGATGTAATTGAATATGTACATATAAATAATAAATATTTAAAAGAAAAGAAAAAGCACAAAACAAACCGGCCAAAAAGAAAAGAAAAGAGGAAGGCCAATGCACAGTGTAGGTTAAATACACTAAATAATATTGTAAGAACATGTTGTGTCAGTGTAACTGTGTCTGCACATGTAAATATTTAAAAGAAAAGACAAAAAGAGCACAAGCAAAACTGGCATACGGTGGGGGGATAAAAAAAGTGGCCCCTGAACGGTACAGATTGTCAAATAATTGCGAAAGTATTGTAAGAATTTGATAAGTCGATGTAATTGAATATGCACATATTAATAATAAATATTTAAAAGAAAATACAAAAAAGAAAAAGTACAAACAAAACTGGGGAAAAAAAAAAAGAGAGAGGAAGGCCAATGCACAGTGCAGGTTGAACAAACCAAATCATATTATAAGAATGTGTTGTGTCAATGTAACTTTGTATGCACATATAAATAGTTTTAAGAATAGAATGAAATAACACAAGCAAAATTGGCATACAGTGGAAAAAAGAAAAAAAGAAAAAAAAAAGGGGGGGGGGGCCCACGAACGGTGCAGATAGTGAAATAATTGTGAAAATATTGTAAGAATTTGTTAAGTCGATGTAATTGAATATGTACATATAAATAATAAATATTTAAAAGAAAATACATAAAAGAAAAAGTACAAAACAAACTGGCGAAAAGAAAAGAAAAGAAAAGAGAGGAAGGCCAATGCACAGTGCAGGTTGAACAAACCAAATAATATTGTAAGAAATGTGTTGTGTTAGTGTAACTGTGTATGCACATACAAATATTTTAAAGAAATGACAAAAATAACACAAGCAAAATCGACATACAGTGGAAAAAAGGAAAAAGAAAAAAAAAAAAGGCCTATAAACGGTGCAGATTGTCAAATAATTATGAAAATATTGTAAGAATTTGTTAAGTTGATGTTATTGCATATGTACATATAAATAATAAAAATTTAAAAGATAAGAAAAAGCAGAAAACAAACCGGCCAAAAAAAAAAGAGAAAGGAAGGCCAATGCACAGTGCAGGTTGAACAAACCAAATTATATTGTAAGAATGTGTTGTGTCAGTGTAACTTTGTATGCACATATAAATATTTTAAAGATTTGACAAAAATAACACAAGCAAAATCGGCATACAGTGGAAAAAAGAAAAAAGAAAACAAGAGGCCCATGAACGGTGCAGATTGTCAAATAATTCTGAAAATATTGTAAGAATTTGTTAAGTCGATGTAATTGAATATGTACATATAAATATTAAATATTTAAAAGAAAAGAAAAAGTGCAAAACCAACCGGCCAAAAAAAGAAAAGAAAAGAGGAAGGCCAATGCACAGTGTAGGTTAAATACACTAAATAATATTGTAAGAATGTGTTGTGTCAGTGTAACTGTGTTAGCACATAAAATATTTAAAAGAAAAGACAAAAAGAGCACAAGCAAAACCGGCATACGGTGGGGGGAAAAAACAAAGTGGCCCTTGAACGGTACAGATTGTCAAATAATTGTGAAAGTATTGTAAGAACTTGTTAAGTCAATGTAATTGAATATGCACATATTAATAATAAATATTTCAAAGAAAATACAAAAAAGAAAAGGTACAAAAGAAACTAGCAAAAAAAAAAAAAAAAGAGTGGAAGGCCAATGCACAGTGAAGGTTGAACAAACCAAATTATATTGTAAAAATGTGTTGTGTCAATGTAACTTTGTATGCACATATAAATAGTTTTAAGGAAAAACAAAAATAACACAAGCAAAATTGGTATACAGTGGAAAAAAGAAAAAAACAAGAAAAAGAAAAAAAAAAGAGGCCCAAGAACGGTGCAGATTGTCAAATAATTGTGAAAATATTTTAAGAATTTGTTAAGTCGATGCAATTGAATATGTACATATAAATAATAAATATTTAAAGAAAATACAAAAAAGAAAAAGTACAAAACAAACTGGCGAAAAAAAAAAGAAAAAAAGAGGAAGGCCAAATCACAGTGCAGGTTGAACAAACCAAATAATATTGTAAGAATGTGTTGTGTCAGTGTAACTGTGTATGCACATATAAATATTTTCAAGAAAAAACAAAAATGACACAAACAAAATCGGCATATAATGGAAAAAAGAAAAAAGAAAAAAAGAGGCCCATGAACGGTGCAGATTGTCAAATTGTTGTGAAAATACTGTAAGAATTTGTTAAGTCGATGTAATTGAATATGTACATATGAATAATAAATATTTAAAAGAAAAGAAAAAGCACAAAACAAACCGGCCAAAGAAAAAAAAGAAAAGAGGAAGGCCAATGCACAGTGTAGGTTAAATACACAAAATAATATTGTAAGAACGTGTTGTGTCAGTGTAACTGTGTCTGCACATATAAATATTTAAAAGAAAAGACAAAAAGAGCACAAGCAAAACTGGCATACGGTGGGGGGATAAAAAAAAAGTGGCCCCTGAACGGTACAGATTGTCAAATAATTGCGAAAGTATTGTAAGAATTTGATAAGTCGATGTAATTGAATATGTACATATTAATAATAAATATTTAAAAGAAAATACAAAAAAGAAAAAGTACAAAAAAAAAACCGGGGAAAAAAAAAAGAGAGGAAGGCCAATGCACAGTGCAGGTTGAACAAACCAAATCATATTATAAGAATGTGTTGTGTCAATGTAACTTTGTATGCACATATAAATAGGTTTAAGAAAAGAATGAAATAACACAAGCAAAATTGGCATACAGTGGAAAAAAAGGAAAAAAAAAAAAAAGGGGCCCACGAACGGTGCAGATTGTCAAATAATTGTGAAAATACTGTAAGAATTTGTTAAGTCGATGTAATTGATTATGTACATATAAATAATAAATATTTGAAAGAACATACAAAAAAGAAAAAGTACAAAACAAATTGGCGAAAAGAAAAGAAAAGAGAGGAAGGCCAATACACAGTGCAGGTTGAACAAACCAAATAATGTTGTAAGAAATGTGTTGTGTCAATGTAACTGTGTATGCACATATAAATATTTTAAAGAAACGACAAAAATAACACAAGCAAAATCGACATACAGTGGAAAAAAGGAAAAAGAAAAAAAGAGAGGCCCATAAACGGTGCAGATTGTCAAATAATTGTGAAAATATTGTAAGAATTTGTTAAGTTGATGTAATTGCATATGTACATATAAATAATAAAAATTTAAAAGAAAAGAAAAAGCAGAAAACAAACCGGCCAAAAAAAAAAAAAGAGAAAGGAAGGCCAATGCACAGTGCAGGTTGAACGAACCAAATTATATTGTAAGAATGTGTTGTGTCAGTGTAACTTTGTATGCACATATAAATATTTTAAAGAAAAGACAAAAATTTTAGGACATATGTGTTTTCACTTGTCAAGAACATATGTCACTTATTTATGTAAATTGGCTAATCATTTTGACAAAACGCACTCTACTTGTAATTGGGTAGTTCTAGGTGTTTTTAATACTTCAAGAAACAAGGTTTCAAGATCAAGTGTTGAAGTCATCAAGTCTGTCCAAGAAAAACAAGCTGAAGTGCAAAATCATTAAATCTCGACACCTGCTCGATAGCTCCTCGACACCTGCTATCTGTCGAGAATTACGAAAATCAGAATTCTGATCTGATTTCTTGGGATCCGTGAATATGTCTTTGGGCCTTCTTTTCTCCTAACCCTAGAGATATAAAAGGACTATTTTAAGAGCCGTCAAAGAAGACACAAGTTGCACAAGCATTGAGCAAACTCTGTTCAAGCAATTTGTGATCAAAGACGAAGTTCTTGACCTAGTTCATCTTCTCTGAAGAAGTTGCTGTGTATTTGCACCTTTGGGTTTTATGACCAAGCATCTTCCTGATCTTCATCGTGTAGGATGAACTGAAGAACTTTGCAGCCAACCTCTCTTTCTAAGTTGGTGTTTGAAGTCGCGTACTGGGATCTGCGCATTGGTTAGTCACGTACTTGGGAGCCGTGCATCAAAAGGGGGAACTGTCACTACAAATCAAGTAGGGTTCAACTGTAGGTTGGTAAGGTACTTGGGATTCCTTTACTTGTAACCACTTGATTTGATAATAGTGGAGTTTCGGGAGTGGTGACCTGAAAATCACCCGGTGGGGTTTTTGCCGCAAGGGTTTTCCCCATTCGTAAATAAATCACCATGTCATTTAATTTCCGCTGCATATTTAGTTGTTTGGTGATTTGTTTATGCTTCCACGCAATTGCGTGTTAAATTGATTAATTAATAACTTGGCTAATTAATTAATTGGTTTAATCACAAGGGGTCAGTCAGTTTGTGGCCTATCAAGTGGTATCAGAGCAGGCACACTCTGATTAGGTTTAATCTTTGCTGTGTTGATCCATTGACCCCTGTTGTCATGGCTGTAACCGGCTTGAAGAGATCTCTGTTTTCAAATACATCTTGTTTTTCTAATCACTATTTGTTTGAGTGTCTCAGAAAATACAAGTCTAAAAGTTATTTGAATTCTCTTATGATGACTATTGAAAAAGATCTCAATTTGGCTAAGAAGAAACTAGACTGTCTCAGAATGACAATGTGCAAAGGAGTTCGTCTGAGAAGAGTGAAAGTTAAAGGCTTTGCTCATAAAAGGCAGTTGAGTGAAAGAACCATTCCCTCTGATTTGTCATCTAAACATGAAGTGTGTTTCATGATGAAGTCTGCATACAAAGTTATGGACACATGTCCGTGGTACCTTGATAGTGGTTGCTCAAGACACATGACTGGAGACCGATCTCTCTTCAAGGTTTTCGAGTCTAAGAAAGGTGGCAATGTTACTTTTGGTGATGGAAGTAAGTCACAGATTAAAGGGAAAGGAATCATATCTCTACCAAGACTGCCGGACATTGCAAATGTTCTTTATGTAGAAGGTCTAAGAGTGAACCTATTGAGCATAAGTCAGATATGTGATCAAGATTTCATGGTATTATTCTCAAAGGGAAAGTGTCTTGTCATGGATGAGTCTGGAAAGAAGCTCATTAGTGGGGTTCGCACTTTGGACAACTGTTATGGATTAGTTCCTGATGCTAATATTGTTTGTAATAGCATTCGTTTGCCTAATGAAGATCTATGGCATCAATGAATGGGACATGCTAGTTACAAGCATCTATCTATTGTATCTAAGCATGAATCAATCTTGGGCATACCAAAGCTTAGTAGAATGAGCAATGTGGTGTGTGGACCATGTCAGCTTGGGAAACAGACGAAAGCCAAGCATCTAAGTACTCAGACATCAGCTACATCAAGGCCATTGGAGCTTCTACATTTAGATCTTATGGGTCCAACCAGAACCGAGTCTCTTGGTGGTAAGAGATACATCATGGTTGTGGTAGACAACTTCACCAGATATACTTGGGTCATTCTACTACGATCCAAGTCTGATGCTCCTGAGCACATTGAGGCTTTGTGCACAAGACTGCAGAATGAAAAGAGCCTAAAGATTGATCGAATTCGAAGTGACCATGGTAAAGAATTTGAGAACTCATACATGGAGTCTTTCTGCAGAAGATCAGGTATATCTCAAGAATTCTCTGCTCCTATTACGCCTCAGCAAAATGGTGTGGTAGAAAGGAAGAATAGGGTTATTCAAGAGATGGCCAGAGCCATGTTGCATAACAAAGATGTTGCTAGAAACTTGTGGGGAGAAGCTGTAAACACTGCATGTCATACGGTTAATAGGGTATACTTCAGACCCGATACCAAAAAGACTCCCTATGAGTTATGGAAAGGAAGGAAGCCAAATGTGAAGTACTTCAGAATCTTTGGAAGTACTTGTTTCATTCTCAAGGATAGAGAGAATGTGGGAAAGTTTGACTCTCGGAGCGATGAAGGCATATTTCTGGGTTACTCTTCTACAAGCAAGGCTTATCGAGTGTACAACAAAAGAACTATGAAGGTAATGGAGACAGTAAATGTCGTCATTGATGAGTCTTCAGATTCCAGTTCTAAGAAAGGCATTAAGGAACTCTCCAAAGAAATTCTTCCATCTGAGCCTAGGGAAGTTCAAGACATTATTGAACAAGAACCTGCATCTCCAATTACTCCCAGTACTCCGAGCATTGTGGAAAACTCTACAGACATACCCACTTCACCAAATTCAAAATCTAATGAAAAGAATGGACCTTCCTCTAGAATCAAACTAAATCATCCTCCAGAAGTTATTGTGGGAAACATGAATGAACTCACATTCAGGAAACGCACAGTTGATAAATGTGTTGCTAACTTTGTGTCTTATTCTTGCTATTTGTCATAGGTTGAACCCAAGAAAGTTGAGGAAGCACTACAAAATGAAAGTTGGGTGGAAGCAATGCATGACGAACTACTTCAGTTTCAGAGGAATGATGTTTGGACTCTAGTACCTAGGCCGGAAGGTGAGCACATCATCGGTACAAAGTGGATATTCCACAATAAGACTGATGAAGAAGGCAATGTGATTCGCAACAAGACTCGACTTGTAGCTCAAGGATACTCGCAAATGGAAGGAGTAGACTATGATGAAACATTTGCCCCAGTTGCCCGAATGGAGTCAATTAGAATTCTCCTTGCTCTAGCATGTCAGATGAAGTTCAAACTTTATCAGATGGATGTAAAGACTGCTTTCTTAAATGGGTTACTCAAAGAGGATGTCTATGTGGCTCAACCAAAAGGATTCATTGATTCACACTTTCAGGATCATGTGCTGTACCTTAAAAAGGCACTTTATGGGTTGAAGCAAGCTCCTAGAGCCTGGTATGATAGACTTACACAATATCTGGTGTCATATGGGTTCACAAGAGGAAAGGTTGATAAAACTCTCTTCATCAAAAGGGAAGATGGTGAGCTGATAGTTGCTCAAGTCTATGTTGATGATATCATCTTTGGGTTGACTAAGGATGAACTTGCTCATGGCTTCTCAAAACTCATGCAAGCGGAGTTCGAGATGAGCATGATTGGAGAGCTGACTCACTTCCTAGGATTTCAGATTCGCCAACAAGATTCAGGTATATTCCTTTCTCAATCTAAATATGCTAAGAATCTTGTGAAAAAGTTTGGTTTGGAATCTGCTAGTTCTGTTAGAACCCCTATGAGTCCAAATGTTAAACTCACTGTAGACTTGTTAGGAAAGAGTGTTGATCCTTCTTTCTATAGAAGCATG
Source organism: Quercus aquifolioides (assembly GCA_019022515.1). Taxonomy (NCBI): domain Eukaryota; kingdom Viridiplantae; phylum Streptophyta; class Magnoliopsida; order Fagales; family Fagaceae; genus Quercus; species Quercus aquifolioides. The sequence continues at coordinate 27,683 of JAFHAW010000041.1, read as the reverse complement.
ATAGGTAGTCTTCTTTACCTTACTGCTAGTAGACCTGACATTAGTTACAGTGTTGGTGTGTGTGCTAGATATCAGGCTAAACCCAAAGAATCTCATATGACTGCTTTAAAAAGAATTATAAAGTATGTTAAAACCACTGCTGAGTTCAGTGTGTGGTATAGCAAGGACACTAATGGTGTCTTAGCTGGGTACTCTAATGCTGATTGGGCTGACAATGCAGATGATAGAAAGAGTACTTCAAGGCTTGTTTTTATGTGGGTAACAATCTTGTCTCATGGATGAGCAAAAATCAGAACTCCATCTCCTTATCTACTGTAGAAGCTGAGTACATCGCTGTCAGTAGTTGCTGCACCCAACTTCTCTGGATGCAAAAACTCCTTCATGATTATGGTATTTGTCAAGAGTATCTCACTATTTACTGTGACAATACCAGTGCCATCAATATCTCTAAGAACCCGATTCAACATTCTCGAACCAAACACATAGAGATTCGACATCACTTCATTAGGGAGCTTGTCGAAGATGGTATTCTCACTCTTGAGTTTATCCACACCAATGATCAAAAGGTTGACTTGTTCACCAAACCTCTTGACAGCAAACGTTTTGAATTCCTTTGTTAAAACATTGGTGTCATCTCCATGGATTGATCTCCTTCTCTTGTTCTTTCTCCTCATGCATTTGCATCTAGTTGTTTTTGCTTTGCTTTGATAACATGTTTTTGTTTGTTTATTTTTAGTTTTGTTTATTTTGTTTTTGATATAAAAATAAAAAAAAATTGGAAAATTGAAAAAAAAAATACAAAAAAACAGTGTGTGTTATGTGTACATTGGTACTTGTGTACCTTGGATGACCATTGAAACAAAGTTTTCTAAACTTTGTATCTTTTGTAACTTAGATGAGCATCTCTATGCACAACTAAGCAAGTGAGCTTTGTGGCTCTTGTTTATGATGAGTAAGATTAAGTTATCTCTTAAAACTTAATACTCATATCACTCTTTTTGACGGGTAGGACTAGAAAATCCTAAGAGAAATGCATAAATAACCATCTCACCACTGTTTCCCGCCAATCATATTATGACACCTGTATGCTTCGGCATAGCAAAAGTGCAGTGTCAAAGACATCCGTATGCTTCAGCATAGCAAAAGTGCAATGTCTATGCTTAACATGTTGGGTATTTCTTTCCTCTCTTTTTATGCCCATGCATGATATGCTTAAAAGAAAATATGCAAAGAAAATAAAAAGCAAAAATATTAAAATGCTTTAAATATGATTGCAAACGTGTTTTCTAGGAGATGTGGGAGTTATAGGATGTACCTCAAAGGTGATAGTCCCCATCAAACAGTTATGATTGTGTGTGAGTTAAAGTTATTTTCTCATATCTCAGATCGTCATAACATGTATACACATATGCAATCTTGCGATGTTTTTCACACACAACACGCAATATTCTTTGCTACTCTTGATACATGTGTAGGTACAATGTGATTTGGCCATCACAAGTGTTTACATATGCTTATGTATGCTCACTAAACTGTCTTGACTTATTTTTGAAAAATAAAATTGGTTAGACTTGTTTAGTGTGTGTGTGTGTTTTTGAGGATCCATGTGCTTAAATTCTTGTTGAGAAATGATTTTGAGAGCTTAATATGTTGATTGGATCATTGGTTGAGGTATATGTTGGATTGCATTCATGTCTGTGTTTTTGTCTTCTTGAAAAACTGCTTTTATCTGCTAGCTCGACACCTCCTCGATACCTTGTTATCTGTCGAGCTTCTCAAGCCGTTTTCTTATCACAATCTCGACACCTCTTCGACACCCGATGGATCGATCGAGAATTCTCCTGTCTCCTCGATACCTTGTCGATCGATTGAGCTTCTGTTCTTGGTTCTGGTGTTCATTCCTCGATACCTTCTCGATACCTGTAGCTGTCGATGTGCATTTTCTCGACACCTTTCTCGACAGCTGTCTCGACACCTATCAACAGCTTAGCTATCGAGATTTACTAAAGCTTCTATATAAGCCTCTGTCGCGATCCGGTTCTCATTTTCTCGATCTCTCTCGATCTATCCGCGTCTGTTCATCTCCCAAAACTCCTTTTTCTCACTCTAGACCTTCAATCCATATGATTTTCGGCCCTTCCTTTCTTCAAATCACTTGGTATGATCTTTTTCCCTCATTATTCATGCATTTCATGTTTTGAATCTTAGGTTTTGGGGTTTTTGAAAATTTTTGGGGTTTTTCAAAATTAAGGAGTTTTTCTTGAAATTTTGGGTTGGGTTCTCACTTAAATGTGTTCAAAATGTCATACATTGCATCACATTTGCATTGGAATGGTATTTACATGCATTTAGAGGTGTGTTCTATGTTAGTATGCCGGTAGGAATGGATTTTGTTGAGCCCATCATGATATTTTTTACTTTGCATGTCACATGTTCATGCATTCCCCGGATTCCACTCCTCCCTCCCGTTCAGCTCCATCCAGATCTGCTCCATCTACATTTACTCCTTCTTCCTCTATGGGCGATGTATCTCTTGGAGACATCATGGCGCAGCTACAGCGCATGGATGCTCGCCTCGATACACTATCCACTGAGTTGTATCAGGTGAATGTTCGTGTTGGTCGTATTGCACGACGGCAGGCGACCATGGGTGGTTTTGCTTCTGAGGTTACTCCTTCACCACTTCTTCCAGCGGCTTCTAACTCTGAGGATGATGATGATGATGGTGATGACGATGACGCTTCGGATGATGATGGAGATGCTAGCTCTACTGATGAGATGTTTTCATGACACTCTACCCTTTGTCACTCGTGACAAAAAGGGGAAGTAGTTTTGGGTTATAAGAGTAGTCATCTTAGGGGGAGAGTTAGTATAAGACATTTTTGTTAGGGGGAGAGTTAATACTTGAGGGATGTAGTGAGAATTTGATGTATCTTTTCTTTTCTTTCTTTTCAGATACATTGTTCTTGTACATGAGGTCTTGTGACCAGTTTTACATACATTCTACTTATATTCATTATATGTGGATGTATGTTTCTTTCACCTACCTCTTCATGTGTTGTTTCTTCTCTATCTTTATACACATGATTCTTATATTTGTATGCAATCTATTTATTTCTGTTTCACACAAGATGCCTTGATGAGTTTTGTTTAAAGTGTTTCAGAAATATAGGTTGTCAAAGTCTACTTGCCATAAACTCTTTTCTTGCAAAGTTTTTCAAGGGTTTGTGATAGGATAGATTTTATTGTATTCAACAAGTGAGTATGAGTTGAGTGATTTATGACTTCTCTCATATGTTCATTTGTTTGCTGTGGTTTTGTCACGGATTGCCAAAGGGGGAGATTGTTAGGACATATGTGTTTTCACTTGTCAAGAACATATGTCACTTATTTATGTAAATTGGCTAATCCTTTTGACAAAACGCACTCTACTTGTAATTGGGTAGTTCTAGGTGTTTTTAATACTTCAAGAAACAAGGTTTCAAGATCAAGTATTGAAGTCATCAAGTCTGTCCAAGAAAAACAAGCTGAAGTGCAAATTCATTAAAGCTCGACACCTGCTCGATAGCTCCTCGACACCTGCTATCTGTCGAGATTTAAGAAAATCAGAATTCTGATATGATTTCTTGGGATCCGTGAATATGTCTTTGGGCCTTCTTTTCTCCTAACCCTAGACATATAAAAGGACTATTTTAAGAGCTGTCAGACAGTACACAAGTTGCACAAGCATTAAGCAAACTCTGTTAAAGCAATTTGTGATCAAAGACGAAGTTCTTGACCTAGTTCATCTTCTCTGAAGAAGTTGCTATGTATTTGCACCTTTGGGTTTTGTAACCAAGTATCTTCCTGATCTTCATCATGTAGGATGAACTGAAGAACTTTGCAGCCAACTTCTTCTTCTAAGTTGGTGTTTGAAGTCGCGTACTAGGATCCGTGCATTGGTTAGTCACGTACTTGGGAGCCGTGTATCAAAATGGGGAACTGTCATTACAGATCAAGTCCAATTGGGTATTGGGGTAAGGGTTCAAATGTAGGTTGGTAAGGTACTTAGGATTCCTTTACTTGTAACCGCTTGATTTGATAATAGTGGAGTTTCAGGAGTAGTGACCTGAAAATCACCCGATGGGGTTTTTGTCGTACGGTTTTACCCCATTCGTAAACAAATCACTGTGTCATTTAATTTCGGCTGCATATTTAGTTTTTGGTGATTTGTTTATGCTTCCACATATTTGCATGTTAAATTGATTAATTAATAACTTGGCTAATTAATTAATTGGTTTAATCACAAGGGGTCATTCAGTTTGTGGCCTATCAAAAAATAACACAAGCAAAATCGTCATATAGCGGAAAAAGAAAAAAAAAAAAGAGAGAGGCCCATGAACAGTGCAGATTGTCAAATAAATGTGAAAATATTGTAAGAATTTGTTAAGTCGATGTAATTGCATATGAACATATAAATAATAAATATTTAAAAGAAAAGAAAAATCAGAAAACAAACCGGCCAAAAAAAGAAAAAAAGAGGAAGGCCAATGCACAATGTGGGTTGAATAAACAAAATAATATTGCAAGAATGTGCTGTGTCAGTGTAACTGTGTCTGCACATATAAATATTTAAAAGAAAACACAAAAAGAGCACAAGCAAAACCGGCATACGGTGGGGGGGAAAAAAAAGTGGCCCATGAACGGTAAAGATTGTCAAATAGTTGTGAAAATATTGTATGAATTTGTTAAGTTGATGTAATTGAATATGCACATATAAATAATAAATATTTAAAAGAAAATACAAAAAAGAAAAAGTACAAAACAAACTGGCGAAAAAAAAAAAAAAAAAAGAGGAAGGCCAATATACCGTGTAGGTCAAACAAACCAAATAATATTGTAAGAATGTGTTGTGTCAGTGTAACAGTATATGCACATATAAATATTTTTAAAAAAAGACAAAAATAACACAAGCAAAATCGGCCTATAGTGGAAAAAAGAAAAAAGAACAAAAGAGGCCCATGAACGGTGCTGATTGCCAACTAATTCTGAAAATATTGTAAGAATTTGTTAAGTCGATCTAATTGAATATGTACATATAAATAATAAATATTTAAAAGAAAAGAAAAAGCGCAAAACAAACCGGCCAAAAAAAAAAAAAAAACGAGCAAGGCCAATGCACAGTGTAGGTCAAATACACTAAATAATATTGTAAGAATGTGTTGTGTCAGTGTAACTGTGTTAGCACATATAAATATTTAAAAGAAAAGACAAAAAGAGTACAAGCAAAACCGGCATACGGTGGGGAAAAAAAAAGTGGCCCCTGAACGGTACAAATTGTCAAATAATTGTGAAAGTATTGTAAGAACTTGTTAAGTCGATGTAATTGAATATGCACATATTAATAATAAATATTTCAAAGAAAATACAAAAAAGAAAAGGTACAAAACAAACTGGCGAAAAAAGAGGGAGAGGAAGGCCAATGCCCAGTGTAGGTTGAACAAACCAAATTATATTGTAAGAATGTGTTGTGTCAATGTAACTTTGTATGCACATATAAATAGTTTTAAGAAAAAACAGAAATAACACAAGCAAAATTGGCATACAAGGGAAAGAAGAAAAAACAAGAAAAAGAAAAAAAAAAAAAAAGAGAGGCCCACGAACGGTGCAGATTGTCAAATAATTGTGAAAATATTAAAAGAATTTGTTTAGTCGATGTAATTGAATATGTACATATAATTAATAAATATTTAAAAGAAAAGAAAAAGCACAAAACAAACCGGCCAAAAAAAAAAAAAAAAAAAGGAAGGCCAATGCACAATGTAGGTTGAATAAACTAAATAATATTGCAAGAATGTGTTGTGTCAGTGTAACTATGTCTGCACATATAAATATTTAAAAGAAAAGACGAAAAGAGCACAAGCAAAACCGGCATACGGTGGGGGGGGGGGGGGGGGGAAGAGGCCCATAAACGGTGCAGATTGTCAAATAATTGTGAAAATATTGTAAGAATTTGTTAAGTTGATGTAATTGCATATGTACATATAAATAATAAAAATTCAAAAGAAAAGAAAAAGCAGAAAACAAACCGGCCAAAAAAGAAAAGAGAAAGGAAGGCCAATGCACAGTGTAGGTTGAACAAACCAAATTATATTGTAAGAATGTGTTGTGTCAGTGTAACTTTGTACGCACATATAAATATTTTAATGAAAAGACAAAAATAACACAAGCAAAATCGTCATATAGCGGAAAAAGAAAAAGGAAAAGAAAAAGAGAGGCCCATGAACAGTGCAGATTGTCAAATAAATGTGAAAATATTGTAAGAATTTGTTAAGTCGATGTAATTGCATATGAACATATAAATAATAAATATTTAAAAGAAAAGAAAAATCAGAAAACAAACCGGCCAAAAAAGAAAAAAAGAGGAAGGCCAATTCACAGTGTGGGTTGAATAAACTAAATAATATTGCCAGAATGTGTTGTGTCAGTGTAACTGTGCCTGCACATATAAATATTTAAAAGAAAACACAAAAAGAGCAGAAGAAAAACCGGCATACGGTGGGGGGAAAAAAAAGTGGCCCATGAACGGTAAAGACTGTCAAATAATTTTGAAAATATTGTATGAATTTGTTAAGTCAATGTAATTGAATATGCACATATAAATAATAAATATTTAAAAGAAAATACAAAAAAGAAAAAGTACAAACAAACTGGCGAAAAGAGAGAGAGAGAGGAAGGCCAATGTACAGTGTAGGTTGAACAAACCAAACAATATTGTAAGAATGTGTTGTGTCAGAATAACAGTGTATGCACATATAAATATTTTTAAAAAAAGACAAAAATAACACAAGCAAAATCAGCATACAGTGGAAAAAAGAAAAAAGAACAAAAGAGGCCCATGAATGGTGCTGATTGTCAAATAATTCTGAAAATATTGTAAGAATTTGTTAAGTCGATGTAATTGAATATGTACATATAAATAATAAATATTTAAAAGAAAAGAAAAAGCGCAAAACAAACCGGCCAAAAAAAAAAAAAAGAGGACGGCCAATGCACAGTGTAGGTTAAATACACTAAATAATATTGTAAGAATATGTTGTGTCAGTGTAACTTTGTTAGCACATATAAATATTTAAAAGAAAAGACAAAAAGAGCACAAGCAAAACCAGCATACGGTGGGGGGGGGGGGGGGGGGAAAGTGGCCCCTGAACGGTACAAATTGTCAAATAATTGTGAAAGTATTGTAAGAACTTGTTAAGTCGATGTAATTGAATATGCACATATTAATAATAAATATTTCAAAGAAAATACAAAAAAGAAATGGTACCAAACAAACTGGCGAAAAAAAAAGAGAGAGGAAGGCCAATGCACAGTGCAGGTTGAACAAACCAAATTATATTGTATGAATGTATTGTGTCAATGTAACTTTCTATGCGCATATAAATAGTTTTACGAAAAAACAGAAATAACACAAGCAAAATTGGCATACAGTGCAAAAAGGAAAAAACAAGAAAAAAAAAGAAAAAAAAAAGGCCCAAGAACGGTGCAGATTGTCAAATAATTATGAAAATATTGTAAGAATTTGTTAAGTCGATGCAATTGAATATGTACATATAAATAATAAATATTTAAAAGAAAATACTAAAAAGAAAAAAATACAAAACAAACTGGCGAAAAAAAAAAAAAATGGGGAAGGCCAATGCACAATGCAGGTTGAACAAACCAAATTATATTGTAAGAATGTGTTGTCTCAGTGTAACTTTGTATGCACATATAAATATTTTAAAGAAAAGACAAAAATAACACAAGCAAAATCGGTACACAGTGGGGGAAAAAAAATAAAGGCCCAAGAATGGTTCAGATTGTCAAATAATTGTGAAAATATTAAAAGAATTTGTTTAGTCGATGTAATTGAATATGTACATATAATTAATAAATATTTAAAAGAAAAGAAAAAGCACAAAACAAACGGGCCAAAAAAAAGGAAGGCCAATGCACAATGTAGGTTGAATAAACTAAATAATATTGCAAGAATGTGTTGTGTCAGTGTAACTATGTCTGCACATATAAATATTTAAAAGAAAAGATGAAAACAGCACACGCAAAACCGGCATACGGTGGGGGGAAAAAAAAAGTGGCCCATGAACGGTATAGATTGTCAAATAATCGTGAAAATATTGTAAGAATTTGTTAAGTAGATGTAATTGAATATGTACATATAAATATTAAATATTAAAAGAAAAGAAAAAGCGCAAAACAAACCGGCCAAAAAAAAAAAAAGAAAAAGAGGAAGGCCAATGCATAGTGTAGGTTAAATACACTAAATAATATTGTAAGAATGTGTTGTGTCAGTGTAACTGTGTCTGCACATATAAATATTTAAAGGAAAAGAGAAAATGGCACAAGCAAAACCGGCATACGGTGGGGGGAAAAGAAAAGTGGCCCCCGAACGGTACAGATTGTTAAATAATTGTGAAAGTATTGTAAGAACTTGTTAAGTCGATGTAATTGAATGTGCACATATTAATAATAAATATTTCAAAGAAAATACAAAAAAGAAAATGTACAAAACAAAATGGCGAAAAAAAAGAAGAGAGGAAGGCCAATGCACAGTGCAGGTTGAACAAACCAAATTATATTGTAAGAATGTGTTGTGTCAGTGTAACTTTGTATGCACAGATAAATATTTTTAAAAAAAGGCAAAAATAACTCAAGCAAAATCGGCGTACAGTGGAAAAAAGAAAAAAAAAAACAAGGGGCCCATGAACGATGCAGATTGTCAAATAATTCTGAAAATATTGTAAGAATTTGTTAAGTCAATGTAATTGAATATGGGCATATAAATATTAAATACTTAAAAGAAAAGAAAAAGCGCAAAACAAACCGGCCAAAAAAAAAAAAAAAAGAGGAAGGCCAATGCACAGTGTAGGTTAAATACACTAAATAATATTGTAAGACTGTGTTGTGTCAGTGTAATTGTGTTAGAACATATAAATACTTAAAAGAAAAGACAAAAAGAGCACAAGCAAAACCGGCATACGGTGGGGGGGGGGGGGGGGGGGGGGGGGGAAGTGGCCCCTGAATGGTACAAATTGTCAAATAATTGTGAAAGTATTGTAAGAACTTGTTAAGTCGATGTAATTGAATATGCACATATTAATAATAAATATTTCAAAGAAAATACAAAAAAGAAAAGGTACAAAACAAACTGGCGAAAAAAGAAAGAAAGAGGAAGGCCAATGCATAGTGTAGGTTGAACAAACCAAATTATATTGTAAGAATGTGTTGTGTCAATGTAACTTTGTATGCACATATAAATAGTTCTAAGAAAAAAAAGAAATAACACAAGCAAATTTGGCATATACTGGAAAAAAGAAAAAAGCAAGAAAAAGAAAAAAAAAAAAAAGAGGCCCAAGAACGGTGCAGATTGTCAAATAATTGTGAAAATATTGTAAGAATTTGTTAAGTCGATGCAATTGAATATGTACATATAAATAATAAATATTTAAAAGAAAATACTAAAAAGAAAAAGTACAAAACAAACTGGCGAAAAAAAAAAAAGTGGGGAAGGCCAATGCACAGTGCAGGTTGAACAAACCAAATTATATTGTAAGAATGTGTTGTGTCAGTGTAACTTTGTATGCACATTGAAATATTTTAAAGAAAAGACAAAAATAACACAGGCAAAATTGGTACACAGTGGGGAAAAAAAAAAAAAAAGGCCCAAGAACGGTGCAGATTGTCAAATAATTGGGAAAATATTAAAAGAATTTGTTTAGTCGATGTAATTGAATATGTACATATAATTAATAAATATTTAAAAGAAAAGAAAAAGCACAAAACAAACCGGCCAAAAAAATAAAAAGAAGGAAGGCCAATGTACAATGTAGGTTAAATAAACTAAATAATATTGCAAGAATGTGTTGTGTCAGTGTAACTGTGTCTGCACATATAAATATTTAAAAGAAGAGATGAAAAGAGCACAAGAAAAACCGGCATACGGTGGGGGGGGGGGGGGGGAAGTGGCCCATAAACGGTATAGATTGTCAAATAATCGTGAAAATATTGTAAGAATTTGTTAAGTCGATGTAATTGAATATGCACATATAAATAATAAATATTTAAAAGAAAATACAAAAAAGAAAAAGTACAAAACAAACTGGCGAAAAAAAGAAAGAAGAGGAAGGCCAATGCACAGTGCTGGTTGAACAAACCAAATTATATTGTAAGAATGTGTTGTGTCAGTGTAACTTTGTATGCACATATAAATATTTTTTAAAAATGACAAAAATAACACAAGCACAATCGGCATACAGTGGAAAAAAGAAAAAAGGAAACAAGAGGCCCATGAACAGTGCAGATTTTCAAATAATACTGAAAATATTGTAAGAATTTGTTAAGTCGATGTAATTGAATATGTACATTTAAATATTAAATATTTAAAAGAAAAGAAAAAGAGCAAAACAAACCGGCCAAAAAAAAAAAAAAAAAAGAGGAAGGCCAATGCACAGTGTAGGTTAAATACACTAAATAATATTGTAAGAATGTGTTGTGTCAGTGTAACTGTGTCTGCACATATAAATATTTAAAAGAAAATGCAAAAAGAGCAAAAGCAAAACCGGCGTACGGTGGGGGGAAAAAAAAAAGTGGCCCCCGAACGGTACAGATTGTCAAATAATTGTGAAAGTATTGTAAGAACTTGTTAAGTCGATGTAATTGAATATGCACATATTAATAATAAATATTTCAAAGAAAATACAAAAAAGAAAAGTTACAAAACAAACTGGCGAAAAAAAAGAAAAGAGAGGTAGGCCAATGCATAGTGCAGGTTAAACAAACCAAATTATATTGTAAGAATGTGTTGTGTCAATGTAACTTTGTATGCACATATAAATAGTTTTAAGAAAAAACAAAAATAACACAAGCAAATTTGGCATACAGAGGAAAAAAGAAAAAGCAAGAAAAAGAAAAAGAAAAGGCCAAGAACGGTGCAGATTGTCAAATAATTGTGAAAATATTGTAAGAATTTGTTAAGTCGATGCAATTGAATATGTACATATAAATAATAAATATTTAAAAGAAAATACTAAAGAGAAAAAGTACAAAACAAACTGGTGAAAAAAAAAAAAGTGGGGAAGGCCAATGCACAGTGCAGGTTGAACAAACCAAATTATATTGTAAGAATGTGTTGTGTCAGTGTAACTTTGTATTCACATATAAATATTTTAAAGAAAAGACAAAAATAACATAGGCAAAATCGGTACACAGTGGGGAAAAAAAAAAAAAAGGCCAAGAACGGTGCAGATTGTCAAATAATTGTGAAAATATTCAAAGAATTTGTTTAGTCGATGTAATTGAATATGTACATATAATTAATAAATATTTAAAAGAAAAGAAAAAGCACAAAACAAACCGGACAAAAAAAAAAAAAAGAAGGAAGGCCAATGCACAATGTAGGTTGAATAAACTAAATAATATTGCAAAAATGTGTTGTGTCAGTGTAATTGTGTCTGCACATATAAATATTTAAAAGAAAAGACGAAAAGTGCACAGGCAAAACCGGCATACGGTGGGGTGGAAAAAAAGTGGCCCATAAACGGTATAGATTGTCAAATAATCGTGAAAATATTGTAAGAATTTGTTAAGTCGATGTAATTGAATATGCACATATTAATAATAAATATTTCAAAGAAAATACAAAAAGAAAAGGTACAAAACAAACTGGCGAAAAAAAAAGAAAAGAGAGGTAGGCCAATGCACAGTGTAGGTTAAACAAACCAAATTATATTGTAAGAATGTGTTGTGTCAATGTAACTTTGTATGCACATATAAATAGTTTAAGAAAAAACAAAAATAACACAAGCAAATTTGGCATACAGAGGAAAAAAGAAAAAGCAAGAAAAAAGAAAAGAAAAAAAGGCCCAAGAACGGTGCAGATTGTCAAATAATTGTGAAAATATTGTAAGAATTTGTTAAGTCGATGCAATTGAATACGTACATATAAATAATAAATATTTAAAAGAAAATACTAAAAAGAAAAAGTACAAAACAAACTGGTGAAAAAAAAAAAAAAGTGGGGAAGGCCAATGCACAGTGCAGGTTGAACAAACCAAATTATATTGTAAGAATTTGTTGTGTCAGTGTAACTTTGTATGCACATATAAATATTTTAAAGAAAAGACAAAAATAACATAGGCAAAATCGGTACACAGTGGGGAAAAAAAAAAAAGGCCCAAAAACGGTGCAGATTGTCAAATAATTGTGAAAATATTCAAAGAATTTGTTTAGTCGATGTAATTGAATATGTACATATAATTAATAAATATTTAAAAGAAAAGAAAAAGCACAAAACAAACCGGACAAAAAAAAGAAGAAGAAGGAAGGCCAATGCACAATGTAGGTTGAATAAACTAAATAATATTGCAAAAATATGTTGTGTCAGTGTAATTGTGTCTGCACATATAAATATTAAAAGAAAAGACGAAAAGTGCACAGGCAAAACCGGCATACGGTGGGGGGGGGGGGGGAAAGTGGCCCATAAACGGTATAGATTGTCAAATAATCGTGAAAATATTGTAAGAATTTGTTAAGTCGATGTAATTGAATATGCACATATAAATAATAAATATTTAAAAGAAAATACAAAAAAGAAAAAGTACAAAACAAACTGGCGAAAAAAGAAGAAGAAGAGGAAGGCTAACGCGCAGTGCTGGTTGAACAAACCAAATTATATTGTAAGAATGTGTTGTGTCAGTGTAACTTTGTATGCACATATAAATATTTAAAAAAAAAAAGACAAAAATAACACAAGCAAAATCGGCATACAGTGGAAAAAAGAAAAAAGAAAACAAGAGGCCCATGAACGGCGCAGATTGTCAAATAATTCTGAAAATATTATAAGAATTTGTTAAGTCGATGTAATTGAATATGTACATATAAATATTAAATATTTAAAAGAAAGGAAAAAGCGCAAAACAAACCGGCCAAAAAATAAAAAAAGAGGAAGGCCAATGCACAGTGTAGGTTAAATACACAAAATAATATTGTAAGAATGTGTTGTGCCAGTGTAACTGTGTCTGCACATATAAATACTTAAAAGAAAAGACAAAAAGAGCACAAGCAAAACCGGCATACGGTGGGGGGAAAAAAAAAGTGGCCCCCGAATGGTACAGATTGTCAAATAATTGTGAAAGTACTGTAATAACTTGTTAAGTCGATGTAATTGAATATGCACATATTAATAACAAATATTTCAAAGAAAATACAAAAAAGAAAAGGTACAAAACTAACTGGCGAAAAAGAAGAAGAGAGGAAGGCCAATGCACAGTGCAGGCTGAACAAACCAAATTATATTGTAAGAATGTGTTGTGTCAATGTAACTTTGTATGCACATGTAAATAGTTTTAAGAAAAAACAGAAATAACACAAGCAAAATTGGCGTATAGTGGAAAAAAGAAAAACAAGAAAAAGAAAAAAAAAAAAGAGGCCCAAGAATGGTGCAGATTGTCAAATAATTGTGAAAATATTGTAAGAATTTGTTAAGTCGATGCAATTGAATATGTACATATAAATAATAAATATTTAAAAGAAAATACTAAAAAGAAAAAGTACAAAACAAACTGGCGAAAAAAAAAAGAGAGAGGGGAAGGCCGATGCACAGTGCAGGTTGAACAAACCAAATTATATTGTAAGAATGTGTTGTGTCAGTGTAACTTTGTATGCAGATATAAATATTTTAAGGAAAAGACAAAAATACACAAGCAAAATCGGTACATAGTGGGGGGGAAAAAAAAGGCCCAAGAACGGTGCAGATTGTCAAATAATTGTGAAAATATTAAAAGAATTTGTTTAGTCGATGTAATTGAATATGTACATATAATTAATATATATTTAAAAGAAAAGAAAAAGCACAAAACAAACCAGCCAAAAAAAAAGGAAGGCCAATGCACAATGTAGGTTGAATAAACTAAATAATATTGCAAGAATGTGTTGTGTCAATGTAACTGTGTCTGCACATATAAATATTTAAAAGAAATGACGAAAAGAGCACAAGCAAAACCGGCATACGGTGGGGGGGGAAAAAAAAGTGGCCCATGAACGGTATAGATTTTCAAATAATCGTGAAAATATTGTAAGGATTTGTTAAGTCGATGTAATTGAATATGCACATATAAATAATAAATATTTAAAAGAAAATACAAAAAAGAAAAAGAACAAAACAAACTGGCGAAAAAGAAAAAAGAGGAAGGCCAATGCACAGTGCAGGTTGAACAAACCAAATTATATTGTAAGAATGTATTGTGTCAGTGTAACTTTGTATGCACATATAAATATTTAAAAAAAAAGACAAAAATAACACAAGCAAAATTGGCATACAGTGGAAAAAAGAAAAAAGAAAACAAGGGGCTCATGAACAGTGTAGATTGTCAAATAATTCTGAAAATATTGTAAGAATTTGTTAAGTCGATGTAATTGAATACGTACATATAAATATTAAATATTTAAAAGAAAAGAAAAAGCGCAAAACAAACCGGCCAAAAAAAAAAAAAAAGAGGAAGGCCAATGCACAGCGTCGGTTAAATACACTAAATAATATTGTAAAAATGTGTTGTGTCTGTGTAACTGTGTCTGCACATATAAATATTTAAAAGAAAAGACAAAAAGTGCACAAGCAAAACCGGCATACGGTGGGGGGAAAAAAAAAGTGGCCCCTGAACGGTACAGATTGTCAAATAATTGTGAAAGTATTGCAAGAACTTGTTAAGTCGATGTAAATGAATATGCACATATTAATAATAAATATTTAAAAGAAAATAGAAAAAAGAAAAGGTACAAAACAAACTAGCGAGAAAAAAAAGAGAGGAAGGCCAATGCATAGTGCAGGTTGAACAAACCAAATTATATTGTAAGAATGTGTTGTGTCAATGTAACTTTGTATGCACATATAAATAGTTTTAAGAAAAGAGAGAAATAACACAAGCAAAATCGGCACATAGTGGAAAAAAAAAAAAAAAAAGGCCATGAACGGTGCAGATTGTCAAGTAATTGTGAAAATATTAAAACAATTTGTTAAGTCGATGTAATTGAATATGTACATATAATTAATAATATTTAAAAGAAAAGAATAAGCACAAAACAAACCGGCCAAAAAAACAAAAAAAAAAGGAAGGCCAATGCACAGTGTTGGTTGAATAAACTAAATAATATTGCAAGAATGTGTTGTGTCAGTGTAACTGTGTCTGCACATATAAATATTTAAAGGAAAAGACGAAAAGACCACAAGCAAAACCGGCATACGGTTGGGGGAAAAAAAAGTGGCCCATGAACGGTATAGATTGTCAAATAATTGTGAAAAAATTGTAAGAATTTGTTAAGTTGATGTAATTGAATATGCACATATAAATAATACATATTTAAAAGAAAATACAAAAAGAAAAAGTACGAAAGAAACTGTCGAAAAAAAAAAAAGAGAGGAAGGCCAATGCACAGTGCAGGTTGAACAAACCAAATTATATTGGAAGAATGTGTTGTGTCAGTGTATCTTTGTATGCACATATAAATATTTTTTTAAAAAAAAAGACAAAAATAACACAGGCAAAATCGGCATACTGTGGAAAAAAGAAAAAAGAAAAAAAGAGGTCCATGAACGGTGCAGATTGTCAAATAATTGTGAAAATATTGTAAGAATTTGTTAAGTCGATGTAATTGAATTTGTACATATAAATAATAAATATTTAAAAGAAAAGAAAAAGCGCAAAACAAACCGGCCAAAAAAAAAGAAAAAATAGAGGAAGACCATTGCACAGTGTAGGTTAAATACACTAAATAATATTGTAAGAATGTGTTGTGTCAGTGTAACTGTGTTTGCACATATAAATATTTAAAAGAAAAGACAAAAATAGCACAAGCAAAACCGGCATACGGTGGGGGAAAAAGAAAAAGTGGCCCCTGAACAGTACAGATTGGCAAATAATTGTGAAAGTATTGTAAGAATTTGTTAAGTCGATGTAATTGAATATGCACATATTAATAATAAATATTTAAAAGAAAATACAAAAAAATAAAAGTACAAAACAAACTGGCGAAAAAAAGAAAAAAAAGAGAGGAAGGCCAATGCACAGTGCAGGTTGAACAAACCAAATTATATTTGAAAGTTCAAAATGGGTATGAAACACCCTTGAACGTTTAGACCCGAAATTATAAATTATCAATTCAAGCTTGTAATCAAACAATTAATGTGCGGGACATGAACATAAGCCAATCACAGAATTGATATCTAATCTAAGCCAAATATAAACACATCCACAGCAGTAAATATAAGACAAAGATAAATGGAAGGAAGATGCAAACACACGGACAACACACTATGTGTTATCGAAGAGGAAATCGAAGTCCTCGGCGTAAAACCTTTCCGCCGCCCTCCAAGCGGTGAAATAATCCACTAGAGAATGTAGTTGGGATAAATGAACATCAATAAACCCTCCAAGCCTAATCTACCCAAGTACCTAAGCCCTCCAAGCTTCTTGCTCCAACGAGGTTACGCCGAACCTATTTCTTCTTTAGCTTCCCGGATTCCGCTACTAGACCATAGCATCAACCAATGTATATTGGTTCCTTCCTAACTGCTTCCCAAAAGCACCAAATAAACCTTCTCACAGACGTGGGTATGGTGAGATAAGGATTTGGCAAAGAACCTCTCAAGGGTATGACAATGGAGAGGAAGAGAGTAGAGGAATTTGTAGAGACTCTAAGGTAAAGATTGTGGATGAATCAATCTTGTTTTTCTCTAGGGTTTCTCTCAAAAATTCTCTCTAGAAGCTCTCAACATTTCGTGGGTATAAGGGTCTATATATAGTGGTGTGTGTTTGGAATACGAAGAGACAGTTTTTGCCAAACAGGGCTGGTTGGCGGCTTGACCTCGCGGCTTGTCCAAGTCGCGAGTTCAAGTCGCGAGATAACGGCCTGGCCAGCCTGGGACTTTTGTCCTGTAGTGCGACAGCTGGCGCGACCCTTCAGCTCCCCTGTGTGCTTCTCACGTGCCTGCAGTTGGCGGCTTGCCAGTCGCGAAACTCTGCTTCTTTGCACAAACTTGAGCTTTTCTTCGCACTCTCTTCACACACTACCCTTACATGAATCCCACCTAAATACATGATTACTAAGTGCTAAATTACAAGCAAATTGGCATGGAATAAAGCCAACAAGATAGTTGATAAATTTCAACCTTACAATCTCCCCCTTTGGCTATTCCGTGACAAAACCCTAAAACAAACTCTAGACTTAACGCGTGAGTTGGGAACAGTTGGAAAACTCACTCACACCTAACTCTAGAATCTGTTAAGCTTTTGAACCATAAGAACAAGTATCTCCTGAAACACAACAAGATAATAAGTTCATTGTATGCAGAAACTTGTAATGCATATGGAGCAAGCATAATGCGATCAAGCACAATGGAGTAAAGCAATAAACCATGGCAAGACCTAAACAAGCAATCACTATAACCAAGTGATCACAATGCTCATTCACATTTGGAATGAACATCCGGACATTCAAGCTGACAAACACAAGGCAAATCACTTGAATGACCAACACTCAACCAATGCACAGTACATGAAGTATGTGCATCTAGGAAAAATCCTACAAGGGCACAAGAGTGACAGTACTTTAATGGAAATGCAAAACATTTAGTTAGAAGTACTGATTTAACATAGCACACAGGCTGAATAAAGAAAGGTATAAACCATAAAGCCTACAAAGTGCATAGAAACAAACCCTTAAAACTTACAGAAGCAACATGGGTACAAACCATAACCAAGAACCTTAAAAACCTACAAAGGTACCGGGTACAAATAAAAACATAGAGTAAGATATGATGAGTAAGATCATATTATATATACTGAAAGACTACCACCAAAGATTCAAACTAACCAATAGTAATAAGTTTTAGCCAATTAAACAACTAACACCACAATGTTTTAAATTAGTAATAATAGCAAAAAACCAAAAATAAACAAAACATCAAGTGATAAAGAAATCTCCCCCTTAAAACAAGCACTCCCCCTTAAGAACTGCCCCTAACAATTCTCCCCCTTTTTGATCGGAATGGCCAAAGGGTCACTACTCCTGGTTGGTGGAGATGCTGTCAATCTTAGCTGAAAGTACATCAATTTGATCCTGCATTACTATCATCCTTTTAGTATGCTGACTTTGAACCTCTCTGAGTCCATCAAGTCTTTCCATGATGATCTGAAATGCATCGGGAGGAGGTGCAGCTGATGAAGTTGAAGCTCTGCTCCTTTTGTTTCTGAACGGTTTTAGACCCCTTAAAAACAACCAGATTGGTTAGCCTAGATTAATTAGCCAAGTTGTTACTTAGTCAAATTATGCAATTCTAGGTTAAAGCAATCAAACAATCATATCAAAAGTATAAAGCAGCGGAATAATAAAAGACACAATGATATGATCACCCAGGAAACCACACGGTAAAAACCTGGGGAGGATTTGACCCACCGATCCTCAAGGCAAACCTGAATCCACTATGAAAGAATCGAAGTTCATACAAAAGACTACAAGCTCCCCGCTTGACTTCCTAATGCTACCCACCAGTAGAACTTACTTACACGACCACGTGCAAGCTCCGAATCCACGGACTCCTTCTTTCTTAAATTCTTCAATCAGCTACAAGCACCCACGCTTTATATTCTTTAAGCTTCAATGGTAGCAACCGAGTTGATCATCAAGATGTTGAAGTAATCTCTATCTCGAAAACCCTAAGCTTTGTGTAAAGGAAAGCTCCTCTAGATCTCATAAGAGATTTACACAAAACAGCAATGTATGAGCAACAATACACCGGAAGCAACTCTTAAAAACGTGGCTAGGGTAGAAACAGAAAACCCAAAACGTTTAATGAGTTACGGTTAAGTTGGAAATTCTGCAGAAAACGCATCTGGCCCGATATTCGATCGATCGAGTCTATCTTTCGATCGATTGAGATAGACCAAAATGCCCCAATGCATCTGCAGTCACTCGATTCCAACTTTACAATATTTAATCAACTTTGAGAAAGCCTAAACAAGACTAAACAGATTGTTTTGATCATGGTTTGCCAACAATACACATTAGAGTTCTAAATACATAAAATCCTAAATCTTTAGAACCTAACTATTATCCATCAGTTGCAAGTGTAGACAGCAGCTCAATTGAATCAACCTCTATATTCCTGAAATACTCAACAAACGCATAAACGCATGTGTGACAGAAAATAGTAAATCAACAGGTATAACATTCTTGTAAGATTCACACAACACAAAATAAAGACATATATCAATGAACAACTCAACGAATATAAATCAATAAGCAGTGAATCATAAAGTAACAAGAATCAAAAAATATATCATGTATATCAATCAATGTTACTCCCCCTAACATGAATATCCCAAAAAAAAATGATATACAAAGTGAAGCACCTAGATACAATCTATAAACTCCACAAGCTTCTCAAAACAAAAAAAAAATCTCCCCTTAACATACAAAAACCCCTCTACAAGTCAAAACACAACTCCCCCTTTTTGTGACGGAATGCCAAAGGGCAATCACAAGTCATCATCAAAAGGAGGTGGTGAAGGCGAACGCAGATGTGCTAGATCAGCACGCAAAGCACGGATCTCGTCAAATAAGTCCACCAAAAGCTAACCATGAGCCGCCTGAACGGTCATGACAGTCTCCAAAGTACGACGGATATCAAAGTCGGCCGAAGGAGGTGGAGGAACAGCAGCAGCAGCAACAGCATCAGGATTAGGAACAGCCTCACCAGCAGGACCTGTAGAAGAAGAGGGAGGAGGTGCGGACCCAGAAGGCACAGACCTAGGGTGTTTAGAGCCAGCTCGAAGATGAGCAGCCCTTTGTCTAAGAAAAGACGCACCTATAGGAGCAATCACATGAACAGGCTCAGAGGAAGGGAAACCAGAAAGATCAAGATAAAGCAAAATCCTATGAATGAAAATAGGATGAACAAGAGCATGAGCAGAAGATGAACTCCTATAAACATCGTTCAAAGAACAAAGAAATAAATGAGGAAAACTGATAGGAGCATCAGTAACCAGAGCGTACAAAAATACACACCTCTCGAGAGGAATGGTGTGAACATAGGATATGGGCCAGATAGAATGACAAGCTATCTTAAAGAAGAGATAGTGCAACCCAGAAAGCTCAGCAGAAGTGATCCAAGGATCAGAACCCCACTGGATAGATGATCCAATAATGTAAAACAAGACATCACTAATCTCAAGAGACACATCAAATGGATAGACAGGATTCTGGACCAAAGGTACCTCTAGAGCATCAGCCACTACTTGGGGAGTAATGGTGTACTCTACGCCTCGTATCCAACTCTTTACCAAAGTGTTGGAATCATAGATGCGGATAGAGATGTTCGAAAAGAACTCTCTAATCAAGGCAGAAGGTGGAGGAGGATCAGAAATATCCACCAAGGGTAACCAGCCCCTACGCTCAAAGTTTGCCCTAATGGCAGGATCAAGTTCATCTAAGATAACAGAATGCTC
Source organism: Quercus aquifolioides (assembly GCA_019022515.1). NCBI lineage: Eukaryota > Viridiplantae > Streptophyta > Magnoliopsida > Fagales > Fagaceae > Quercus > Quercus aquifolioides. Next base: position 7,146 of record JAFHAW010000041.1, on the reverse strand, counting down.
AGCCCAAATCTTTCTCCTAATGTTTAGCTTCTCATAAATCTCTTGGTTTTTCTCACTCGGAAACTTCTCACAGTCAAAGGACGGAGGGGGTGGAGAAGGTGAGGAAACAGTCCTACGGGCTCTAGTCTTCCTAGGCATAGTGCTAAGGAAAGGACAGAGACACAAAGTGAAAACCAAAAGAACATAAGACAACAAAACCAAGGGCAGACTGCAAGTTAGCACAATAAAAATATAGAACAAAAATCTATATGATGCATGAACAATAACAATGTTGTGATGCATGAACTAATGAAGTAAACAAGTTCAAATTAAGTTCAATTACACAAAATTGGCTCGAACATAGAGTTTCTAACAAAAACCCTAAAAATTTGAAAACCACTTGAAAAATTTTACAACTAATTGATGAATTGATCATTACACAATGTTGAAAACAGATTAGAATAACTAAATTCATAAATACAACAAGCCAATTTCATCAATTAAACCTTAATTGAACAAAAACCCCAATTCGGATCAATTTGAAACCCTAGAATTTGAAATTTTTCACAAAACCCAAAATTGATCAAATTAAACTATCAAGATCATGTTTATAGCATGTCCCCACAAAAACCCATTGATCAATTTCACAAAATTAGGTTTGAATCAACACAAATCCCAAAAAGATAAAGTTCCGAAATTTTGAGCAAAAATGCATGAAAAATGCATGAAATATATAAATAAAATAAAAAAGGAAGGACAAAATGGTCTTACCGGCTTGAGGAAAGAGAAATTTTGCAAAAATTTCGGAGGAAAACGACAAAAATTTGACTGTGGAGCCTGTCTTGTCGGAGAGAGAAAGAAAAGTCTGAAAAAACTTTTTGAAAAAATGTTTGAACCAGTCAAGAACATTGTTTTAAAAAACTTGATTCGCGACTTTCGATTGATCGAAAATCACATTCGATCGATCGAATCAATCAGTCATTTTGAAACAAACTAAAGCACTTTTTCGATCGATCGAAAATTAGAATGGATCGATCGAACTGGGCAGAGGCTCACAAAATTTTTAGAAAAATCACAGTTTTAAAAATCACAAACCAAATTTTGAAAACAACTCCTCAAAGCATTAAACTTATTGAAACAAAATGCATGAGTATGAGATGGAATGCTTTTTCAAAAACCCAAGTTTTAATCCCAGTTTCTCCAAAGAAAATTTCAGTCATTCTTCCATTAAATTCTCAAGTAAAAAAAATGTTTTGCATAATTCTCAAAAGTATTTTCAAACTTGGTTGGTCAGACCAAAAACACACACAATAACATGTACAAGGTTTAGCAAAGAGTAACTTGTGTAGTGTGTGCAACTAGCAAAAAGCTTGAGATACATGTGAGGTGATATGAGAATAGCAATAAATCACAAAGTCTACAAAATTCATCACATAGAATTTAAAAGAGACCATCACTTAAAGAGTTACATCATATAACTCCCACATTTCCTAGAACATAAGCTTGCAATCATGTAAGTTTCTTGAATTTTGCCCCATTATTAGGTGAAATTTGGCATTAAGCCTAATAGTACACACCAGTTTAAATTATGTGAAATGACATCAAGCCTAATAGTACACACCAGTTTTAAGCATTAAGTATTTAACAGAGGCTACACCTTATGTTCTTTTTGTGCATGTGCTACACTTTCTCAAGCACAAAATCTTATGATATGCACTAAGGTGTTCATGATTGGCTAGTGAACAGTGGTGAGATGGTTATTTATGCCTTTCTCAAAAGGATCAAGTCCGACAGTCAAATAACATGTGACTTCAAGATCAAGACAAAGTGATAAACACCATAAACATCTTTTCCACACAACATGCACTACAAAGCTTCAACTAGTAAAGTGCAATAAATAAGCTCATCAAAGCTAAACAAGGTACATAAGACATGTTATGTGTAAATAAATTGACCAACCTTGTTTTCAAAAACCAAGAAACATAATGTCAAACATATTTTTGCTTTCTCCTTTCCTTTTTTTTTATTTTTATTTTTATTATTATTAAAAAAGAAAACAAATAAATCCTAGAATGAAATGCATGAATGTAATGCAATGCAAATCCTAGAAAAAATACAAAAACACATATACCAAAGAACAATGGTCTCAGAGGATAGAGCAGTGAAGCACAAGGACCATGTTAGAAAGACTCAATTAGGACGAGTCTTTTACATCCAAAACCTTTTAGATGCACCACGAGCATTGGAGTTCTTATTCACATTCGAGTGATTTCCAACTCCAGGATTGGAATAAAGGTTCAACGCCTTTACCAATTCACCAATAAGTGCCATAGGATCTTGTGTTTGAGGCACAGACACTTTTGGTTTATTTGCTCTCTTAACAGCTTGAAGCTTGTAACAGTTAGGACGAATGTGTCCAGACTTACCACAATAATGACAAACCCAAGCAGGTTTACCATGCATCTTGTCCTTGGGTAGAGTAGTCTCCTTAGGTTTAGACTCTCCCAGATCAACCCTAATCTTCCTAGGGGGTGAAACTTCTACAAGTTTGACAACCTCACTCACAGGGGGTTTGACAGTTTCACTCACAACCTCACTCACAGAAGGTTCAGAAGAAGAAGAAGGAACAAAATTCGTGGAATGTGGTGTAGAATCAAAGATGCTTTCAACATATCCTAACCCAGCTTTATTAGAAGGATACTTTTGAACATTCAGCATGTGATCAAGTTTAGAACTAGCAGATCTACCAACAGATAAATCATGTTCCAAAGTTTTAACTTTATCAAGCAAAAGCATGTTCTCAGATTTAACATTGTTCAAAAGATCATTAGCATCAAACAATTTAACAAGTAAATTTTTCTTTTCAAGCTCAAGAGATTCAATTTTCTTCAAGCCAAGTTCAACATTCATAGCATCCCTTGCAGCAATTTTGCAAAGTTTATTGTAGGCCTCTTGAAGATCTGCATCCTCAGAGAGTTCCCCATCAGAAGGGTTCTCTTTAACAGATACGCTTTCATTGACTACTGCTGTAGCAGTGAAAGCAATGAAGTTTCCATCCTTATCACATCCGGACTCATCATCAGAAACCTCATTATCGCTAAGGGTTACAGCTATAGCTTTACCCTTAGTCCTCAAGAATGTAGGACATTCAGATTTCACATGACCATACCCTTGACAGCCAAAACACTGAGGACCCAAAGAATTATTTGAAGATTGACCAACTTTTTCTCTAAGTTTTTCAAAGTTATTCACTTTAGTGGGATCATTCTTCCTAAAATTTCTAAGTTCAGCAGTGTTTGTACCTCTTGCCTTTCTGTTGGTATTCCTAAGAAAGTTTTTAAAGTTTTTGGCAAGATACGCAATCTCTGTAGCAGAGAGCTCATCATCAAATCCACCACCATCAACATCATCAACTGACTTAAGAGCCATTGATTTGGATTTGTTCACTTTGGGTAGGTCAGACTCATAGGACTGAAGAGATCCTACAAGCTCATCAACAGGGATGGAGTCCACATCCTTGCTTTCAGTAATGACAGTCACTTTGGGTCTAAAGTCCTCAGTTAAAGATCTAAGAATCTTCCTAACAATTTTAGGTTGTTCATAGATTTCACCCAAATTAAAAGCAGAATTGACAATATCATTTAATTTAGCATAGAATTCATCAAAAGATTCATCATCAGACATTCTAATGCTTTCAAATCTAGAAGTCAATTGTTGCAATTTATTGATCTTAACTGCCTTTGTGCCTTCATGCACAGTTTGGAGGATTTTCCATGCAGTATGAGCAACCTCAACATTAGAGATCCTCTTAAATTCCTCCATGGAAACAGCATTGAAGATGGCATTCATAGCTTTGCTATTGAAGCCTGCTGCTTCTTTTTCAGAAGTTTGCCACTCACTCACAGGAGTAGTGGGCTTCTGTCATCCGTATTCAACAGAATTCCAAACTCTCTCATCAATGGATTTCAGGAATGCTTTCATCCTTACTTTCCAATAAACATAGTTATTCCCATCAAAGTGAGGAGGAACAACAAGAGAGTGTCCATGCTCCATGACAACAGGGGTCAAGGATCAGCTCAAAGATCAAAAAATCTCTAACAAAAAGAGCTACCCGCTCTGATACCACTTGAACGGTTTTAGACCCCTTAAAAACAACCAGATTGGTTAGCCTAGATTAATTAGCCAAGTTGTTACTTAGTCAAATTATGCAATTCTAGGTTAAAGCAATCAAACAATCATATCAAAAGTATAAAGCAGCGGAATAATAAAAGACACAATGATATGATCACCCAGGAAACCACACGGTAAAAACCTGGGGAGGATTTGACCCACCGATCCTCAGGCAAACCTGAATCCACTATGAAAGAAATCGAAGTTCATACAAAAGGACTACAAGCTCCCGCTTGACTTCCTAATGCTACCCACCAGTAGAACTTACTGACACGACCACGTGCAAGCTCCGAATCCACGGACTCCTTCTTTCTTGAATTCTTCAATCAACTACAAGCACCCACGCTTAATATTCTTTAAGCTTCAATGGTAGCAACCGAGTTGATCATCAAGATGTTGAAGTAATCTCTATCTCAAAAACCCTAAGCTTTGTGTAAAGGAAAGCTCCTCTAGATCTCACAATAGATTTACACAAAACAGTAATGTATGAGCAACAATACACTGGAAGCAACTCTTAAAAACATGGCTAGGGTTTTTCTTTATATACCTAGGGTAAAAATAGAAAACCCAAAACGTTTAATGAGTTAGGGCTGAGTTGAAAATTCCGCAGAAAAACGCATCTGGCCCGATATTCGATCGATCGAGTCTATCCTTCGATCGATCGAGATAGACCGAAATGCCCCAATGCATCTGCAGTCACTCGATTCCAACTTTACAATATATAATCAACTTTGAGCAAGCCTAAACAAGACTAAACATATTGTTTTGATCATGGTTTGCCAACATTACACATTAGAGTTCTAAATACATAAAATCCTAAATCTTTAGAACCTAACAGTTTCTGCTTCTGGGTGTGGCAATAGTCTATCCTGCAGCCTCTGTCTCAGTTTCCATAGGGTCACCTTCTCCTTGGTTACCCTCCCCTTCATCTCCTGGAGACGAACTTGTATCCTTGTGAGGTGTGAATTTGTTTATGGCAGATAGAGGAGTCATGGGACTTATGTCTTGAGGGATTGCAACACCCTTTGCTCCGAAAATCCTCATAAGAAGACTTGGAAATACCAGCTTAGGCCTCGAGGTGGTTCTAGTCTCATCCACAATTGTATCATATATGTGAGAACTTATATCAATGAAAGTTTTCTCCTTGAGCTCCATGAGGAAGATGGCTCTTGCATTTGTAAGAGTGGTCATCTTTCTTATAGGATACAAGTTAAACATCATGATAGTGGTCAGACACCTCAATTCAGTAGAGAAATCAGCAGTGTTGAGACATTTCTTTCTTTAACACCACCAAGTCGAGACTGGATGACATCCAAAGATAGCATCCTGTCTTTGTAATTTGTGAACTCATATTCCTCTAATCCTTCGAGACCTAGCACTTCATCAATGTCATGTGCATCTATGGTGAATTCCTTTCTTCTCACCCAACAACTTAACTCCTCCTCCCTTATCACAGCATTGGCATAGAATTCTCTGATGAAAGGCTCACAAAGAGGAGGTAGGTCACTCAACAATTTTTCCCAACCTCTACCCTCAAAACAACTTGGAATAAAAGTATCTTTCAACTCCCTTAGATCAACAAATCGTTCTTGAATGATGGTTCCGTTCAAGAAAGAGTCCTTGTATCTCTCAAAGTGTTGAATCGTCCTAAATAGGTTAGGATCCATTTATAGCCTTTTGTCAGATTTCTTAGCAACAGTCTTTTTCTTTGTAGGAGATGGGGCTAACTGTAAACCAAACAGAAAGGGCCACAACAAAACATAGCACAGTATGTGGAAATACACATAGATTAGTAACACTTTAGTTGCACAGAGATTAACAGAGTATTAGGACAACACAAAATGATCAAATATAGTTGAGCACTAAGAGAGGATACCACACAATATATCACAGCAACACCAACACATAAAACAATGGAAACCAGAAGCAAATGACAATGAGACATGCTTTAATGACTATGACAACTGCAAGATAAAAAGACTCATGGCAGAACCCCACATAAGCACATAGCACAAAGAGTCAAACAGATCCAAGGTTTCAGAAAAACGGAAACACCCAGACAAAAAAAAATATAAAAGATACCAAAACCCGTGGATCCAAAGATTATAAAAATTATCAAACACAACAATTTAAGCAAACCCATGTTCGAACCCCTCAAAACACAAACCAACATCACAACACCCAGATTCAAGAGAACAATCAATGTGACCGGTTTTAGACCCATAAAACACAACCAAATTGAGTAGCCTAGTTAATTAGCCAAGTTGTTACTTAGTCAAATTAAGCAATTCTAAGTTAAAACAATCAAACAATCATATCAAGAATATAAAGCAGCGGAATAATAAATAACACAAGATATGATTCACCCCAGGAAACACACCGGTAAAACCCTGGGGAGGTTTGACCCACCGATCCTCAAGGCAAACCAGAATTCACTATGAAAGAATTGAAGTTCATACAAAAGGACTTACAAGCTCCCCGCTCGACTTCCTAATGCTACCTACCAGTAGAACTTACTGACACGACCCGTGCAAGCTTCGAATCCACGGACTCCTTCTTTCTTGAAATTCTTTAATCAGCTACAAGCACCCACGCTTGTTTTCTTTAAGCTTCAAGGCAGCAACCTAGTTGATCATTCAAGATGTTGATACTATCTCTACCTTGAAAACCCTAAGCTTTGTGTAAAGGAAAGCTCCGCTAGATCTCAAAGAGATTTACACAAAACAGGAATGTTGAGCAATAATATACTGGAAGCAACTCTAAAAACGTGGCTAGGGTTTTGCCTTATATACCTAGGGTAAAAACATAAAACCCTAAACGTTTAATGAGTTAGGGCTGAGTTGGAAAAATTCTGCAGAAAAACGCATCTGGCCCGATATTCGATCGATCGAGTATCCTTCGATCGATCGAGCTAGACCGAATGCCCCAATGCATCTGCGTCACTCGATTCCAACTTTACAATATTTAATCAAACTTTGAGCAAGCCTAAACAAGACT
>JAFHAW010000040.1:0-138050 GCA_019022515.1 Quercus aquifolioides | reverse complement strand
GGATTAGTATAGTACAGAACAATTACTAATTAAATAGAAAAGTAAAATAATGCAAAGAGATGACAGAGACATTAGACTGAAAAAGAACAAAAGCATAGGTAGTCATCAGTCAATGCAAGTCAAAATAGATATGATAACAAAAAAAACAACAGAAACTAACCTTTTTAGAGAAAACAACAGGAGAATAATAATAATTGTAAAAATGTATGGTTTCTGAGTAAATTCTTATCACAAGACCTGAAACACCTAACCATCCTAGAGTGCCTTGACATTTGAAACACATTTTTAAATAACATCAACCTTAGAATCCACCCTTACTGTTGATGAAAAAAGGGAATTCGAGAGGACCACCAGCTAGCTGGATCATAAAGATTCTTGTGCAATGCCATACTCCTGTCTAATGTAATCAGAGCAGGCCAAGGGTTAATGACTTCTTCTAAACTCAAATCTCAAATTGCCAGCCCATCTAGCCACCTCCATAAAACAAGTGCATGAGGTTTGTCGTTATACATAAAAAGTTCAGCTCAACTTTGACAAGTTTCTATTCATCACCCAGTGTGAGCAATAAAGATGGACTAAACTAAATGAAGATGTGGCCAAAGGCAGTGATTTGTTCCATCTTGAACTCATAATAACTCAAATTTTTAAATCAAAGGGGAACCCTTGATCTTCTATCTTGCCTTGGTGTGCACTAACAACATCTGGAGCCTCATTCTGATATTTGCTCACTAACTTGTCCACAAACGTCTTCTCAGTCATTCTGAACACATTAACACTGCTAGTTTCTTCCTTAACCAACCCCTTTGATATCAAAAGATGCAGAACTGAACACCTTGGAATAATCCTCTTCTCCAAGCTAAGCAGTAGAAGATTTGGATACTTGGAGATCATTGAAGGTGTCATATTCAGTTTGTTCACAAAGAAACTCATCAATTTCCTGATTTTATTCTCTGAAGCAATCATACACATGGGTTGCTTTTTGAATGCTGCATAAATCTCATCCTTTGACAATCCAAAACTTTTGAAAGCTTCTACCTTTTGCTCCCACAAAGATTTACTCATAACTGCCATGGAACGTACGGCTAGAAGAAATAGCAGATTATTGGGATCAAAACCCAATTTCATAACTTCATCAACAGCCTCACTAAACCGATAAGTCCTCATAAGCATTGATTTTGGTTGGGACAAGAACATTTTCAAAATTAAGGACATGGGTACACCACGGCTTACCAACATTGATATGTTGGGCTGTAGCACTTTTTCCACATTACACATAAGTACGCAGTAGTTTGCCTTTATAGCCTCTAAGACATTCTCATCATTGCCAAGAATCTGCCTAAGTTTTTGAACACAAGGAATGATTTGGTTTTCGAGGCTCCTTTTTAGAATATAAGGCACAGTCGATAAAATCTTTGCAATTTCAAGTTCTGACAAGCCCAAAGATCTGAAAAACTCAAACTTTGGCTTGAAAATCTTATGTGCATTGATTATATACAATCTCGGAAGCTTCATAGTCAAATCTGATATTTGCTGATCACTGAAACCATGAGCTCTAAAGAACTCAACCACAGTGTATGCATCACTGTCAAGCACACGTTGGTCTTTGGTAAGCATTTTGCCAAGGCTAGTACTAGAAAACCCCAATGACTCAAACAACTCCAAGTTGGGCTTCAGGGTATTGTCTAAATCAGCCAAAAGCAATACTGGACGACTAGTAATTAAACTTTTGACATGGGTCTGAGTCAAACCGTGAGTTGTCAAAAGTTCCACAACTGAGTTGGGATTCTTTGTGTTCACAATGTTGAGCTTCTTGGAAGCTGAAATGGCGGATTCTAAGGACAACCCACATGATTTTTGAAGGAAAGAGAGTGTAAACGATGGTGTGTCATTGGAATTAGAGAGTTTTGAGAACAAGTGGGCATGGCTATGTGGTAAAGCTCTGTGCTTTAACTGTTGTGGGAGGTTTAAGCAAACTAAACGAAACATTTGATTTGAGATTGAAGCTAGTTGCTTTAAGTGGAAAAAGAATGAAGAATTGTTACCTGGGTTGAGAATTGAGATTGGTATGTGATAGTCCAGTTGAGTTCGCGCAGCTTGAAGCAATATCGAGTATCGACCTCCCTCGCTTTTCTGAGCTGTGGTTTTCACTTTTCACTTCTCAGTTCAGAAGCTAGAGGTGCGTTTGAGAACGCACCGTTTTGAAGGTGTAAATAAGCTGGGTTCACACTTCAACATCTCCCTCGCACCCGTAGTTCGCCCAAGTGACTTTTAATGGACAAGGGAGAATAATAAGCGTCTTTTTTCTTTTTTGTGGGTGAATTCCACATGTCCGATTTGACATGGCAAACGGGTAGATCAATCGGGTCAGGTTTGCATCGCTCAATCGGGTTGCGGATTAAAAACGGGTCGTTTTAAGTGGGTTAAAACGGGTTTGAGTCAATTGGGTTGTAGGTCAGGTCAGGTTGACACGTACAGTTTCAAATACTGTAAAAAAATAATTCAAAAATTTAGATATTAGAACTTTTGAAGGACAAAAAAAAAAAAAAAAAAAAAAAATTAAAGAATCAGATAATTCACTGCTTAGAAATTATTGAAACAAAACAAATCATATATAACTAAATAATAGAGAAATATAAGAAAAAGATAGGTCACATTCAAAAGAATAATTTTAATTATTGCAAACTTTTTTATCTTGTAAAAAACGGCTAAAGGGAATTTTGGTGGTTTATGTACAAAAATTATTTTAAAAAAAATACATGAAAAACCTTAAAATAGATTTTTTTTTTTTTTTTTTAAACGAAGTAGAGGAGAAGAAAATAATATAAGAAGAGCTCATATCTCTACTCAGTTTTAAAAAAAAATATTGGGGTTGGGTTTGCTTTACTTTTAAACCATTCATGATTAACCTCGCAAATTTGGAGATAAATTATCAATGTTTGAATTTGAGTTTAAGTTGAACTTGTTAGAGAGATAAAGTTTCACTCCTTGTTAAGTTTGAATTAAACAAAAATAATTTTTGCTTTTAAAGAAAAAGATAATGATGAGTTTGAGTTTGAGTTTAAATTGGACTTGTTAGAGAAATAGAATTTCACACCTTATTAATTCTTTGCAGATGACTGCCTTTTGTTCTGTAGATCTACTTTGGAGGAATGTGAAAAGATTCAGGAGTTATTAGCATACTATGAGGAAGCCTCGGGTTAGATGGTGAATAGGGACAAAACTACTTTGTTTTTTAGCAAGAATACAGAAGTGCCAGTACAAGAAGCAATAAAGAATTCTCTTAGTGTTCCTGCAATCCAACACTCTGAGAAATATTTGGGTTTACCTTCTTTTATTGGTAGAAATAAGAAGGCTTGTTTTACACAAATCAAGGAACGGGTTGATGGAAATAAGTATGTACGCAGCAGAAGATGAACGGATCTACTTCATTCGTAATCTATAACATACACTATGCAATTTTCAGAATTCAAGTGTAAGAGAGCATACCATGAAGCGGTGAATTTCAAAACAAAAATCGAAGCACTTGGGAATACTCTTAATCTTCACTCCAATTCCACTAACGCCCAAGAAGTGTGGACTCTCAATTAGTTATAAAAGGAAAATCAAAAGAATGACTTACACTCTCATACACACCACTTTTCAATGATGTTATTCACGCATAAATAATTCTGTACGTTTTTCCTTTTGTATCCAACCAATTATCTAATTAGGCTACGATTTTGGGCCTTTCCAATTGGGCTTAAGTATGTGGCTTGGAGTGGGACCAAAAAGGACCAATAAGACACTAGCTCCAATGGACCTTGGGCTTTTCTGTCAATTTTTGACAAGTCCAAAGTTACCATTAACTATATTTAATACCACTATATAAATATAGTTGCACCTATGCCTTATCTATAAATTATATCCCAAGACTTTATTGTACATGCAAACCCCTTCATAAAATATTCGTAGTAATACAAAGTCACAAATGTGGACTGCCATTTTGTAGATTACTACATTTTAATCCTTGAGTACCCGGTTTAATCCTTTTAAGTTATTCTTCATATATTTATGAAATCCAATTTCATAAATATATATATATATATATATATACTTTAGTAATTTCTTACCAAAGTGGTTAGGCCTAACTCTCTAAATAACAAACCCATTAAACTTATCTCAAGGGAATATTTTATATCTCCGTTAAGAGACTATGAATTCCATCTTGAGAATATATGTTCCATCAACACTAAATGTGGCTGCCCAACATACTGAGGTTTTGACCTTTACTTTAGATCTCACTCCTGATATATTAAAGCAACCTACATTTCATAATCAAGTCCATTATTCTCTCAAAATTAAGAGTTCATGCAAATATAAGTCGTGAGATTTATTATTCATTTGACAGTCCTTAGGAGAATAACAAATCTCACAGCGGTCCAGTCAATATGTCTTAATTCTTAAAACATATCAACACATCAACTAGAAGTCTCCACTTCCATGATCAAGACAAATCATCGTAATTGATATGTTATAGTCTTCGTAGATGAAATGCCCAATTTCATCACCGACTACGAACTATAATTCTGAGTTTACAAAGAACTTGTGACTTATATCTTCTGTGACTAAATCACATAAATCACATACTATACATTTCATGGACTATGTGATAATGTCCGAATATTCATGTTACCATTATTTCAGATAATAATAAAACAACTTTATTAAACACAATATTAAGTCATACATAATGTCATAGACAATGTCACACTTAATATCATACATAACATCATACAATAGGATTTAAGGACACTAATCCTAACAATCTCCCACTTGCCCTAAAGACTATTGTGCATTAATCTAACTCCCATTCCCTCCAAATGTGACTCGAAAGTCTTTTGAGGCAAGGCTTTAGTAAATGGATCTGCTAGATTATTTGCACTTTCAATCTTTGCTACCACCACATCTCCACGAGCAACAATATCTCGAATGATATGGTACTTCCTCTCAATGTGCTTTCCTTTCTTATGATTCCTTGGATCTTTAGATTGTGCAACTGCTCCACTGTTGTCACAAAACAATGTGATTGGAACTTGCTCCATTCTCATTACACCAAGGTCAGAAAGGAATTTCTTGAGCCATACAACTTCCTTTGCTGCCTCACAAGTAGCAACATATTCTGCTTCCATGGTGGAGTCCGCAATACAAGACTGCTTAATACTCCGCCAACTTATGGCTCCACCTCCCAAAGTGAAAACACATCCTGATGTGGATTTTCTTAAATCTAGATCCGATTGAAAGTCTGAATCTGTATAGCCAATAGGTATCAAATCCTCACTTCGGTAAACAAGCATATAATCCCTCATTCTCCGTAGATACTTGAGAATATGCTTTACAGATTGCCAATGTTTTGGTCTTGGATTTGATTGATATCAACTGACCATGCCAACTGAATAACAGATATCTGGTCTAATACAAAGCATATAATCCCTCATTCTCCGTAGATACTTGAGAATATGCTTTACAGATTGCCAATGTGTTGGTCCTGGATTTGATTGATATCGACTGACCATGCCAATTGAATAACAGATATCTGGTCTAGTACAAAGCATGGCATACATGAGACTTCCCACTGCAGAAGCATAAGGAACTTGTCTCATTATATCTACTTCCTCTTGAGTCTTAGGCCTTTGGTCATCAGACAGAGGAACTCCATGTCTGAAAGGAAGTAATCATTTCTTGGAGTTTTGCATGCTAAACCGTTCTAGAACCTTATCTATATATCCAGCTTGTGATAAGCCTAACATCTTATTCTTGCGATCTCGCCAAAGCTTGATCCCTAGAATAAAGTTAGCCTTACCTAAGTCCTTCATATCAAATTGGCTTGATAACCAAACTTTTACTGATGACATTGCCCCTACATCATTTCCAATGAGTAGAATATCATCAACATAAAGCACTAGGAACATTACTACTTTATCTCGATGTCTTTTGTACACACATGGTTCATCAAGATTTTGCTCAAAACCAAATGACTTGATTGCTTGATCAAATATGATGTTCCATGACCTAGATGCTTGCTTAAGTCCATAAATGGACCTTTTCAACTTGCATACCATATGCTCTTGGTTCTTAGCTATGAAACCTTTCGGTTGCATCATATAGATTTCCTCTTCAAGATTGACATTAAGAAATGCAGTCTTGACATCCATTTGCCAAATCTCATAATCAAAATGAGCAGCAATGGATAAGAGAATTCTGATAGATTTAAGCATTGCTACTGGAGAAAAGGTTTCATCATAATCAATACCTTCTTTTTGTGTACTCTCTTTTGCCACTAGCATTGCTTTAAAGGTTTCAACCTTTTCATCTATCACTCTCTTCCTCTTGTAAACCCATTTGCAACCAACAGGTTTAATGCCGTTAGACGCCTCTACAAGATCCCAAACTTGATTAGAATACATGGAATCTAATTTAGATTTCATAGCTTGGACCCAATGATGTGCATCTATATCACTCATTGCCTCTTCATAAGTGTAGGGATCCGATTCAACCTCTTCAGAGATAGCTTCATAAGTTTCTCCCAAACCTATGAATCTTATAGGAGGCCAAACAATTCTCCCACTACGACAAGGTACTTGTGTACTAGACATCTCATGAGTAGTATCTTGCAGTGTATCTAATACAGCCACATCATCCCTACTTTCATCCATTGGTTGTTCATTTACAGGTTCATTCATTTCAGATAATACAACTCTACTTCTAGGAGTAAAATTATTCATATAGTCATTTTCCAAGAATTTGGCATTTGTGCTAACATACACTTTATTATCTTTATGACTGTAGAATAAACCTCCAACAGTTCCTTTTGGATACCCTACAAAGAAAACCACTTCTGTTTTAGACTGTAACTTGTCAGACTTTCCTTTCAACACATGTGCTGGACAACCCCAAATTTGGAGATGTCTCATACTAGGCTTACGCCCATTCCACAACTCAACAGGTGTTTTAGGAACAGACTTCGAAGGTACTAAATTTAGAAGATACATTGCAGTATTTAAGGCATGTCCCCAAAAAGAAATATGTAGAGTTGAATAACTCATCATGGACCTAACCATATCTAAAAGAGTCCTATTCCTTATTTCCGCTACACCATTTTGTTGTGGAGTTTCAGGTGCAGTCAATTGGGATACAATCCTATTTTTAGTTAAGTAATCCTTAAAATCCCTAAGAAGGTATTCGCCACCTCAATCATATCGAATGACCTTTATGTGTTTGCCTAATTGATTCTCAACTTCAGTCCTAAACTCTTTGAACTTTTCAAAGGTTTCGGACTTCCGTTTCATTAGGTACACATAACCAAATCTAGAGTAATCATCAGTGAATGTGATGAAATACTCATAGCCACCTCTTGCCTGGATTGACATAGGACCACATACATCAGAATGCACTAGTTCTAGCAAATCTTGTGCTTTTCTACCTTTTACATTAAAAGATCGTTTTGTCATTTTACCTTCCAAACAAGATTCACAAACTGGAAATTCATCAAAGTTCATGGGCTCTAAGAGTCCATCTTTGATCAGTCTTTGAATTCTATTTGAATTAATATGATCCAAACGCAAGTGCCAAAGATATGCATCACTAGTAGAAGGAAACTTTCTCTTTAATAATTTCACATGTGAGTTATTATCTAATTCAGAATTACATAATTCATGCTTATCAGGAGTTAAAATATAAAGACCATCCACAATATTGCCAGAACAGATAAACACTTTACCCTTCTTTATTACAACATTGTCTTTAAGGATAACACAATAACCATGTTTACCTAAGTAAGTAGCAGAAATTAAATTCCTACGAACATTAGGTACATATAGACAGTCTTCCAATACTAAAACTCTTGACTTAAAACATAAATTAAACACTTCAACAGTTACAACCGGAATCCTGCTCCCATCAGCCAAAGTAAGAAACAACTCCCCTTCTTTAAGCTTTTTGGTCTCCTAGAACCCCTACAAGGAATTGCAGATATGATTAATACAACCTGAATCCACACACCAGGAATCCGTGGGATTCTGTACCAAACATATTTCTAGAAGGAATGTATTATTCATACCCTTATTCTTGGTAGCCTTGAATATTGGACAATTTCTCTTCCAATGTCCTTTCTCACCACAATGGAAACATTTTCCTTGAACTTCTTTCCTTTGTCAGCAACCCCTAAGGCAATTTGTTTACTCTCTTGCTTGGTGAAGTCCTTCTTCTTCTTCTTCTTCTTCTTTTTACCCTTGCCTTTCGACTTAGGTTGAGAAGTAGAAGCTTCACCAACATTGACTTCAACATTGGAAGTACCAAGGATGCCTTCCGCCGCTACCAATTCATTCATCAATTCAAACAATGTATAAACCTTTTTGTTCATATTGTAATTAAGTCTGAATTCCTTGAATGATTCTGGTAGTGATTGGAGTATCATATCCACTTGGGATTCTCCATCAATATCGGCACCTAAAACCTCCAATGTGTTCAGATTAGAGATCATTGTAAGACAATGCTCCCTTACTGAACTTCCTTCAGTCATTTTGGTATTATAAATTTGCCTCATGGTTTCTTGCCTTGCAGAACGGCCTTGCTCACCAAACATCTCCTTCAGACTTAGCATAATATCTGAAGCTAGTTCTACATCCTGTATTTGATGCTGTAGAACATTTGAGATAGGTGCTAGGATGTAGCACTTGGCCATCTCATTAGATTTCTGCCAACGATCATATCGCTGTTTTTCCTCAGAATGAGCATCTAATGAAGGAAAGCTAGGATATGGTTTAGTAAGAACATACTTATGCTCTTCAGCAGTAAGAACAATGTCCAAATTTCTTTTCTGGTCAACATAGTTGGATCCAGTCAGTTTGTTTTGATTAAGAATAGTAACAAGTGGGCTAAAAGATGCCATGTTCAAATCTGAAAACAATAAACATGAATATAATAAGTAAACTGGACATTATCAATTTAGCATATAAACATATAGTATGGAACCTTAATAAAACCATAATATAATATATGCAATGACAACCCAATCCCATACTCAATATCCTTCAGCATAGAGTGAATATAAAATACTATGATTGATTGAGAACTATTCTCATTATTAGTGCTATCATAATAACTCCTATCAAACACTAACAATATGCCGTTTTACATTTGGCCTCTAAATAATGATAGTAAGAACTCAGCATAGAGGATACTATAATATTTAGTCTAGTGTATACCATTGTCTAAAATCATGTGTAGCCACATTTCATCCCCTTAATAGACTTATTTTGTAGTACCATGATACAAAACACCCTCCGCATGGAATGCAAAGCTCAAGGCTAAGACAAGGTGTTTGATCAAACCACTATAAACCAAGAAATTCAATCTTGTAGGACCATGAAATAAATGCTCTCCGCATGGAATGCTAAGCTCGAAGCAAAGACAAAGTATATATCTCACACTACTATGAACCAACAATGGAAGCCGTGAGATCCAACCCTTGTATCCCTCTCCCACTAGATGTTTTAAAGAAAAGGTTTTTAATTATAAAACATGCATAATCTAATTACACATAGTCTTAGTACTTTTACATGTGAAAACACTTAGAAAAACTTCTGATTTTATTTCTTTCGATCGATCGAATGTGCCCCTCGATTGATCAAAAAAATTAAAAAATTCGAACTTGACCTTCTGACTTGTTCGATTGATACTCGATTGCCTCTCGATTGATCGAAAAACAGATTCGATCAATCGACTAGCAATCGAAAATCAATCTATTTAAAAAGTCTGATCACTGTCTCACTCGATTGATCGAAAGTGATTTTCGATCAATTGAAAATCGCGAAACTCAAATTTCCAGAAATTTTCTAAGGCAGTTTTCTTCGTGTTTCATGAACAACCATCCAACATATGAACATTACAGATAGAGATTGATGTCAAAACTGAATTCTATTGATGCTATAGCCTTAAGAATCAATTTAACGTGCTTAAATTCAAATTTAAACAACATCATAATATCAATTTCAGTTTTCATCAAATCATAGTTTCAACAATATGAAGAAAATTAAAAAACATAATCTTTTAACAATATGAAACTATCAACTCTAATTCTAAAACTCACAAAACATGTTAAACAAATTAGAAATTGAAGACCGCTCTGATACCAATTGATGGACATAAGTATGTACGCAGCGGAAGATGAACGGATCTACTTCATTCGTAATCTATAACATACACTATGCAATTTTTAGAATTCGAGTGTAAGAGAGCATACCTTGAAGCGGTGAATTTCAAAACAAAGATCGAAGCACTTGGGAATACTCTTAATCTTCACTCCAATTCCACTAACGCCCAAGAAGTGTGGACTCTCAATTAGTTACAAATGGAAAATCAAAAGAATGACTTACACTCTCATACACACCACTTTTCAATGATGTTATTCACGCACAAATAATTCTGTACGTTTTTCCTTTTGTATCCAACCAATTATCTAATTGGGCTGGCCTTTTGGGCATTTCCAATTGGGTTTAAGTATGTGGCTTGGAGTGGGACCAAAAGGGACCAATAAGATACTAGCTCTAATGGGTCTTGGGCTTTTCTATCAACTCTTGACAAGTCCAAAGTTACTATTAACTATATTTAATACCACTATATAAATATAGTTGCACTTTATGCCTTATCTATAAATTATATCCCAAGACTTTAGTGTACATGCAAACCCCTTCATAAAATATTCGTAGTAATACAAAGTCACAAATGTGGACTGCCATTTTGTAGATTACTACATCTTAATCCTTGAGTATCCGGTTTAATCCTTTTAAGTTATTCTTCATATATTTATGAAATCTAATTTCATAAATAAATATATATATATATATATATATATTTTAGTAATTTCTTACCAAAGTGGTTAGGCCTAACTCTCTGAATAACAAACCCATTAAACTTATCTTAAGGGAATATTTTATATCTCCGTTAAGAGACTATGAATTCCATCTTGAGAATATATGTTCCATCAACACTAAATGTGGCTACCCAACATACTGCAGTTTTGACCTTTACTTTAGATCTCACTCTTGATATATTAAAGCAACCTACATTTCATGATCAAGTCCATTATTCTCTCAGGATTAAGAGTTCATGCAAATATAAGTCGTGAGATTTATTATTCATTTGATAGTCCTTAAGAGAATAACAAATCTCACAGCGGTCCAGTCAATATGTCTTAACTCTTAAAACATATCAACACATCAACTAGAAGTCTCCACTTCCATGATCAAGACAAATCATCGTAATTGATATGTTATAGTCTTCGCAGATGAAATGCCCAATTTCATCACCGACTACGAACTATAATTCTGAGTTTACAAAAAACTTGTGACTTATATCTTCTGTGACTAAATCACATAAATCACATACTATGCATTTCATGGACTATGTGATAATGTCCGAATATTCATGTTACCATTATTTCAGATAATAATAAAACAACTTTATTAAACACAATATTAAGTCATACATAATGTCATAGACAATGTCACACTTAATATCATACATAGCATCATACAATAGGATTTAAGGGCACTAATCCTAACACGGGTTTGGGCCAAGATGCAAGGTTGGAAGGAGAAGTTACTCTCACAAGCCGGGAAGGAGATCATGATTAAGGCTGTTGTTCAATCTATCCCTACTTATTCCATGAGTGTGTTCAAACTACCAATGGGATTGTGTAAGGATATTGAAGCCATGATTCGCAAATTTTGGTGGGGTCAAGGTGAAAATAGGAAGATTCATTGGATTAATTGGAGTACTTTGTGTAATTCAAAATCCGTAGGTGGAATGGGTTTCCGGGACATTCAAAGGTTTAATAATGCCATGCTAGCTAAGCAAGTTTGGCATCTTTTCCACTAAAGAGACACTTTGTTGTTCCAAGTTTTCAGTGCCAAATATTTTCCAAATGGAAACATTTTAGATGCCCCTATTCATCCCAAGTGTTCTTATGCTTGGAAGAGTATTTTGCAAGCACGAGAAGTCATCCACAAAGGGGCTGTTTGGCGAGTGGGTACTGGCCAATCGATCGATATTTGGAATCACAGATGGCTATCTGAAACTATTCCGGGGCTGATTGTGTCTCCTAGACCCAAAGCAAACCTTAATAAGGTTAGTGACTTGTTTCTTCCTAACTCTAGACAATGGAATCTGGAACTTATAGATGATGTGTTTTATCCTTGGGAAGCGGATGTGAATAAAGGGATTTATGTTAGTGAAGATAGCACTGAAGATAATCTCATTTGGCCCTTAACTCCAAATGGTGAGTACTCTGTTCGTAGTGCCTATCAGTTGCTGTCGAGTGCCATTATGAATTCCAATGCTAGTTCGTCATCTTCAGAGGGTTTCAAAGGGGTGTGGAAAGGGATTTGGAAAATCCGTGTACCGAACCGTGTTCGTCACTTCATGTGGAGGGCAGTAAAGGACTTGTTACCAACGAAACTCAATCTGCATCGAAGGCACATAGTGGGGGATGCTCTTTGCCCTCTCTGTGATGATACTCAGGAATCAATCCTACATAGCCTGTGGTATTGTGAGCAAGCCCAAGTAGTGTGGCGATCAATAAGGAGTTTTGCGCCACTGTATGAGAAACATCACCGTTCCTTCATGGATTTGTTTGAAGGTGTCTTGCTGCAGAATTCAAGCTTCCATATTGCATGGTTTGCAACCATTGCATGGTGTTTATGGCAAAGGCGTAATAGACTTAGAGAGCACCAACCTACGTGGCCACTGGTGGAAGTTGGCCGACGAGCATGTACTCTGGTGGAAGAATTTTTTGAAGTGCAGAAACAGGGCTTGACACTGTTTAACAATCAGCCTCCAGTTCGATGGACACCACCTCCAGAAACTCTATACAAAGCAAATTTTGATGCAGCCGTGTTTGAGCATTTGGGTATGGCTGGTTTGGGCGTGGTTTTTCGAGACTCAAGTGGTAATGTCATAGCAGCTCTAAGTCAGAAGATTCAGCTACCCCACACGATAGAACTGGCAGAAGCATTGGCAGCTAAGCGAGCAGTCACTCTTGCAGCAGAACTGAGCATTTTCAAGGTCATGTTTGAGGGAGATTGCATGTAGGTTGTACGGGCTTTGAATGATCATGGTAGATGCCTTACTATGTACGATCATGTGATTGAGGAGACTCGACGATTGGGCTCTTGCTTGGAATCTTGTAGTTTTCATCATGTAAAGAGAGAGGGAAATAAGTTAGCGCACTCCCTTGCTCATAGAGCAGTTTTATCTGCAGATATAGATGTTTGGGTGGAAGAACTACCCGAGGACCTGGATGATGTATTCCAGGGTGATTTTGTTTTGTGACTTTTTTCAATGTTTTCTAGATTAATAAAGCTTTCCTTAACTTTTTCTCCAAAAAAAAAAAAAAAAAAAGGTTTGAACTAAACAAAAATAATTTTATTTAAATAAAATGATAATTTTATTTAAATATTGTGCTGACGTGGAAAATTGTGAGAGTTTCAGAGGTTTCGATTATATATATATATATTATTTAAATATTGTGCCGATGTGGAAAATTGTGAGAGTTTCAGAGGTTTCGATTATATATATATAATAATAACTAGTCGCTAACCCATGTTATGCACGGGAACCTACTTATTTGTGAGGTAAACTAAAATAATTCTATAAAAAATTTAAGAAACTACACCATTACATGATTTGCTCTTGTATGAAAAATCATAAAATAATTTTTTTTAACAAAGTGGAGGAGAAGAAAATAACATAAAAAGAGCTCATACCTCTACTTAGGTTTAAAATAAAATATTGGGGTTTACTTTGCTTTTATAGTGTTTATAATTAACCTCGCAAATTTGGAGATAAATTATCAATGTTTGAGTTTGAGCTTAAGTTGGACCTGTTAGAGAGATAGAGTTTCACTCCTTGTTAAGTTTGGATTAAACAAAAATAATAATAATGATGAGTTTGAGTTTAAGTTAAACTTATTAGAGAGATAGAGTTTCACTCCTTGTTAAGTTTGAACCAAACAAAAATAATTTTATTTAAATAAAATGATAATTTTATTTAAATATTGTGCTGACGTGAAAAATTGTGAGAGTTTCAGAGGTTTCAGTTTTATATATATATATATATATATATATCTATAGACTAGTCGTTAACCCGTGCTATGCAAAGGAACTTACCTATTTGTGAGAAAGACGAAAATAATTTTATAAAATCTTAAACTGATTAAGAAACTACATCATTTCATGATTTACTTTTGTATGACTTCAATTTGTGTTACAATTTGATGAAGAAGTTATTGCTTGAACATGCAATGGATGCAATAGCTTACAAAAAAATTGTCAGACAGTTTCAAATACAGCAAAAAAATAACTCAAAAATTCAGATATTAAAACTTACTGAAAAACCAAAAAATATTTAAAAAATCAGATGATTCATTGCTTAGAAATTATTGAAACAAAACAAAATATATATGATTAAACAATAGAGAAATATAAAAGAAAGATGGGTTACATTCAAAAGAATAATTTCAATTATTGCAAGTTTTTTTTTATCTTGTAAAAAACGGCTAGCTAAAGAGAGTTTGGTGGTTCATGTACGAAAATAACTTTTTAAAAAATACATGAAAAACTGTAAAATAAATTTTTTTTTTTTTTTAACAAAGTAAAGGAGAAGAAAATAACATAAGAAGAGCTCATACCTCTACTCAACTTTAAAAAAAAAAATATATTGGGGTTTACATTGCTTTTGTAGTGTTCATAATTAACCTCATAAATTTGGAGTTAAATTATCAATATTTGAGTTTGAGTTTAAGTTAGACTTGTTAGAGAGATAGAGTTTCACTCCTTGTTAAGTTTGAATTAAAAAAAAAGATAGTGATGAGTTTAAATTTAAATTGGACTTGTTAGAGAGATAGAGTTTCACTCTTTGTTAAGTTTGGATTAAACAAAAATAATTTTATTTAAATAAAATGATAATTTTATTTAAATATTGTGTTGACGTAGAAAATTGTGAGAGTTTCAGAGATTTCAGTTATATATATATATATTATTTAAATATTGTGCTGACGTGAAAAATTGTGAGAGTTTCAGAAACTTCAGTTATATATATATATAGATGAATTATTGTTATAATATATATATATATATATATAATGAATTATTTGATTTATTTTTAGAAACCAAACCACACATCACTTGCAATAGTGGGACTCACGTTTTTTAAATGATGAGTTACGAAAATTGAGATCTGGTTGATGAAAACAAGCAAACCAAACATCTATATAATGATGTGTTTGTTTGAAGGTGAAATACGGAGGATGAAAAACTTTGGAGAGAAAATAGGAATGAAAACATTTTTAAGTGTGTTTGGTTAGGTGGAGAGGAAGGAAAATAAATGGTAGGACTCGGGTATTTTCTCCCCGAGCCCACCAAAACGTTTTCTTCTCAAAATGGAGAGAAAACTGAGTGATGATGAATTTTTTCTTAATTGACAAAAATACCTATGTGCACATTCTTCAAGTTGCCTTTTTTTTTTTTTCGTTAGGCAGCACGTTGCCCTTTTCTTTTTTTCACTGGGCAATACCGTTGCCCTTTTTTTGTTTTGTTTTGTTTGTTTGTTTGTTTGTTTTTTTTTTTTTTTTTTTTTTTTTTTTTTTTTTTTTTTCTTGGCTGTAATTAGGGTTGGCAAAATAAGCCCAAACCCATTTGCCCACCCAAACTCACCCACTTAAATTGAACTTAAACCCACCCAATTAATATTTAAGTTAAATGTGCATCAACCCAATTAGACCAAGTAATTATTGGGTTTTAACTAAAAACTCATTGAGGCTCATTTAACCTAAAAACAATTAACCCAAATTCAACCTAGCCCCTCCCATCCAAAATAAAAATAAAAAACCCAGCCCTGCCCCTCTCTCAGCCTCTCTAATCGTTTCTAGGGTTTTCAAATTTTAAAATTTTTCTTCATTTTCTCAACCTCCAATCATGTATTCAAATTCCTAAACCAACCTAAGCAAACCAACCCAGAAACCCCAAACTCTTGGTTCGCTCTCTCAACAATGGCGGAGTTAGTGACTGACAAGAGCCACCATGACTCAACTATGCAGCTCGACCGAGAATGGGGTCCATGGGTTCTTCCAACTCCTAGGCACGACTTATTCCTTGTGAAATTACGGGTTTGGCTTTGAGGGAGAGGACACAGTGGTTGGCAGTGGTGGCAGTAGTGGTGATGAAGCAGAGGCGAAGGACGCCGAGGTTGGAGGAGAGTTGGGAGTCGGAGTCATCGAAGAAGACGTTTTCTTGGAGAAGGGTTTTGGTGTAGAATGGGGAGAGAATTGCAGAGAGTTTTTGGTGGGAGGTTGAGTCTGGGAGTTTGACTTTCACTTTCATTTCTTGTTAAGTTTGGACAAAACAAAAATAATTTTATTTAAATATTGTGCTAACGTGAAAAATTGTGAGAAATTCAGAGATTTCGGTTTATATATATATATATATTATTTAAATATTCTGCTGACGTGAAAAATTATGAAATTTTCAGAAACTTCGATTTTATATATATAATGAATTATTTGATTTATTTATTATTTATTTTTAAAAACCAAACCACACATCACTTGCAACTGTGGGACTCACTTTTTTGAGTGATAAGTTGCGAAAATTGAGAACTGGTTGATAAAAAACAAACAAACCAAACATCTATAAGAGAATTTACCAATTGAAATTAATTGGAACTCAAAGTTTATTTCATTCTTTTATTTTTTAGTTTATTTTAATTTATTACATACAAGGTCAACCGTAGACTCGCCGTAATAAGTTTTCTTTTTTTGGAAAATTGAAACAAAGGCGAAAACAAAGTGCTAAAAAGAAAGAAGTAAAGAACTCTTAAAACTGAATCAGATTATTGAGAGAGATCCTTCTCCAGTCCAACTCTCAAAATCAAAACAACCTCAAACTCCACTCCACACTTTTCACCTGAAACACACATACCCCTCTTTCCTCGTACTGAAACAAAACAAAAAAAGTATTAATCTGAGCTTGAAATAGTGCGAAGAAGAACAACAACAAAAATGAGAAGACGACCAGGAATCGGAGGCTTACAGACTACCGCTGCTGGTAGGGTCTGTTTTCATTTTCATTCTTTTATTATTATCAACAGATAAAGAAATTTAAGGAATCAAAAACACCCCATTAAAGGGCCAACACAAGATCCCAGCATATGAGCCACATTTACAGTTTATTTGTTTTTTGTTCAGCAACTATGCTAAGCTATGCAGAATAAAAAGAACTAGAACAGATATAGCAAGCACATGTATTGCTCTACATGACGTATGCATCCCAAGATTTAGGATGGAAAGGACTAGAACAGATTATATAAGAAATGAGATGCATATATAAAATGGTAGTGGGAAAGGGAAGAACAACATTTAAGGAACTGATCATGAGATTAAGCTCAGATGAACTGAGTCAAATGGCAATGCTAACATTTTTCTAATGCTAATTCTTCTCTTTCAGGGATAACGGTTGCATCATGAATCATGAGTGACTCTGAAAGGTTATCACCCCACTTGCTCAGCCATAACGTTTTTGCTAACATATATAGGAAGCCATACAAACTGATAGGAAACTAAGAGAAAGGTTTCATGGTGAACTCATTAGCCTCATATCGCTTGAGTAATTTAATATTCTGGGATGCAAAAAGAGCTTAAACACAACAAAAATTCAGAAGTACAGTCACAAACATAAAAAGATACATACTGCAATTGCCTTATCCTATAGAATTTTGGAAGAGCAGTATAGCTTACAGGTACCAGCTTTGAGAAAGAAGAAACTATGAAGTGGCAATTGGAATACAAGCATGAAAAGGTAAAAGGCTACAGATGAAAAGCGCACAATAGCATGTGACATATGCCTCTATTGATTAATGGAAGACCCTGGTGTAGGTAGCCATTAGCAAGCTCGCCAATTGGGGGCAATGGCTTTGGTAGTAACTTGTAAGCAACATTAACAAAGGTAATGACACTATCAAAGAAAACATACATTCCCTCAAGGTACTCTACTGGACACATTTAGGGAATTCCCAAGCAATTGATCTGAACACCAGCCCTTAAAACTTAAAACTTAAAACAGTACACGACATAAAATTAGATGATAATGTCCTTTGAGTAACACTGAAACCAGGTATAGGTGCTACTTTATGCAACAAGCCCCCAAGTCATTCCATAGCATCTACCAAACAAGAGGCCCTTACCAAGAGATAGTCTTACCACTATTAAATAGACTTATTTAATTTTCAAAAAAAAAAAAAATTTATTAACTAGACTATTCAAGCTGACTAGCTGAGAATCTTTAATAAGATACCATTCCCATATTAGACTTCGAATATGGTGTAATGGGATTAGTATAGTACAGACCAATTACTAATTAAATAGAAAAAGCAAAATAATGCAAAGAGACGACAGAGACATTAGACTGAAAAAGAACAAAAGCATAGGCAGTCATCAGTCAATGCAAGTCAAAATAGATATGATAACAAAAAAAACAATAGAAACTAACCTTTTTAGAGAAAACAACAGGAGAAAATAATAATAATTGTAAAAATGTATGGTTTCTGAGTAAATTCTTATCACAAGACCTGAAACACCTAAACATCCTAGAGTGCCTTGACATTTGAAACACATTTTTAAATAACATCAACCTTAGAATCCACCCTTACTGTTGATGAAAAAAGGGAATTTGAGAGGACCACCAGCTAGCTGGATCATGAAGATTCTTGTGCAATGCCATACTCCTGTCTAATGTAATCAGAGCAGGCCAAGGGTTAATGACTTCTTCTAAACTCAAATTTCAAATTGCCAGCCCATATAGCCACCTCTATAAAACAAGTGCATGAGGTTTGTCGCTATACATAAAAGGTTCAGCTCAACTTTGACGAGTTTCTATTCATCACCCAATGTGAGCAATAAAGATGGACTAAACTAAATGAAGATTTGGCCAAAGGCAGTGATTTGTTCCATCTTGAACTCATAATAACTCAAATTTTCAAATCAAAGGGGAACCCTTGAAATTCTATCTTGCCTTGATGTGCACTAACAACATCTGGAGCCTCATTCTGATATTTGCTCACTAACTTGTCCACAAACCTCTTCTCAGTCATTGTGAACACATTAACAATGCTAGTTTCTTCCTTAACCAACCCCTTTGATATCAAAAGATGCAGAACTGAACACCTTGGAATAATCCTCTTCTCCAAGCTAAGCAGTAGAAGATTTGGATTCTTGGAGATCATTGAAGGTGTCATATTCAGTTTGTTCACAAAGAAACTCATCAATTTCCTGATTTTATTCTCTGAAGCAATCATACACATGGGTTGCTTCTTGAATGCTGCATAAATCTCATCCTTTGACAATCCAAAACTTTTAAAAGCTTCTACCTTTTGCTCCCACAAAGATTTACTCATAACTGCCATGGAACGTACGGCTAGAACAAATAGCAGATTATTGGGATTAAAACCCAATTTCATAACTTCATCAACAGCCTCACTAAACCGATAAGTCCTCGTAAGCATTGATTTTGGTTGGTGCACGAACATTTTCAAAATTAAGGACATGGGTACACCGCGGCTTACCAACATCGATATGTTGGGCTGTAGCACTTTTTCCACATTACATTCAAGTATGCAGTAGCATGCCTTTATAGCCTTTAAGACATTCTCATCATTGCCAAGAATCTGCCTAAGTTTTTGAACACAAGGAATGATGTGGTTTTCAAGGCTCCTTTTTAGAATATAAGGCACGGTCGATAAAATCTTTGCAATTTCAAGTTCTGACAAGCCCAAAGATCTGAAAAACTCAAACTTTGGCTTGAAAATCTTATGTGCATTGAGTGTATACAATCTCGGAAGCTTCATAGTCAAATCTGATATTTGCTGATCACTGAAACCATGAGCTCTAAAGAACTCAACCACAGTGTATGCATCACTTTCAAGCACACGTGGGTCTTTGGTAAGCATTTTGCCAAGGCTAGTACTAGAAAACCCCAATGACTCAAACAACTCCAAGTTGGGCTTCAGGGTATTGTCTAAATCAGCCAAAAGCAAGACTGGACGACTAGTAATTAAACTTTTGACATGGGTCTGAGTCAAACCGTGAGTTGTCAAAAGTTCCACAACTGAGTTGGGATTCTTTGTGTTCACAATGTTGAGCTTCTTGGAAGCTGAAATGGCGGATTCTAAGGACACCCCACATGATTTTTGAAGGAAAGAGAGTGTAATCGATGGTGTGTCATTGGAATTAGAGAGTTTTGAGAACAAGTGGGCATGGCTATGTGGTAAAGCTCTGTGCTTTAACTGTTGTGGGAGGTTTAAGCAAACTAAACGAAACATTTGATTTGAGATTGAAGCTAGTTGCTTTAAGTGGAAAAAGAATGAAGAATTGTTACCTGGGTTGAGAATTGAGATTGGTATGTGATAGTCCAGTTGAGTTCGCGCAGCTTGAAGCAATATCGAGTATCGACCTCCCTCGCTTTTCTGAGCTGTGGTTTTCACTTTTCACTTCTCAGTTCAGAAGCTAGAGGTGGGTTTGAGAACGCACCGTTTTGAAGGTGTAAATGAGCTGGGTTCACACTTCAACATCTCCCTTGCACCTGTAGTTCGCCCAAGTGACTTTTAATGGACAAGGGAGAATAATGAGCGTCTTTTTTCTTTTTTGTGGGTGAATTCCACACGTCCGATTCCTAGACATGGCAAACGGGTAGATTGGGTCGGGTTTGCATCGATCGATCGGATTGCGGATTAAAAACTCATCATTTTAAGCGGATTAAAAATGAGTTTGAGTTAATTGGGTTGTGGGTCGGGTTAAGTTGACCCGTACAGTTTCAAATACTGTAAAAAAATAACTCAAAAATTTAGATATTAAAACTTTTGAAAGACAAAAAAAAAATTAAAGAATAAGAAAATTCACTACTTAGAAATTGTTGAAACAAAACAAATCATATATGACTAAATAATAGAGAAATATAAGAAAAAGATAGGTCACATTTAAAAGAATAATTTTAATTATTGCAAACTTTTTTATCTTATAAAAAAGGGCTAAAGGGAGTTTTGGTGTTTCATGTACGAAAATTATTTTAAAAAAAATACATGAAAAACCATAAAATAGATTTTTTTTTTTTTTTTTTAAACAAAGTAGAGGAGAAGAAAACAATATAAGAAGAGCTCATACCTCTACTCAGTTTTAAAAAAAATATATTGGGGTTGGGTTTGCTTTGCTTTTAAAGTGTTCATGATTAACCTCGCAAATTTGAGGATAAATTATCAATGTTTGAATTTGAGTTTAAGTTGAACTTGTTAGAGAGATAAAGTTTCACTCCTTGTTAAGTTTGAATTAAACAAAAATAATTTTTGCTTTAAAAAAAAAAAGATAATGATGAGTTTGAGTTTAAATTGGACTTGTTAGAGCATTCCCATCAGCTCATGGATAATCATGTATAATACAAAATTTTCATCATTTTACACATTTTGGCCAAAAATCCTCCCACATCAGATTGTGTAAAACCGTGTAAATTCATCTAAAAATTTCCATGAGCTACAGTAACCGTGTATATATACACGGTTACTGTAGCTCATGTATAGATTATTTTAATATTTTTAATTTCGCTCCTTTTTTTCTCTCTCTTCTCCGTCTGCTTAACCAATCCCTCATCATCTTCTTCCTCCGATACACACTTCCACAGACAAAATAAAAAATCAACCACCACAAAACCAACAACAAAATAACCCACAGACACCACAAAATAACCCACAGACAAAATCCAAACCGATCGGCGTGCTTGGATCGGCGCTCGTGGGAGCTTGGATCGGAGCTGCGGAGCGGAGTGGTGGTGCGGAGTTGCGGATCGGAGCTCGTGGGAGCTCGGATCGGAGCTGCGGAGCGGAGCTTTGGATCGGAGCTCGTGGGAGCTTGGATCGGAGCTGCGGAGCTGCGGATCGGAGCTGCGCAGCGGAGCTCGGGGAGCTTGGATCGGAGCTCGCAGCGTTGGATCGAAGCTGCGCAACAGCGGATCGGAGCTGCGCAGCGGAGCTTGGATCGGAGCTGCGCAGCGGAGGGTCGGAGCTGCGCAGCGGAGCTCGTGGGTATTGAGATGGGTTGGATCGGAGCTGCGCAGCGGCGGATCGGAGCTGCGCAGCGGAGCTCGTGGGAGCTTGGTCGGAGCTGCGCAGCGGAGAAAATTGATGGGCTGAGAGAGAGCGAGAGAGAGAGAGAGAGAGAGAGCAAAATCAGAAAAAATGATGGTTGAGAAAAAAATGAGCTGAGAGAGAGAGTGCGCGCCTATAATAAGAAGTAGTTGAGGAAATAATAAAAAAATGAAGAAAATTGATTATTTAAATAAAAGTGGTGATAAAATAGATGAATTGATGTGGGTAATTTGTAAAAGAGAATGTGTAAAATAGAAAAAGTAGGTTTTTAATGTAAAAATGGGCGTGTAAAATACACGAACTGATGCGAATGCTCTTAGAGAAATAGAATTTCACTCCTTGTTAAGTTTGAACTAAACAAAAATAATTTTATTTAAATAAAATGATAATTTTATTTAAATATTGTGCTAATGTGAAAAATTGTGAGAGTTTCGGAGGTTTCGATTATATATATATATATATATATATATTTTTTTTTTATTTAAATATTGTGCCGATGTAGAAAATTGTGAGAGGTTCAGAGGTTTCGGTTTTATATATATAATAATAACTAGTCGCTAACCCATGCTATGCACGGGAACCTACTTATTTGTAAGGTAAACTAAAATAATTTTATAAAAAATTTAAGAAACTACACCATTGCATGATTTGCTCTTGTATGAAAAATCATAAAATAAATTTTTTTTAACAAAGTGGAGGAGAAGAAAATAACATAAAAAGAGCTCATACCTCTACTTGGGTTTAAAATAAAATATTGGGGTTTACTTTGCTTTTATAGTGTTCATGATTAACCTCGCAAATTTGGAGATAAATTATCAATGTTTGAGTTTGAGTTTAAGTTGGACCTGTTAGAGAAATAGAGTTTCACTCCTTATTAAGTTTGGATTAAACAAAAATAATTTTATTTAAATAAAATGATAATTTTATTTAAATATTGTGCTGACGTAGAAAATTGTGAGAGTTTCAGTGGCTTCAGTTTTATATATATCTATATATATATATGGACTAGTCGTTAACCCATGCTATACAAAGGAACCTACCTATTTGTAAGGAATACGAAAATAATTTTATAAAATCTTAAATTGATTAAGAAACTACATCATTTCATGATTTACTCTTGTATGACTTCAATTTGTGTTACAATTTGATGAAGAAGTTATTGCTTGAACATGCAATGGATGCAATGGTTTACAAAAAAATTGTTAGACGGTTTCAAATACTGCAAAAAAATAACTCAAAAATTCAGATATTAAAACTTTTGAAAGACCAAAAAATATTTAAAAAATCAGATGATTCATTGCTTAGAAATTATTGAAACAAAACAAAATATATATGACTAAACAATAGAGAAATATAAAAGAAAGATGGGTTACATTCAAAAGAATAATTTCAATTATTGCAAGTTTTTTTATCTTGTAAAAAACGACTAGCTAAAGAGAGTTTAGTGGTTCATGTACAAAAATAACTTTTTAAAAAATACATGATAAACTGTAAAATAAATCTTTTTTTTTTTTTTTTTTTTTAACAAAGTATAGGGGAAGAAAATAACATAAGAAGAGCTCATACCTCTACTCGACTTTTAAAAAAAAAATATATTGGGGTTTACATTGCTTTTGTAGTGTTCATGATTAACCGCGTAAATTTGGAGTTAAATTATCAACATTTGAATTTGAGTTGAAGTTAGACTTGTTAGAGAGATAGAGTTTCACTCCTTGTTAAGTTTGAATTAAAAAAAAAATTTTGTTTAAAAAAAAAAGATAATGATGAGTTTAAATTTAAATTGGACTTGTTAGAAAGATAGAGTTTCACTCCTTGTTAAGTTTGGATTAAACAAAAATAATTTTATTTAAATAAAATGATAATTTTATTTAAATATTGTGCTGACGTAGAAAATTGTGAGAGTTTTAGAAATTTCAGTTATATATATATTTTATTTAAATATTGTGCTGACGTGAAAAATTGTGAGAGTTTTAGAGATTTCGGTTATATATATATATATATATATATAATGAATTATTTGATTTATTTTTAGAAACCAAACCACACATCACTTGCAATAGTGGGACTCACGTTTTTTAAGTGATGAGTTACGAAAATTGAGATCTGGTTGATGAAAACAAGCAAACCAAACATTTATAATGGTGTGTTTGTTTGAAGGTGAAATATGGAGGATGAAAAACTTTGGAGAAAAAATAGGAAGGAAAACTTTTTTAAATGTGTTTGATAGTAGGATTCAAGTGTTTTCTCCTCGAGCCCATCAAAACGTTTTCTCCTCAAAATGGAGAGAAAACTGAGTGATGATGAATTTTTTCTTAATTGACAAAAATACCTATGTGCACATTCTTCAAGTTGCCTTTTTTTTTTTTTTTTTTTTCATTGGGCAGCACGTTGCCCTCTTCTTATTTTTCTTTTTTTTTTCTTTTTTCACTGGGCAGTACCGTTGCCCTTTATTTTGTTTTGTTTTGTTTATTTGTTTGTTTTTTTTTTTTTTTTTTTTCTTGGCAGTAACTAGGTTTGGCAAAATAAGCCCAAACCTAGTTGCCCACCCAAACTCACCCACTTAAATTGAACTTAAACCCACCCAATTAATATTTAAGTTAAATGTGCATTAATCCAATTAGACCAAGTAATTATTGAGTTTTAAGTTTTAACTAAAAACTCATTAAGACCCATTTAACCAAAAAACAATTAACCCAAATTCAACCTAGCCCTTCCCATCCAAAATAAAAATAAAAAACCCAGCCCTACCCCTTTCTCAGCCTCTCTAATCATTTCTAGGGTTTTCAAATTTTAAAATTTTTCTTCATTTTCTCAGCCTCCAATCATGTATTCAAATTCCTAAACCAACCCAGAAACCCCAAACTCTTGCTTCACTCTCTCAACAATGGCGGACTTAGTGACTGACAAGAGCCACCATGGCTCGACTATGCAGGTGCGACCGAGAATAGGGTCCATGGGTTCTTCCAACTCCTAGGCACAGCTTATTCCTTGTGAAATTACGGGTTTGGCTTTGAGGGAGAGGACACAATGGTTGGCAGTGGTGACAGTGGTGGTGATGAAGCGGAGGCGGATGATGCCAAGGTTGGAGGAGAGTTGGGAGTCGGAGCCATCGAAGAAGACATTTTCTTGGAGAAGGGTTTTGGTGTAGAATGGGGAGAGAATTGTAGAGAGTTTTTGGTGGGAGGTTGAGTCTGAGAGTTTGACTTTTACTTTCACTTTCACTTCTTGTTAAGTTTGGACAAAACAAAAATAATTTTATTTAAATATTGTGCTAACGTGAAAAATTGTGAGAATTTCAGAGATTTCGGTTATATATATATATATATATATATATATTATTTAAATATTGTGCTGACGTGAAAAATTATGAAAGTTTCAGAAACTTCGACTTTATATATATAATGAATTATTTGATTTATTTATTATTTATTTTTAAAAACCAAACCACACATCACTTGCAACTGTGGGACTCACTTTTTTAAGTGATGAGTTGCGAAAATTGAGAACTGGTTGATAAAAAACAAACAAACCAAACATCTATAAGAGAATTTACCAATTGAAATTAATTGGAACTCAAAGTTTATTTCATTCTTTTATTTTTTAGTTTATTTTAATTTATTACATACAAGGTCAACTGTAGAGTCGCCGTAATAAGTTTTCTTTTTTTGGAAAATTGAAACAAAGGCTAAAACAAAGTGCTAAAAAGAAAGAACTATTAAAACTGAATCAGATTATTGAGAGAGATCCTTCTCCAGTTGAACTCTCAAAATCAAAACAACCTCAAACTCCACTCCACACTTTTCACGAGAAACACACATACCCCTCTTTCCTCGTACTGAAACAAAACAAAACAAAAAAAGTATTAATCTGAACTTGAAATAGTGCGAATAAGAACGACAACAAAAACGAGAAGACGACCAGGAATCGGAGGCTTACAGACTGCCACTGCTGGTAGGGTCTGTTTTCATTTTCATTCTTTTTTTATTATCAACAAATAAAGAAATTTGAGGAATCAAAAACACCCCATTAAAGGGCCAACACAAGATCCCAGCATATAAGCCACATTTACAGTTTATTTGTTTTTTGTTCAGCAACTATGCTAAGCTATGCAGAATAAAAAGAACTAGAACAGATATAGCAAGCACATGTATTGCTCTACATGATGTATGCATCCCAAGATTTAGGATGGAAAGGACTAGAACAGATTATATAAAAAATGAGATGCATATATAAAATGGTAGTGGGAAAGGGAAGAACAACATTTAAGGAACTGATCATGACATTAAGCTCAGATGAACTGAGTCAAATGGCAATGCTAACATTTTTCTAATGCTGATTCTTCTCTTTCAGGGATAATGGTTGCATCATGAATCATGAGTGACTCTGAAAGGTTATCACCCCACTTGCTCGGCCATAACGTTTTTGCTAACATATATAGGAAGCCATACAAACTGATAGGAAACTAAGAGAAAGGTTTCATGGTTAACTCATTAGCCTCATATTGCTTGAGTAATTTAATATTCTGGGATGCAAAAAGAGCTTAAACACAACAAAAATTCAGAAGTACAGTCACAAACATAAAAAGATACATACTGCAATTGCCTTATCCTATAGAATTTTGGAAGAGCAGTATAGCTTACAGGTACCAGCGTTGAGAAAGAAGAAACTATGAAGTGGCAATTGGAATACAAGCATGAAAAGGTAAAAGGCTACAGATGAAAAGGGCGCAATAGCATGTAACATATGCCTCTTTTGATTAATGGAAGACCCCGGTGTAGGTAGCCATTAGCAAGCTCGCCAATTGGGGGCAATGGCTTTGGTAGTAACTTGTAAGCAACATTAACAAAGGTAATGACACTATCAAAGAAAACATACATTCCCTCAAGCTACTCTACTGGACACATTTAGGGAATTCCCAAGCAATTGATCTGAACAACAGCCCTTAAAAGTTAAAACTTAAAACAGTACACGACATAAAATTAGATGATAATGTCCTTTGAGTCACACTGAAACCAGGTATAGGTGCTACTTTAAGCCCCCCAGTCATTCCATAGCATCTACCAAACAAGAGGCCCTTACCAAGAGATAGTCTTACCACTATTAAATAGACTTATTTAATTTTCAAAAAAAAAAATTTTATTAACTAGACTTATTCAAGCTGACTAGCTGAGAATCTTTAATAAGATACCATTCCCATATTAGACTTCGAATATGGTGTCATGGGATTAGTATAGTACAGAACAATTACTAATTAAATAGAAAAAGTAAAATAATGCAAAGAGATGACAGAGACATTAGACTGAAAAAGAACAAAAGCATAGGTAGTCATCAGTCAATGCAAGTCAAAATAGATATGATAACAAAAAAAAACAATAGAAACTAACCTTTTTAGAGAAAACAACAGGAGAATAATAATAATTGTAAAAATGTATGGTTTCTGAGTAAATTCTTATCACAAGACCTGAAACACCTAAACATCCTAGAGTGCCTTGACATTTGAAACACATTTTTAAATAACATCAACCTTAGAATCCACCCTTACTGTTGATGAAGAAAGGGAATTTGAGAGGACCACCAGCTAGCTGGATCATAAAGATTCTTGTGCAATGCCATACTCCTGTCTAATGTAATCAGAGCAGGCCAAGGGTTAATGACTTCTTCTAAACTCAAATTTCAAATTGCCAGCCCATATAGCCACCTCCATAAAACAAGTGCATGGGGTTTGTCGCTATACATAAAAGGTTCAGCTCAACTTTGACGAGTTTCTATTCATCACCCAATGTGAGCAATAAAGATGGACTAAACTAAATGAAGATGTGGCCAAAGGCAGTGATTTGTTCCATCTTGAACTCATAATAACTCAAATTTTCAAATCAAAGGGGAACCCTTGAAATTCTATCTTGCCTTGGTGTGCACTAACAACATCTGGAGCCTCATTCTGATATTTGCTCACTAACTTGTCCACAAACCTCTTCTCAGTCATTTTGAACACATTAAAAATGCTAGTTTCTTCCTTAACCAACCCCTTTGATATCAAAAGATGCAGAACTGAACACCTTGGAATAATCCTCTTCTCCAAGCTAAGCAGTAGAAGATTTGGATTCTTGGAGATCATTGAAGGTGTCATATTCAGTTTGTTCACAAAGAAACTCATCAATTTCCTGATTTTATTCTCTGAAGAAATCATACACATGGGTTGCTTTTTGAATGCTGCATAAATCTCATCCTTTGACAATCCAAAACTTTTGAAAGCTTCTACCTTTTGCTCCCACAAAGATTTACTCATAACTGCCATGGAACGTACTGCTAGAACAAATAGCAGATTATTGGGATTAAAACCCAATTTCATAACTTCATCAACAGCCTCACTAAACCGATAAGTCCTCATAAGCATTGATTTTGGTTGGTACACGAACATTTTCAAAATTAAGGACATGGGTACACCGCGGCTTACCAACATCGATATGTTGGGCTGTAGCACTTTTTCCACATTACATTCAAGTATGCAGTAGCATGCCTTTATAGCCTTTACAACATTTTCATCATTGCCAAGAATCTGCCTAAGTTTTTGAACACAAGGAATGATGTGGTTTTCAAGGCTCCTATTTAGAATATAAGGCACGGTCGATAAAATCTTTGCAATTTCAAGTTCTGACAAGCCCAAAGATCTGAAAAACTCAAACTTTGGCTTGAAAATCTTATGTGCATTGAGTGTATACAATCTCGGAAGCTTCATAGTCAAATCTGATATTTGCTGATCACTGAAACCATGAGCTCTAAAGAACTCAACCACAGTGTATGCATCACTTTCAAGCACACGTGGGTCTTTGGTAAGCATTTTGCCAAGGCTAGTACTAGAAAACCCCAATGACTCAAACAACTCCAAGTTGGGCTTCAGGGTATTGTCTAAATCAGCCAAAAGCAAGACTGGACGACTAGTAATTAAACTTTTGACATGGGTCTGAGTCAAACCGTGAGTTGTCAAAAGTTCCACAACTGAGTTGGGATTCTTTGTGTTCACAATGTTGAGCTTCTTGGAAGCTGAAATGGCGGATTCTAAGGACAACCCACATGATTTTTGAAGGAAAGAGAGTGTAATCGATGGTGTGTCATTGGAATTAGAGAGTTTTGAGAACAAGGGGGCATGGCTATGTGGTAAAGCTCTGTGCTTTAACAGTTGTGGGAGGTTTAAGCAAACTAAACGAAACATTTGATTTGAGATTGAAGCTAGTTGCTTTAAGTGGAAAAAGAATGAAGAATTGTTACCTGGGTTGAGAATTGAGATTGGTATGTGATAGTCCAGTTGAGTTCGCGCAGCTTGAAGCAATATCGAGTATCGACCTCCCTCGCTTTTCTGAGCTGTGGTTTTCACTTTTCACATCTCAGTTCAGAAGCTAGAGGTGGGTTTGAGAACGCACCGTTTTGAAGGTGTAAATAAGCTGGGTTCACGCTTCAACATCTCCCTCGCACCTGTAGTTCGCCCAAGCTTTTAATGGACAAGGGAGAATAATAAGCGTCTTCTTTCTTTTTTGTGGGTGAATTCCACATGTCCGATTCGACATGGCAAACGGGTAGATCAATCGGGTTGGGTTTGCATCGATCAATCAGGTTGCGGATTAAAAACTGGTCATTTTAAGCGGGTTAAAACGGGTTTGAGTCAATTGGGTTGTGGGTCAGGCCAGGTTGACACGTACAGTTTCAGATACTGTAAAAAAATAACACAAAAATTTAGATATTAAAACTTTTGAAAAACAATAAAAAAAAAAAAAAAAAAAATTAAAGAATCAGATAATTTACTGCTTAGAAATTATTGAAACAAAACAAATTATATATAACTAAATAATAAAGAAATATAAGAAAAAGATAGGTCACATTCAAAAGAATAATTTTAATTATTGCAAACTTTTTTATCTTATAAAAAACGGCTAAAGGGAGTTTTGGTGGTTTATGTACAAAAATTATTTTTAAAAAAATACATGAAAAACCATAAAATAGATTTTTTATTTTATTTTTTTTAACAAAGTAGAGAAGAAGAAAATAATATAAGAAGAGCTCATACCTCTACTCAATTTTAAAAAGAAATATTGGGGTTGGGTTTGCTTTACTTTTAAACTGTTCATGATTAACCTCGCAAATTTGGAGATAAATTATCAATGTTTAAGTTTGAGTTTAAGTTGAACTTGTTAGAGAGATAAAATTTCACTCCTTGTTAAGTTTGAATTAAACAAAAATAATTTTTGCTTTTAAAAAAAAAAGATAATGATGAGTTTGAGTTTAAATTGGACTTGTAAGAGAAATAGAATTTCACACCTTGTTAATTCTTTGCAGATGACTGCCTTTTGTTCTGTAGATCTACTTTGGAGGAATGTGAAAAGATTCAGGAGTTATTAGCATACTATGAGGAAGCCTCAGGTCAGATGGTGAATAGGGACAAAACTACTCTGTTTTTTAGCAAGAATACAGAAGTGCCAGTACAAGAAGCAATAAAGAATTCTCTTAGTGTTCCTGCAATCCAACACTATGAGAAATATTTGGGTTTACCTTCTTTTATTGGTAGAAATAAGAAGGCTTGTTTTACACAAATCAAGGAACGGGTTGATGGCAATAAGTATGTACGTAGCGGAAGATGAACAAATCTACTTCATTCGTAATCTATAACATACACTATGCAATTTTTAGAATTCGAGTGTAAGAGAGCATACCTTGAAGCGGTGAATTTCAAAACAAAGATCGAAACACTTGGGAATACTCTTAATCTTCACTCCAATTCCACTAACGCCCAAGAAGTGTGGACTCTCAATTAGTTACAAAAGGAAAATCAAAAGAATGACTTACACTCTCATACACACCACTTTTCAATGATGTTATTCACGCACAAATAATTCTGTACGTTTTTCCTTTTGTATCCAACCAATTATCTAATTGGGCTGGCCTTTTGGGCCTTTTCAATTGGGGTTAAGTATGTGGCTTGGAGTGAGACTAAAAGGGACCAATAAGACACTAGCTCCAATAGGCCTTGGGCTTTTCTGTTAACTCTTGACAAGTCCAAAGTTACCATTAACTATATTTAATACCACTATATAAATTTAGTTGCACTCTATGTCTTATCTATAAATTATATCCCAAGACTTTATTGTACATGCAAACCCCTTCATAAAATATTCGTAGTAATACAAAGTCACAAATGTGGACTGCCATTTTGTAGATTACTACATCTTAATCCTTGAGTACCCGGTTTAATCCTTTTAAGTTATTCTTCATATATTTATGAAATCCAATTTCATAAATATATATATATACTTTAGTAATTTCTTACCAAAGTGGTTAGGCCTAACTCTCTGAATAACAAACCCATTAAACTTATCTCAAGTGAATATTTTATATCTCCATTAAGAGACTATGAATTCCATCTTGAGAATATATGTTTCATCAACACTAAATGTGGCTGCCCAACATACTTAGGTTTTGACCTTTACTTTAGATCTCACTCCTAATATATTAAAGCAACTTACATTTCATGATCAAGTCCATTATTCTCTTAGGATTAAGAGTTTATGCAAATATAAGTCGTGAGATTTATTATTCATTTGACAGTCCTTAGGAGAATAACAAATCTCACAGCGGTCCAGTCAATATGTCTTAACTCTTAAAACATATCAACACATCAACTAGAAGTCTCCACTTCCATGATCAAGACAAATTATCGTAATTGATATGTTATAGTCTTCGCAGATGAAATGCCCAATTACGCATTTCATCACCGACTACGAACTATAATTCTGAGTTTACAAAAAACTTGTGACTTATATCTTCTGTGACTAAATTACATAAATCACATACTATGCATCTCATGGATTATGTAATAATGTCCGAATATTCATATTACTATTATTTCAGATAATAATAAAACAACTTTATTAAACACAATATTAAGTCATACATAATGTCATAGACAATGTCACACTTAATATCATACATAACATCATACAATAGGATTTAAGGGCACTAATTCTAACAATCTCCCACTTGCCCTAAAGACTATTGTGCATTAATCTAACTCCCATTCCCTCCAAATGTGACTCGAAAGTCTTTTGAGGCAAGACTTTAGTAAATGGATCTGCAAGATTATTTGCACTTTCAATCTTTGCTACCACCAATGTGCTTTCCTTTCTTATGATTCCTTGGATCTTTAGATTGTGCAACTGCTCCATTGTTGTCACAAAAAAATGTGATTGGAACTTGCTCCATTCTCATTACACCAAGGTTAGAAAGGAATTTCTTGAGTCATACAGCTTCCTTTGCTGTCTCACAAGCAGCAACATATTCTGCTTCCATGGTGGAGTCCGCAATACAAGACTGCTTAATACTCCGCCAACTTATGGCTCCACCTCCTAAGGTGAAAACACATCCTGATGTGGATTTTTTGAAATCTAGATCCGATTGAAAGTCTGAATCTGTATAGCCAATAGGTATCAAATCCTCACTTTGGTAAACAAGCATATAATCCCTCGTTCTCCGTAGATACTTGAGAATATGCTTTACAGATTGCCAATGTTTTGGTCCTGGATTTGATTGATATCGACTGACCATGCCAACTGAATAACAGATATCTGGTCTAGTACAAAGCATGACATACATGAGACTTCCCACTGCAGAAACATAAGGAACTTGTCTCATTATATCTACTTCCTCTTGAGTCTTAGGCCTTTGGTCATCAAACAGAGGAACTCTATGTCTAAAAGGAAGTAATCCTTTCTTGGAGTTTTGCATGCTAAACCGTTCTAGAACCTTATCTATATATCCAGTTTGTGATAAGCCTAACATCTTATTCTTGCGATCTCGCCAAAGCTTGATCCCTAGAATAAAGTTAGTCTCACCCAAGTCCTTCATATCAAATTGGCTTGACAACCAAACCTTTACTGATGACATTACCCCTACATCATTTCCAATGAGTAGAATATCATCAACATAAAGCACTAGGAACATTACTACTTTATCTCGATGTCTTTTGTACACACATGGTTCATCAAGATTTTGCTCAAAACCAAATGACTTGATTGCTTGATCAAATCTGATGTTCCATGACCTAGATGCTTGCTTAAGTCCATAAATGGACATTTTCAACTTGCATACCATATGCTCTTGGTTCTTAGCTATGAAACCTTTCGGTTGCATCATATAGATTTCCTCTTCAAGATTGCCATTAAGAAATGCAGTCTTGACATCCATTTGCCAAATCTCATAATCAAAATAAGCAGCAATGGATAAGAGAATTCTGATAGATTTAAGCATTGCTACTGGAGAAAAGGTTTCATCATAATCAATACCTTCTTTTTGTGTATACCCTTTCGCCACTAGCCTTACTTTAAAGGTTTCAACCTTTCCATCTATCACTCTCTTTCTCTTGTAAACCCATTTGCAACCAACAGGTTTAATGCCGTTAGGCGCCTCTACAAGATCCCAAACTTGATTAGAATATATGGAATCTAATTCAGATTTCATAGCTTGGACCCAATGATGTGCATCTATATCACTCATTGCCTCTTCATAAGTGTAGGGATCCGATTCAACCTCTTCAGAGATAGCTTCATAAGTTTCTCCCAAACCTATGAATCTTATAGGAGGCCGAACAATTCTCCCACTACGACGAGGTACTTGTGTACTAGACATCTCATGAGTAGTATCTTGCAGTGTATCTAATACAGCCACATCATCCCTACTTTTATCCATTGGTTGTTCATTTACAGGTTCATTCATTTCAGATAATACAACTCTACTTCTAGGAGTAAAATTATTCATATAGTCATTTTCCAAGAATTTGGCATTTGTGCTAACAAACACTTTATTATCTTTATGACTGTAGAATAAACCTCCAACAGTTCCTTTTGGATACCCTACAAAGAAAACCACTTCTGTTTTAGACTGTAACTTGTCAGACTTTTCTTTCAACACATGTGCTGGACAACCATAAATATGGAGATGTCTCATACTAGGCTTACGCCCATTCCACAACTCAACAGGTGTTTTAGGAACAGACTTCGAAGGTACTAAATTCAGAAGATACATTGCAGTATTTAAGGCATGTCCCCAAAAAGAAATAGGTAGAGTTGAATAACTCATCATGGACCTAACCATATCTAAAAGAGTCTTATTCCTTCTTTTCGCTACACCATTTTGTTGTGGAGTTTCAGGTGCAGTCAATTGAGATACAATCCCATTTTTAGTTAAGTAATCCTTAAAATCCCCAAGAAGGTATTCGCCACCTCGATAAGATCGATTGGCCTTTATGTGTTTGCCTAATTGATTCTCAACTTTAGCCCTAAACTCTTTGAACTTTTCAAAGGCTTTGGACTTCCGTTTCATTAGGTACACATAACCAAATCTAGAGTAATCATCAGTGAATGTGATGAAATACTCATAGCCACCTCTTGCCTGGATTGACATAGGACCACATACATCAGAATGCACTAGTTCTAGCAAATCTTGTGCTCTTCTACATTTTACATTAAAAGATCGTTTTGTCATTTTACCTTCCAAACAAGATTCACAAACTGGAAATTCATCAAAGTCCATGAGCTCTAAGAGTCCATCTTTGATCAGTCTTTAAATTCTATTTGAATTAATATGATCTAAACGCAAGTGCCAAAGATATGCATCACTAGTAGAAGGAAACTTTCTCTTTAATAATTTCACATGTGAGTTATTATCTAATTCAGAATTACATAATTCATGCTTATTAGGAGTTAAAATATAAAGACCATCCACAATATTTCCAGAACAGATAAACACTTTACCATTCTTTATTACAACATTGTCTTTAAGGATAACACAATAACCATGTTTACCTAAGTAAGTAGCAGAAATTAAATTCCTACGAACATTAGGTACATATAGACAGTCTTCCAATACTAAAACTCTTGACTTAAAACATAAATTAAACACTCCAACAGCTACAACCGGAATCCTGCTTCCATCAGCCAAAGTAAGAAACAACTCCCCTTCTTTAAGCTTTCTGGTCTCCTAGAACCCTTGCAAAGAATTACAGATATGATTAGTACAACCTGAATCCACACACCAGGAATCCGTGGGATTCTGTACCAAACATATTTCTAGAAGGAATGTATTATTCATACCCTTATTCTTGGTAGCCTTGAATATTGGACAATTTCTCTTCCAATGTCTTTTCTCACCACAATGGAAACATTTTCCTTGAACTTCTTTCCTTTGTTAGCAACCCCTAAGGCAATTTGTTTACCCTCTTGCTTGGTGAAGTCCTTTTTCTTCTTCTTCTTCTTCTTCTTCTTTTTACCCTTGCCTTTTGACTTAGGTTGAGAAGTAGAAGCTTCACCAACATTGACTTCAACATTGGAAGTACCAAGGATGCCTTCCGCCGCTACCAATTCATTCATCAATTCAAACAATGTATAAACCTTTTTGTTCATATTGTAATTAAGTCTGAATTCCTTGAATGATTCCGGTAGTGACTGGAGTATCATATACACTTGGGATTCTCCATCAATATCGGCACCTAAAACCTCCAATGTGTTCAGATTAGAAATCATTGTAAGACAATGCTCCCTTACTGAACTTCCTTCAGTCATTTTGGTATTATAAATTTGCCTCATGGTTTCTTGCCTTGCAGAACGGCCTTGCTCACCAAACATCTCCTTCAGACTTAGCATAATGTCTGAAGCTAGTTCTACATCCTACATTTGATGCTGTAGAACATTTGAGATAGATGCTAGGATGTAGCACTTGGCCATCTCATTAGATTTCTGCCAACGATCATATCACTATTTTTCCTCAGAAGGAGCATCTAATGAAGGAAAGCTAGGACATGGTTTAGTAAGAACATACTTATGCTCTTCAGCAGTAAGAACAATGTCAAAATTTCTTTTCCAGTCAACATAGTTGGATCCAGTCAATTTGTTTTGATTAAGAATAGTAACAAGTGGGCTAAAAGATACCATGTTCAAATCTGAAAACAATAAACATGAATATAATAAGTAAACTGGACATTATCAATTTAGCATATAAACATATAGTATGGAACCTTAATAAAACCATAATATAATATATGTAACGACAACCCAATCACATATTCAATATCCTTCAGCATAGAGTGAATATAAAATACTATGATTGATTGAGAACTATTCTCATTATTAGTGCTATCATGATAACTCCTATCAAACACTAATAATATGCCGTTTTACATTTGGCCTCTAAATAATGATAGTAAGAACTCAGCATAGAAGATACTATAATATTTAGTCTAGTGTATACCATTGTCTAAAATCATGTGTAGCCACATTTCATCCCCTTAATAGACTTATTTTGTAGTACCATGATACAAAACACCCTCCGCATGGAATGCAAAGCTCAAGGCTAAGACAAGGTGTTTGATCAAACCACTATAAACCAAGAAATTCAATCTTGTAGGACCATGAAATAAATACTCTCCGCATGGAATGCTAAGCTCGAAGCAAAGACAAAGTATATATCTCACACTACTATGAACCAACAATGGAAGCCGTGAGATCCAACCCTTGTATCCCTCTCCCATTAGATGTTTTAAAGAAAAGGTTTTTAATTATAAAACATGCATAATCTAATTACACATAGTCTTAGTACTTTTACATGTGAAACCACTTAGAAAAATTTCTAATTTTATTTCTTTCGATCGATCGAATGTGCCCCTCAATTGATTGAAAAAATTAAAAAATTCGAACTTGACCTTCTGACTTGTTCGATTGATACTCGATTGCCTCTCGATTGATCGAAAAACAGATTCGATCAATCGACTAGCAATCGAAAATCAATCTATTTAAAAAGTCTGATCACTGTCTCACTCGATCGATCGAAAGTGATTTTCGATCGATCGAAAATCGCGAAACTCAAATTTCCAGAAATTTTCTAAGGCAGATTTCTTCGTGTTTCATGAACAACCATTCAACATATGAACATTACAGATAGAGATTGATGTCAAAACTGAATTCTATTGATGCTATAGCCTTAAGAATCAATTTAACGTGCTTAAATTCAAATTTAAACAACATCATAACATCAATTTCAGTTTTCATCAAATCATAGTTTCAACAATATGCAGAAAATTAAAAAACATAATCTTCTAACAATATGAAACTATCAACTCTAATTCTAAAAATCACAAAACATGTTAAACAGATTAGAAATTGAAGACCGCTCTGATACCAATTGATGGAAATAAGTATGTACGCAGCGGAAGATGAACGGATCTACTTCATTCGTAATCTATAACATACACTATGCAATTTTTAGAATTCGAGTGTAAGAGAGCATACCTTGAAGCGGTGAATTTCAAAACAAGGATCGAAGCACTTGGGAATACTCTTAATCTTCACTCCAATTCCACTAACGCCCAAGAAGTGTGGACTCTCAATTAGTTACAAAAGGAAAATCAAAAGAATGACTTACACTCTCATACACACCACTTTTCAATAATGTTATTCATGCACAAATAATTCTGTATGTTTTTCCTTTTGTATCCAACCAATTATCTAATTGGGCTGGTCTTTTGGGTCTTTCCAATTGGGTTTAAGTATGTGGCTTGGAGTGGGATCAAAAGGGACCAATAAGACACTAGCTCCAA
The DNA here is from genome assembly GCA_019022515.1 of Quercus aquifolioides. NCBI lineage: Eukaryota > Viridiplantae > Streptophyta > Magnoliopsida > Fagales > Fagaceae > Quercus > Quercus aquifolioides. Next base: position 100,201 of record JAFHAW010000040.1, on the reverse strand, counting down.
TGGGCCTTGGGCTTTTCTGTCAACTCTTGACAAGTCCAAAGTTACCATTAACTATATTTAATACCACTATATAAATATAGTTGCACTCTATGCCTTATCTATAAATTATATCCTAAGACTTTATTGTACACGCAAACCCCTTCATAAAATATTCGTAGTAATACAAAGTCACAAATGTGGATTGCCATTTTGTAGATTACTACATCTTAATTCTTGAGTACCCAGTTTAATCATTTTAAGTTATTCTTCATATATTTATGAAATCCAATTTCATAAATATATATATACTTTAGTAATTTCTTACCAAAGTGGTTAGGCCTAACTCTCTGAATAACAAACCCATTAAACTTATCTCAAGGGAATATTTTATATCTCCGTTAAGAGATTATGAATTCCATCTTGAGAATATATGTTCCATCAACACTAAATGTGGCTGCCTAACATACTGAGGTTTTGACCTTTACTTTAGATTTCACTCCTAATATATTAAAGCAACCTACATTTCATGATCAAGTCCATTATTCTCTCAGGATTAAGAGTTCATGCAAATATAAGTCGTGAGATTTATTATTCATTTGACAGTCCTTAGGAGAATAACAAATCTCACAGCGGTCCAGTCAATATGTCTTAACTCTTAAAACATATCAACACATCAACTAGAAGTCTCCACTTCCATGATCAAGACAAATCATCGTAATTGATATGTTATAATCTTCGCAGATGAAATGCCCAATTTCATCACTGACTACGAACTATAATTCTGAGTTTACAAAGAACTTGTGACTTATATCTTCTGTGACTAAATCACATACTATGCATCTCATGGACTATGTGATAATGTCCGAATATTCATGTTATCATTATTTCAAATAATAATAAAACAACTTTATTAAATACAATATTAAGTCATACATAATGTCATAGACAATGTCACACTTAATATCATACATAGTATCATACAATAGGATTTAAGGGCACTAATCCTAACACGGGTTTGGGCCAAGATACAAGGTTGGAAGGAGAAGTTGCTCTCACAAGCCGGGAAGGAGATCATGATTAAGGCTGTTGTTCAATCTATCCTTACTTATTCCATGAGTGTGTTCAAACTACCAATGGGATTGTGTAAGGATATTGAAGCCATGATTCACAAATTTTGGTGGGGTCAAGGTGAAAATAGGAAGATTCATTGGATTAATTGGAGTACTTTGTGTAATTCAAAATCCGTAGGTAGAATGGGTTTCCGGGACATTCAAAGGTTTAATAATGCCATGCTAGCTAAGCAAGTTTGGCGTCTTTTCCACCAAAGAGACACTTTGTTGTTCCGAGTTTTCAGTGCCAAATATTTTCCAAATGGAAACATTTTAGATGCCCCTATTCATCCCAAGTGTTCTTATGCTTGGAAGAGTATTTTGCAAGCACGAGAAGTCATCCACAAAGGGGCTGTTTGGTGAGTGGGTACTGGCCAATCGATCGATATTTGGAATCACAGATGGCTATCTAAAACTATTCCGGGGCTGATTGTGTCTCCTAGACCCGAAGCAAACCTTAATAAGGTTAGTGACTTGTTTCTTCCTAACTCTAGACAATGGAATCTGGAACTTATAGATGATGTGTTTTATCCTTGGGAAGCGGATGTGATTAAAGGGATTTATGTTAGTGAAGATAGCATTGAAGATAATCTCATATGGCCCTTAACTCCAAATGGTGAGTACTCTGTTCGTAGTGCCTATCAGTTGCTGTCGAGTGCCATTATGAATTCCAATGCTAGTTCGTCATCTTCAGAGGGTTTCAAAGGGGTGTGGAAAGGGATTTGGAAAATCCGTGTACCGAACCGTGTTCGTCACTTCATGTGGAGGGCAGTAAAGGACTCGTTACCAACGAAACTCAATCTGCATCGAAGGCACATAGTGGGGGATGCTCTTTGCCCTCTCTGTGATGATACTCAGGAATCAATCCTACATAGCCTGTGGTATTGTGAGCAAGCCCAAGTAGTGTGGCGATCAATAAGGAGTTTTGCGCCACTGTATGAGAAACATCACCGTTCCTTCATGGATTTGTTTGAAGGTGTCTTGCTGCAGAATTCAAGCTTCCATATTGCATGGTTTGCAACCATTGCATGGTGTTTATGGCAAAGGCGTAATAGACTACGAGAGCACCAACCTACGTGGCCACTGCTGGAAGTTGGCCGACGAGCATGTACTCTGGTGGAAGAATTTTTTGAAATGCAGAAACAGGGCTTGACACTGTTTAACAATCAGCCTCCAGTTCGATGGACACCACCTCCAGAAACTCTATACAAAGCAAATTTTGATGCAGCCGTGTTTGAGCATTTGGGTATGGCTGGTTTGGGCGTGGTTTTTCGAGACTCAGTTGGTAATGTCACAGCAGCTCTAAGTCAGAAGATTCAGCTACCCCACACGATAGAATTGGCAGAAGCATTGGCAGCTAAGCGAGCAGTCACTCTTGCAGCAGAACTGAGCATTTTCAAGGTCATGTTTGAGGGAGATTGCATGCAGGTTGTACGGGCTTTGAATGATCATGGCAGATGCCTTACTATGTACGGTCATGTGATTGAGGAGACTCGAGGATTGGGCTCTTGCTTGGAATCTTGTAGTTTTCATCATGTAAAGAGGGAGGGAAATAAGTTAGCGCACTCCCTTGCTCGTAGAGCAGTTTTATCTGCAGATGTAGATGTTTGGGCGGAAGAACTACCCGAGGACCTGGATGATGTATTCCAGGGTGATTTTGTTTTGTGACTTTTTTCAATGTTTTCTAGATTAATAAAGCTTTTCTTACCTTTTTCTCCACCAAAAAAAAGAAAAAAAAAAAGAAAAAAGTTTGAACTAAACAAAAATAATTTTATTTAAATAAAATGATAATTTTATTTAAATATTGTGCTGACGTGGAAAATTGTGAGAGTTTCAGAGGTTTCGATTATATATATATATATATATATTATTTAAATATTGTGCCGATGTGGAAAATTGTGAGAGTTTCAGAGGTTTCGGTTATATATATATAATAATAAATAGTCGCTAACCCATGTTATGCACGGGAACCTACTTATTTGTGAGGTAAACTAAAATAATTTTATAAAAAATTTAAGAAACTACACCATTACATGATTTGTTCTTGTATGAAAAATCATAAAATAAATTTTTTTTAACAAAGTGGAGGAGAAGAAAATAACATAAAAAGAGCTCATACCTCTACTTAGGTTTAAAATAAAATATTGGGGTTTACTTTGCTTTTATAGTGTTCATAATTAACCTCGCAAATTTGGAGATAAATTATCAATGTTTGAGTTTGAGCTTAAGTTGGACCTGTTAGAGAGATAGAGTTTCACTCCTTGTTAAGTTTGGATTAAACAAAAATAATTTTGTTTAAAAATGATAATAATGATGAGTTTGAGTTTAAGTTAAACTTGTTAGAGAGATAGAGTTTCACTCCTTATTAAGTTTGGACTAAACAAAAATAATTTTATTTAAATAAAATGATAATTTTATTTAAATATTGTGCTGACGTGAAAAATTGTGAGAGTTTCAGAAGTTTCAGTTATATATATATATATATATATATATCTATAGACTAGTTGTTAACCCGTGCTATGCAAAGGAACCTAGCTATTTGTGAGGAAGACAAAAATAATTTTATAAAATCTTAAACTGATTAAGAAACTACATCATTTCATGATTTACTCTTGTATGACTTCAATTTATGTTACAATTTGATGAAGAAGTTATTGCTTGAACATGCAATGGATGCAATGGTTTACAAAAAAATTGTCAGACAGTTTCAAATACAGCAAAAAAATAACTCAAAAATTCAGATATTAAAACTTCTGAAAAACCAAAAAATATTTAAAAAATCAGATGATTCATTGCTTAGAAATTATTGAAACAAAACAAAATATATATGATTAAACAATAGAGAAATATAAAAGAAATATGGGTTACATTCAAAAGAATAATTTAAATTATTGTAAGTTTTTTTTTTTTATCTTGTAAAAAACGGCTAGCTAAAGAGAGTTTGGTGGTTTATGTACGAAAATAACTTTTTAAAAAATACCTGAAAAACTGTAAAATAAATTTGTTTTTTTTTTTTTTAACAAAGTAAAGGAGAAGAAAATAACATAAGAAGAGCTCATACCTCTACTCAACTTTAAAAAAAAAAATATATATTGGGGTTTACATTGCTTTTGTAGTGTTCATGATTAATCTCATAAATTTGGAGTTAAATTATCAATATTTTTGTTTGAGTTTAAGTTAGACTTGTTAGAGAGATAGAGTTTCACTCCTTGTTAAGTTTGAATTAAAAAAAAAAAAAAAATTGTTTTAAAAAAAAGATAATGATGAGTTTAAATTGGACTTGTTAGAGAGATAGAGTTTCACTCTTTGTTAAGTTTGAATTAAACAAAAATAGTTTTATTTAAATAAAATGATAATTTTATTTAAATATTGTGTTGGCGTAAAAAATTGTGAGAGTTTCAGATATTTCAGTTATATATATATATATATATTTTTATTTATTTAAATATTGTGCTGACGTGAAAAATTGTGAGAGTTTCAGAAACTTCAGTTATATATATAGATGAATTATTGTTATAATATATATATATATATATATATATATATATATAATGAATTATTTGATTTATTTTTAGAAACCAAACCACACATCACTTGCAATAGTGGGACTCACGTTTTTTAAATTATGAGTTACGAAAATTGAGATCTGGTTGATGAAAACAAGCAAACCAAACATCTATAATGGTGTGTTTGTTTGAAGGTGAAATACGGAGGATGAAAAATTTTGGAGAGAAAATAGGAATGAAAACTTTTTTAAGTGTGTTTGGTTAGGTGGAGAGGAAGGAAAATAAATGGTAGGACTCGGGTATTTTCTCCCCGGGCCCACCAAAACGTTTTCTCCTCAAAATGGAGAGAAAACTGAGTGATGATGAATTTTTTCTTAATTGACAAAAATACCTATGTGCACATTCTTCAAGTTGCCTTTTTTTTTTCATTAGGCAACACGTTGCCCTTTTCTTTTTCTTTTTTTTCACTGGGCAATACCGTTGCCCTTTTTTTGTTTTGTTTGTTTGTTTGTTTTTTTTTTTTCTTTCTTGGCTGTAACTAGGGTTGGCAAAATAAGCCCAAACCCATTTGCCCACCCAAACTCACCCACTTAAATTGAACTTAAACCCACCCAATTAATATTTAAGTTGAATGTGCATCAACCCAATTAGACCAAGTAATTATTGGGTTTTAACTAAAAACTCATTGAGGCCCATTTAACCTAAAAACAATTAACCCAAATTCAACCTAGCCCCTCCCATCCAAAATAAAAATAAAAAACCCAGCCCTACCCCTCTCTCAGCCTCTCTAATCGTTTCTAGGGTTTTCAAATTTTAAAATTTTTCTTCATTTTCTCAACCTCCAATCATGTATTCAAATTCCTAAACCAACCTAAGCAAACCAACCCAGAAACCCCAAACTCTTGCTTCACTCTCTCAACAATGGCGGAGTTAGTGACTAACAAGAGCCAGCATGCCTCGACTATGTAGCTCGACCGAGAATGGGGTCCATGGGTTCTTCCAACTCCTAGGCACGACTTATTCCTTGTGAAATTACGAGTTTGGCTTTGAGGGAGAGGACACAGTGGTTGGCAGTGGTGGCAGTAGTGGTGGTGAAGCGGAGGCGAAGGACGCCGAGGTTGGAGGAGAGTTGGGAGTCGGAGCCATCGAAGAAGACGTTTTCTTGGAGAAGGGTTTTGGTGTAGAATGGGGAGAGAATTGTAGAGAGTTTTTGGTGGGAGGTTGAGTCTGGGAGTTTGACTTTCACTTTCATTTCTTGTTAAGTTTGGACAAAACAAAAATAATTTTATTTAAATATTGTGCTAACGTGAAAAATTGTGAGAAATTCAGAGATTTCGGTTTATATATATATATATATATATATTATTATTTAAATATTGTGCTGACGTGAAAAATTATGAAAGTTTCAAAAACTTCGATTTTATATATAATGAATTATTTGATTTATTTATTATTTATTTTTAAAAACCAAACCACACATCACTTGCAACTGTGGGACTCACTTTTTTGAGTGATGAGTTGCAAAAATTGAGAACTGGTTGAAAAAAAACAAACAAACCAAACATCTATAAGAGAATTTACCAATTGAAATTAATTGGAACTCAAAGTTTATTTCATTCTTTTATTTTTTAGTTTATTTTAATTTATTACATACAAGGTCAACCGTAGACTCGCCGTAATAAGTTTTCTTTTTTTGGAAAATTGAAACAAAGGCGAAAACAAAGTGCTAAAAAGAAAGAAGCAAAGAACTCTTAAAACTGAATCAGCCTATTGAGAGAGATCCTTCTCCAGTCCAACTCTCAAAATCAAAACAACCTCAAACTCCACTCCACACTTTTCACCTGAAACACACATACCCCTCTTTCCTTGTACTGAAACAAAACAAAAAAAGTATTAATCTGAGCTTGAAATAGTGCGAAGAAGAACAACAAAAATGAGAAGACGACCAGGAATCAGAGGCTTACACACTACCGCTGCTGGTAGGGTCTGTTTTCATTTTCATTCTTTTATTATTATCAACAGATAAAGAAATTTAAGGAATCAAAAACACCCCATTAAAGGGCCAACACAAGATCCCAGCACATGAGCCACATTTACAGTTTATTTGTTTTTTGTTCAGCAACTATGCTAAGCTATGCAGAATAAAAAGAACTAGAACAGATATAGCAAGCACATGTATTGCTCTACATGATGTATGCATCCCAAGATTTAGGATGGAAAGGACTAGAACAGATTATATAAGAAATGAGATGCATATATAAAATGGTAGTGGGAAAGGGAAGAACAACATTTAAGGAACTGATCATGAGATTAAGCTCAGATGAACTGAGTCAAATGGCAATGCTAACATTTTTCTAATGCTAATTCTTCTCTTTCAGGGATAATGGTTGCATCATGAATCATGAGTGACTCTGAAAGGTTATCACCCCACTTGCTCAGCCATAACGTTTTTGCTAACATATAGAGGAAGCCATACAAACTGATAGGAAACTAAGAGAAAGGTTTCATGGTGAACTCATTAGCATCATATCGCTTGAGTGGGATGCAAAAAGAGCTTAAACACAACAAAAATTCAGAAGTACAGTCACAAACATAAAAAGATACATACTGCAATTGCCTTATCCTATAGAATTTTGGAAGAGCAGTATAGCTTACAGGTACCAGCTTTGAGAAAGAAGAAACTATGAAGTGGCAATTGGAATACAAGCATGAAAAGGTAAAAGGCTACAGATGAAAAGGGCGCAATAGCATGTGACATATGCCTCTATTGATTAATGGAAGACCCCGGTGTAGGTAGCCATTAGCAAGCTTGCCAATTGGGGGCAATGGCTTTGGTAGTAACTTGTAAGCAACATTAACAAAGGTAATGACACTATCAAAGAAAACATACATTCCCTCAAGGTACTCTACTGGACACATTTAGGGAATTCCCAAGCAATTGATCTGAACACCAGCCCTTAAAACTTAAAACTTAAAACAGTACACGACATAAAATTAGATGATAATGTCCTTTGAGTAACACTGAAACCAGGTATAGGTGCTACTTTATGCAACAAGCCCCCAAGTCATTCCATAGCATCTACCAAACAAGAGGCCCTTACCAAGAGATAGTCTTACCACTATTAAATAGACTTATTTAATTAAAAAAAAAAAAAATTTATTAACTAGACTTATTCAAGCTGACTAGCTGAGAATCTTTAATAAGATACCATTCCCATATTAGACTTCGAATATGGTGTAATGGGATTAGTATAGTACAGACCAATTACTAATTAAATAGAAAAAGCAAAATAATGCAAAGAGACGACAGAGACATTAGACTGAAAAAGAACAAAAGCATAGGCAGTCATCAGTCAACGCAAGTCAAAATAGATATGATAACAAAAAAAACAATAGAAACTAACCTTTTTAGAGAAAACAACAGGAGAAAATAATAATAATTGTAAAAATGTATGGTTTCTGAGTAAATTCTTATCACAAGACCTGAAACACCTAAACATCCTAGAGTGCCTTGACATTTGAAACACATTTTTAAATAACATCAACCTTAGAATCCACCCTTACTGTTGATGAAAAAAGGGAATTTGAGAGGACCACCAGCTAGCTGGATCATGAAGATTCTTGTGCAATGCCATACTCCTGTCTAATGTAATCAGAGCAGGCCAAGGGTTAATGACTTCTTCTAAACTCAAATTTCAAATTGCCAGCCCATATAGCCACCTCCATAAAACAAGTGCATGAGGTTTGTCGCTATACATAAAAGGTTCAGCTCAACTTTGACGAGTTTCTATTCATCACCCAATGTGAGCAATAAAGATGGACTAAACTAAATGAAGATGTGGCCAAAGGCAGTGATTTGTTCCATCTTGAACTCATAATAACTCAAATTTTCAAATCAAAGGGGAACCCTTGAAATTCTATCTTGCCTTGGTGTGCACTAACAACATCTGGAGCCTCATTCTGATATTTGCTCACTAACTTGTCCACAAACCTCTTCTCAGTCATTGTGAACACATTAACAATGCTAGTTTCTTCCTTAACCAACCCCTTTGATATCAAAAGATGCAGAACTGAACACCTTGGAATAATCCTCTTCTCCAAGCTAAGCAGTAGAAGATTTGGATTCTTGGAGATCATTGAAGGTGTCATATTCAGTTTGTTCACAAAGAAACTCATCAATTTCCTGATTTTATTCTCTGAAGCAATCATACACATGGGTTGCTTTTTGAATGCTGCATAAATCTCATCCTTTGACAATCCAAAACTTTTAAAAGCTTCAACCTTTTGCTTCCACAAAGATTTACTCATAACTGCCATGGAACGTACAGCTAGAACAAATAGCAGATTATTGGGATTAAAACCCAATTTCATAACTTCATCAACAGCCTCACTAAACCGATAAGTCCTTATAAGCATTGATTTTGGTTGGTGCACGAACATTTTCAAAATTAAGGACATGGGTACACCACTGCTTACCAACATCGATATGTTGGGCTGTAGCACTTTTTCCACATTACATTCAAGTATGCAGTAGCATGCCTTTATAGCCTTTAAGACATTCTCATCATTGCCAAGAATCTGCCTAAGTTTTTGAACACAAGGAATGATGTGGTTTTCAAGGCTCCTTTTTAGAATATAAGGCACAGTCGATAAAATCTTTGCAATTTCAAGTTCTGACAAGCCCAAAGATCTGAAAAACTCAAACTTTGGCTTGAAAATCTTATGTGCATTGAGTGTATACAATCTCGGAAGCTTCATAGTCAAATCTGATATTTGCTGATCACTGAAACCATGAGCTCTAAAGAACTCAACCAGAGTGTATACATCACTTTCAAGCACACGTGGGTCTTTGGTAAGCATTTTGCCAAGGCTAGTACTGGAAAACCCCAATGACTCAAACAACTCCAAGTTGGGCTTCAGGGTATTGTCTAAATCAGCCAAAAGCAATACTGGACGACTAGTAATTAAACTTTTGACATAGGTCTGAGTCAAACCGTGAGTTGTCAAAAGTTCCACAACTGAGTTGGGATTCTTTGTGTTCACAATGTTGAGCTTCTTGGAAGCTGAAATGGCGGATTCTAAGGACAACCCACATGATTTTTGAAGGAAAGAGAGTGTAATCGATGGTGTGTCATTGGAATTAGAGAGTTTTGAGAACAAGGGGGCATGGCTATGTGGTAAAGCTCTGTGCTTTAACAGTTGTGGGAGGTTTAAGCAAACTAAACGAAACATTTGATTTGAGATTGAAGCTAGTTGCTTTAAGTGGAAAAAGAATGAAGAATTGTTACCTGGGTTGAGAATTGAGATTGGTATGTGCTAGTCCAGTTGAGTTCGCGCAGCTTGAAGCAATATCGAGGATCGACCTCCTCGCTTTTCTGAGCTGTGGTTTTCACTTTTCACTTCTCAGTTCAGAAGCTAGAGGTGGGTTTGAGAACGCACCGTTTTGAAGGTGTAAATGGGCTGGGTTCACACTTCAACATCCTACTTGCACCTGTAGTTCGCCCAAGTGACTTTTAATGGACAAGGGAGAATAATAAGGGGGTGTTTGGTTTGAGGAGTTTTGAGTTATATAACTCAAAACTCATAACTCAAAACTCAAAAACCGTGGGTCCCACTGAGATAAATTTGTTTGGTTGAGTTTTCAGTTTTTGTTTTCATAACTCATATCTCAAAATTTTGAGTTATGAGAATGAAAACTGAGAACAGGTGAAGAGGTGTTTTCAGTTTTCAGAAAATGAGTTTCATGGCATTCTCGTAAATTAGTAAACCCATGTGGTCCCTACTACAGTGACTTGTCAAATCAAATATCAGCCCCGTTTAAGCTTTTTCATCTTCTTCACTTTTGCTCCAGCTTCACCTTACAGAAACCACCAGCCCCTCTTTTTTTTCCTCTCTTCTCTCTACATCCATAACTACACTTCCACCAAAATTGTTTGCTAGGACCAAGTTTCTAAACAAGCACAGGCAGCAAACACCGAGCCAAACTATTCCATGGTTTTAAGGTTAATGTTAAAGAAACCAAATTCCTCTAGCTTCACATTTCATACACCAACAGCCCTTCTCTGTTTTCCTCTCTTCTCTCTAGATCCATAACTATACTTCCACCAAAATTATTTGCTAGGACCAAGTTTCTAAACAAGTACAGACAACAAACAATATTAAGTGGGGAAAATAAGGGATGACCCATTGTTTAATTTCCCCACAGCCCATCATTCACAAAATCCCGACTCAGAGAGAGAGAGGGAAGAGGAGATATCGAGAAGGGTGGCCGAGTAGAGGCCAAAAATACCTCCCTGGAGCCGCCGGAGATATATAGAATCATTGATAATTCGAAAATGGCAAGATGGAGCCGCCGAAGTGGGTTTGTGTTTTGGGGTTCTTTCGGGGTAGAGGAATAAGGGAAACTAAGACAAAACAGAGGCCTTAGCGCTGAAACGGACAGAAAAAAAAAAAAAAGGAACGAAACTCACCAGTAGAAACTGGGCAATCAAAGACAAGAGTGAGCTTTGAGAAATTTCGGACTGGGGTTTGCTAGAGATGGGTCTTGTGGATATGGAGGTGGAAGAGAGCTGATTGACTTTTTTCTAACATTTGGTGTGTGTGAGAGAGAGAGAGAGAGAGAGAGAGAGAGATAACGAAGACAAATTTTGGGTGAAAGGAGATAAGGAAGCACATGACCGTTCTGAAAGTGCAGGCCGCGGGACCTACCAAAAAGTGAAAAAGTTGAGTAATAAAAATGAGATACACGGATTTGAGTTATGATCCAAACAAAAATTTTCAGTTTTGAGTTTTTGCTGAGATTGAGTTTTGAGATATGAGTAATGAAAATGAGTGATGAGTTTTGAGTTATTGTTTTTGAGTTATGAGATAGTCTCAAACCAAACACCAAGCGTCTTTTTTCTTTTTTCTTTTTTGTGGGTGAATTCCATGTCCGATTCCTAGATATGGCAAACGGGCAGATCAGGCCAGGTTTGGATCAGTTAATCGGGTCGCGGGTCAAAAATTGATCATTTTAAGCGGGTTAAAAATGGGTTTGAGTCAATTGGGTTTTGGGTCAAGTCAAGTTGACCTGTACAGTTTCAGATACTGTAAAAAAAAACTCAAAAATTCATATATTAAAAATTTTGAAAGACAAAAAAAATTAAAGAATCAAATGATTCATTGCTTAGAAATTATTAAAACAAAACAAAATATATATGACTAAATAATAGAGAAATATAAGAGAAATATATGTTACATTCAAAAGAATAATTTTAAAGAAATATAAAAGAAAGATATGTTACATTCAAAAGAATAATTTTAATTATTGCAAACTTTTTTATCTCATAAAAAACGGCTAAAGGGAGTTTTGGTGGTTCATGTACGAAAATTATTTTTAAAAAAATACATGAAAAACCATAAAATAGATTTTTTTTTAATTTTTTTTATAACAAAGTAGATGAGAAGAAAATAACATAAAAAGAGCTCATACCTCTACTCAGCTTTTAAAAAAAAAAAATTGGAGTTTGCTTTGCTTTTATAGTATTCATGATTATCCTCGCAAATTTGGAGATAAATTATCAATGTTTGAGTTTGAGTTTAAGTTGGACTTGTTAGAGAGATAAAGTTTCACTCCTTGTTAAGTTTGAATTAAACAAAAATAATTTTTGCCTTAAAAAAAAAAAGATAACGATGAGTTTGAGTTTAAATTGGACTTGTTAGAGAGATAGAGTTTCACTCCTTGTTAAGTTTGAACTAAACAAAAATAATTTTATTTAAATAAAATGATAATTTTATTTAAATATTGTGCTGACATGGAAAATTGTAAGAGTTTCAAAAGTTTCGGTTATATATATATATATTATTTTATTTAAATATTGTGCCGATGTGGAAAATTGTGAGAGTTTTAGAAGTTTCGGTTTTATATATACTAGTGTTTAACCCGTGCAATGCGCGGGATCGTTTTACAAATTAATAAACTTTGCATCCAACATAAACTTAGTTATCGTACTTCTACTACATATATTGAAACCTAAATAACATAGTATATTTAAGCATATAGTGTTTAATATCCCCTAGAAATTCTAAAAAGTAGTTTCTTCAAGTCACTTCATGTGTATACTTCCCTATTATGAGAGACTAAAAAAAAAAGAACCTGACTTTAAGCAATTAAAACTTACATGACAATTTCAAATAGCAAATTTGCTTTTCTAGGAACCACAATGAATCACACCGAACTAAAACTTGCAAGACAATTTCAAATACCATATCTACCATTCCTAGGAACCACAATGAATTAAACCATGAGATTAGAGAAAATTTTACAACCAAAAAGTTTAAAAGAGAAAAATGGCTACAGGTTTATGAAATAGAAAGTCAGAAAAATATTAGTCAAATAATAATGCATAATTAATAGTACATTGGAATCTCAAATTCTAAAACCAAACCAATATATAACCCTTAAAAGGGACATTGAATCCAACCTTTTAATCACAAAAGAAAAATGAAAAAGCTGTAGTGAATAATCAAGCCACAACATATAAACAAAACAAAATTCCACCTACAACAAATAAAATGCATAATCAATAGTAGATGGGAATCTCAAATTCTAAAACCTACCCAATTCATAAGTCATAACCCATAAAAACCACATTGAATCTTAATCTTGGCCCTAAATTTCAATTGCAAAACAAAAAAAAGAAAAAGAAAAAACTCACAATCCCCAAAAAGCTGCAATGATACAGAGAAAATCTGTTAACAACAACCTATTATTATGTGATCATCTATTCATAAAATAAATAAATAAAAGTAAATCATCTGTAAGTACTCAAATCCAAAACACTAAGACATACACAATAAAAATAATCATACTGTAGATTATTCTTTTGAAGCTAATCGATTTTTCTCTTATACTTATCTATTGTGTAGTCATATATATTTTTTTGTTTTATTTCAATAATCTATAGGAAGTAAATCTTATAATTCATAGTATTCAGTATTGTGGAATTGATTAATCTCTATCTTATTTACACTAAAGCTAGAACTGTTTTTGTCAGTCCTACTTAAACTGTGGAAGCTTTCCCTCCAAAAAGTAGCTAATGTGGGGATTCTGCATCTAGGAACTTGCAAGATGGAAAAGCATATGGAACCTGTCCTCATCTTAACTCTAAAACTATAGAAGAGCAAGGTTCCTATACAGTTGTAGATTCCACATAACACAATCAATCAGCTTTGACTTGAGGAAGGAAAAAAAAAATTGATAAGAGAAAGATGGGAGGGAGAAAAAAAAAAGTTATCACAATGAACCAACTGCAAATTATCTACCACCTCAAGCATCAGTTCTGCATAATGAAATATTGCAAATACTTGTTTTTATTTATTTATTTTTTTTTTTTTTTAGTGTTCTCCCCAAAAAAAATTCCAAATTTTCATTAAAGCAGAAGAGCCCAACAATGTGACATACATCATCCAAAATATGAAGCCTATCAAACTCTAAGATGCATACTATAAGCCAATTAACAATGTGTCTATTACCAGAACAAACCACCTTTCAAACCCATGAAAAAGCAGAATAAAAAGCTCCCAATCAGACAAACTGAGGGTACATACAAAAAAATATACATAACTCTATAGTGGAGGAGAAGTCACTAAGAAAGTCCTCACAAATTTCGTACACAATCATATTTTAATCCCACTTCTATCTTAACAAAAAAAATACTCCAATGCTAAATAACAAAATGATACCAAAAAAGTATAAAAATATACCTTAATATAAAAACATAACTTAATGCTTATTCCAGTAGCAAAAACCTTAAAAAATGGACTCAATACCAGGGGGGGAGGGGGAATAGTATCAATGAAATTTTAGACTTTATCCCTAGTAACATAACAACCCCTTTTATCAGCAACATTTTCAAACCAATCTTAGTCACATAATGTGATTCAGAATCATCCAAAAGTGGAGGTAAACCATAGCAGCAAAAGAAGGATTAATGGAAAAAATAAATAAATAAATCATATTTGTTAATACGATGGACCCAACTTACAAAAGCCAGCAATCTTGAAAAAACAATCCAGCTTTATTTACAATGGAATTTCCAAGCAAATCAATTTATTTTTACTTCTAATTGAAGAAACAATCCAACTTTATTTACAATGTAATTTTCCAGAAAAATTCACGGTAATATGTACAAATAAGATGACATACAATAACTTAACAATACATTTAGTTTACTCTTCTTAAATAAAATAAAAAATAAAAAACTTAACAATACAATGAAATACATTAAAATTCATAGGGTAATGTAGTACGTCCATTTGTTTGTCTTGCTTGTAACAATATGTTATTTACAAAATACATTGAGACATTAGACTTCAAATTGATTTTTGAGAAATTAATCAATCCCTTCAGGCAATAAAAATTTGTCATAAGTAGTAGAGTTGGTCTAGAATATAGCAAGATATATTGGTAAACAGCCTATTGGGAGATTCTAGGGACAACCACTCGGGTAGCACCATAACTAATGACCCTATGGAACAATAATAGAGAATTAGGAATCAATAATCATAGAAAGTCATTTTGCAAGAAAAAAAAATGAATTTATTTTGCTGACTAAAAAAAAAAAAAACTTACTGTAACAACATCCTTTATTGCTTGGACAATTTCTAGAACCATGTGTCTAACCTCCTCAATTGTTTTGCCTTGAAACAATGCATAGTTATAATCATTCCCTCCAATTTCTCCAACCATTAGCATGGTTGTTTTAAGCTTTTCAGCACAATTTATCAAACATTAAAAGAAACCCAAAAAAAAAAAAAAAAACATAGATAATAAATTTAACTTTGTATTATATGCTTAATTCAAATGACCCACCCTTGCAAAATTCTTCCTAAGTCCACCAAAAACCAATGTGGCTTGATCCAAGTAGGGGGAGAAAAGGAACTCTTGTGTTAGAGCTGTGAAATTATAGAACATAACAAACAACTTTCATTATAATATAACTTTGTCAATAATGTTGGTTAATAAGGTGGGTCTGATGATCTGGATTATAACACATGAAATCAAGTCAAACAAAGAAATTAAATTAACTTGCATTGTGTACATAACAAATAAAAAATTCGTCTCTTCCCTCTAATAAAAAACTCAAACAGAACAACAAATCATGCATAGTCCTAAAACACAGAACAAAGGATAAGGATTTTTCTAGACTTAAACATGCATGTGGTATAAACTTATAGTAAGCAATTAGCAAAGAAGAAGCAGCACAATTTAACCCCTCACCCCACTCATATTTTATATGATAATAATATAAATCATATAATAGGTACATTCAAAACAGGATTGGCAGGGTAAAAATTCATCAGTTATAGATGTCTCATTCAAACATGGTTTCTTCAATTGGGCTTGGCAGCAACAAAAGAAGGAAACCATTTAGGCAATAAACATAAAGATAAAAGAAGTAAAAAAAAAGTAGGTAAACTACGAACATTAATCTCATGAGCTATTCCTTTTTGTACCTAACATACACTATACAAATCACATGCATGAACTAATTAAAATATCCTTGTCAGTCCCTAGCAAAGATAGGAAAAACCATGGGACTGCAGTATCATTCTTAATGAACAAAACATGCATCCCATATGATTTTTTTTTTAAACTGTGGTGAGAATTTGTAAAGAATAAAACATGTTAGCCACGCGACTTCTTCAACACCACATTATCTTAAAAGTGAAGTTTAAATTTGGGTCAATTGATGTTTTATAAAAACAAATAGCCTAAACAAAATTAAATCTAACACAAATACCCAAAATAAAATAAATCTCTTAAAGCAACTATTTGATTCTAACCAAAAGACTTTAGTTCAAATGGATTCTAACCCAAATTCTAGACATTAAAGCCGAATTTGTTATTTTTATTTAAAAGCTTTATCTGCCGATGGGTGGGAATACTATGTTTCCTCTTTCTTGCTGTCCATCTCTCTTCTTTGTGCGTAACTTACAGTTATTGACTTTATCTTTGGTTCAGGGTTTTTGGGTGTTTGGTTTCGGGGAAAAATAGGCTAAAAGGAGTTTTCTATTGTAGATCAAGCCAAATGTTACATATTGAAAAGTCATTTCAGTTTTGTTACAAAAGATATTAATAATTTAACCCACATACCCAAAACAAAACTAAATTTGACACAAATATGAAAAACAGAAGCAACTCTAACAAAATTAATTCCTATATCATATTTGTCACCTAACTTAAAATAAATAGATAGAACAAACTCACCGGTAATGGTTCTAAAAGTATGACAGTGGCAAAAGACTGAGAAGGCAGTGGCAGGGCCATCAAATTTCTCTCTCATTGCATTACAGACTCTTACTCTATATATTGATCAGTGAAATAGATTTTTCTTTTACAACAATGAAATGGTGCAATAAACAACCCATGTCATGCCATAATGTTTGTTATCATTCGCAATTATGTATGCAAACTCATCAACATTAGTCCAATTACAATTTCCACCCAAAAAATAAAATAAAAGGCAAAATCAAAATCAAATTCAGCAATACCCAAAAAATTAAAAATCAAAACAAATACTTTAAACTCCAAGCAACCATATTCATTCCAGCGTTGGTACGTAGGAAAAGGAAAAACGAAAAGAAACTTTAACTTTTCTTTTTCTGAACTTTTGTGCTTATGGGAAGCCAAATAGAGTGGATTAAAATTTTAGACTATACCTAAAATAATGACTTACAGTGAATCTCTTTGGATGGGCAACAAATCTCCAACACTTGCCATGCTGCTTGTGTCTCAAACTCTTTCTTACATTTGGTCTCATGTACATCTTCTATATTGAAAGCTCGAAAATGTGCCGAAAACACACGAGCTATTTAGACCCCCAAATTAAAGTTATGGCTTGGTTGATTTTACATTAACTTAATACTAAGTGCGGAATAGTGTAAACAGAAGCGTATAAGCAAGACAACTACTTTAATCCATATTTAAAGCAATAGAGTAGTAAAAATGAAATGAACAAGAGTAGGGAAGAGAGATGCAAACACAGATAACACCAAGACGTGTTATCGAAGAGGAAACCGAAGAACTTGGCATAAAACCTCTCCGCCGCCCTCCAAGCGGAAATCGATCCACTAGACAATCAGTTGGGATACAAGGGTGAGCAAGAGACCCTCCAAGCCTAATCTACCCTCTGTACCTAAGCTCTCCAAGCTCCTACTCCAATAAGGCTTCTTGGAATCGTGTCTTGTCTAGTTCTCCGGATCCCGCAACAAGCTCCATGTTGCATCTACCATTCTAGGCTTCTTCCAATGCTTCCCAGTAGCACCAAACTTCACTTGACACTCTCAAAGGGTGTGGTAAGTGTTTGGACTATCAACCTCTCAATGGGCTTCTTGGAATCGTGTCTTGTCTAGTTCTCCGGATCCCGCAACAAGCTCCATGTTGCATCTACCATTCTAGGCTTCTTCCAATGCTTCCTAGCAGCACCAAACTTCACTCGACACTCTCAAAGGGTGTGGCAAGTGTTTTGGACTATCAACCTCTCAATGGTATGGAAATGGAGAGGTAAGAGATGAGGAAATTCCCAAAACAAATGTGTAGAGGATTGTGGGTATAACAATCTCTAACTCTCAAGATGTTTGGCTAGGGTTTTCTCTTAGAAGCTCTCCTTTACATTTGTGGGTAATGTGAGTATAAATAGTGTAGGCACAAAGAGTGTGAATTAGACTAGACAGGCTGGCAAAACAGAATGCCTCGCGGGTGTCTCGCGGGAAGGCCTTACCTGCGAGATACTCGATAGACATAGTTGTCTCCATTTGGCCTGACTCTTCGCATTCCAGCATGTGCAGGGCATATGATATACTTCACGGGATGCTAAGTCGCGAGATACCCGCGAAACCTTCTTCAGTCTTCAAATGCTTGAGTCTTCACACCACTCTCTTTATCACACAACCTTTACAATGAAATCTCATAATAAATACAGGGTACAACAGATTGAATATAATTACAATCAAATTTGGCACAGAATATAAGCCAACGAAATATATAGTTGTAAATAACAACTTTACAATCTCCCCCTTTGGCTATTCTGTGACAAAACCCCTAAAACAGACTCTAGACTTAAACGTGAGTTTGGGAACAGTGGCAAAACTCACTCACACCTAATCTAGAAGCTGTGAAGCACTTGCAAGTATATACCTGTTACCTGAAACACTTGCACACAAACAAAACTTTCATTAAGCTTATGACAAGTTAAACACAAGGTACGTACATGAGCAAGTAAAGTGCGATCAAGTTTGTAAGCACATCATAACATGTAAGCATATCTTGATCAAACAAAAACAATCATTAAAGAATGACTACAATGAACATTTAGCAAGTAAATGCTCATCCGGACACGCAATGCAATTAAGAACAATCCATAGGATCAATTGCATGTCCAACACTCAACCAATGCAAAATACACGAAGTACTTGCATCTAGGATAAAAGATCCTACTAGGGCACAAGAGTAAGGTACTTAAGACATAATAGCAATATCTTAAAAATTACAAAAAGATGCTACAAAATATAGAGATAAAAACAAAAATACTGATAATAAATTGAACTTAAAACCAGAGTGTCCAAGCTTTAAACAAAAGCAGTAAAATAAAAACTGTAAGTGAAAAAAGCTACTAGCATTAAAAACAGTTTAAACCAAAACAACTAAATATGTGTGTTATCTTTTCAGAACTCCCCCTTTCACTATGCACACTTCCATTTCTCCCCCTTTCTATATGCTATCGTCCAATCTATACAGTCTGTACACGGAGTATGCTCTCCCCCTTTTTGGCATGAATAGCTAAAGGCTCTCCTCTAACTTGCGTTGAATCTCATCTAGCTATGTCTCACTGGCAGTGAGGCGCATTTGAACCTGGTTGTTGGTGGAGTGGATGAGATTTGTAAGTCCTGACATACACTCATGCAAACCTTCAACCAAGGTGGTGAACCGGTCAGTTTGATAGCTAGATCGACCTGGCTGTGTACTAACAGTCGGAGGTGTAGGGACGTGAGAAGAGGTAGTCTTAGTAGTTTGAGCAACTGATTCATGACTGGAGAGAGACATAGGTGGTGTGGACAAATTTTTCTTTTTCTTTTCAACCGAAGAGTGACTTTTGCTCTTTTCAAAAGATGATATAGAAATTGGACGATGACGAACCACAATCTTCCCATCACTTGGCAGACGAACTCCTTCATTCAACATGATTTTCATGATAAGACTGTAGAATGGAAGACATAATTTTGCTGCTGATCGTGCAGCTGTTTTTCCTATAGTTTGGAATATATGATAACAAATGTCAATTGGAGTTCCATTGATGAGATCGCATAGAAACTGTGCCCATCTAAGATTAATAAACCTCGTATTGGACAATGGATATAAATTGAAGAACATGATGAAGGTGGGAGTTTTCAGTTCAGGTTTGAACTTCGCTGTTCCAATGGAGGTGCCTTTTGTAGAAACTTCATGTTCTTCTCCAAGAATACGAAGGATGTCTGACACAGCTGGTTGTCTGTCATCATAGGGAGACCTGTCTACATTTGTAGGTCGAGTGATACGAAGAAGCTTTGCAATATAATCCGGATTGATAGTGAATTCTTTTCCCCGAACCCAACATTGTAGTTCTACACCTGTGTATCTTGCATTCAAATAAAACTCTTTAATCAATTCATCAACCGGATCTTTGAAGTTTCCAAGTAACTCAGTCCAATCCCTGTCTGCAAAAATCCTCGGGATAAAAGTGGATCCTAGAGTGTCAAACTGAACAATACGCTCCACCACAGGAAGGGTGTCTTGAAAAATGCTAGAAAATTTCTGAGAGTTGAGGGGAGTCTTAAACCTCTCACTGTTTGGGACCTCAGATGAGTGCCATGTTCTTTTTGGCACTGGTGATGAGGGAGTGTCAATAACTGGATCTTTACCGTGAGAAGAACGGCGAAGCATCTGCAAAGATGAGCACACAGCAAGGAAACAAATGCAAAAACACACAAACAGAACACAAAAACTTGATTAGATTCAAGTTAGTTCAAAATAGGGTAAAACTAACTGAAAATAGAGTACAAATAATTCAAACCAACATGCTAAAACAGTTAAACCAGGAACATTAAGACATAATGCATGAGGATAAGTAGATGTGCATGTGTTTGCATGTGGGTGCGTGTGCTAATGCATGATAGTGCATGTGTTGATACATGAGGGTGTGCCTAGAGGGTGCCTAGGGTGTGCATGGCATGTCATTGAGGCACAGACTGAACAAAGTGTGTAAAACACACACAAGATTATCAAAATATGATTCATATGATCAAACAAGATCAACACGAAAGATTGGAACTTAGTTGAGTCCAAAACAACACAAAACTGTCACTTAGACAATCTGTCAAACACATGACATGCAACAATGCACAACAGTTATGAAAAATGCATGAACATATGGAAAAATGCCTCAATACATGCTCAAAATGCCACAAGGGGCCAACACAGATGCACAAACAGCAAATGGGACTCAGCCCAATCAAAGATTTTGAAAAATATTCACTGGAAAAAGAAACCCAACCCAATTTTCGAAAATCCCCAATTTTCAAAACCCTAAGCATAAATTCTGCAAAATCCGAAAATAAAAGATGAGAATAGTGTAAGAAATACATACTTTGAAAGGATTGTGCAAAAATTTTGCTTAAAAATGATGGGGTTTGAATGAAATAGTGATTTGGGTTGAAAATGGTTCGAGAGAGGCTTAGCGAGGGAAATGAGAGATTTTGAAAAACTGCCACATCTGCTACATTAAAAACTAAAAACACGAGTTTTTCGCGGGTTAGAGAGTAGGGAAACAGTCGCGAGACAGTCACGAGAATGGCCACTGAAGCACATCAGCTTTCGCGAGAAGCTTTAGGTCGCGAAACAATCGCAAGACAGTCGCTGTAACTTCTGTCTGATTTTGGAAAAAAATCAGTTTTAGCCAAACAACATTTCATGAGAAGCTTTTGGTCGCGAGGTAGTCACGATACAGTCACAAGAGTCTCTTTGTGACATGATGAAAAAGTTTATTTCCCTTATGCCCTTTTCGCGGGAAGCTCTAAGTCGCAAGCTTCTCGCGAGACAACCTCTGAACCAGTTTTTGAAGACAAACACAAAAATGCATTTTGAACAAAAACATAAAAGCATGAAAGTATAAAATCACTTTCAAAAACAAATAAAACACTCAAAAATCTTTTTGGGTTTGATCAACAAGTATTTGAGCATACACATCACATTTGAACATGTACAATCAGACAAATGAGATAAGCATTCATTGAATCAAAGTCTTGTGTGTTGTGGGTGAGTATCAAGTGTGAAAAAGTCCTTAGACCAGAGTGAAGCTTCAATGATTAATTCAATCAAGTCATACACAACTGATACTAGGTCAAGTGGTCTATCTCAATTATAGAAATGAACATATATGACCTCCCACAAAATGATTATACAACTTGGAAGCTTTTCATTTGGCTTTTGCATAAATCATGACATTTGATCCTTTTTGGATAATACATCTCTTTTTGAGATTGGTGCTTGAAATTTTTGATATTTCAACATTGAGAATTAGCCTTTGGCTTTTTGAGCACCATACATTTCAAAATAAAAATCGCTTTCCCTTTTTCCTAGTCAAATATTAGTATGTGCGACAAGCTTTTGTAGCTCGATATCTCTTTTCATTTGGAGATTTACATTTAGTGGGCTCTTTTGCAAAAAACATAAAATTAAAGTGGGAAGATATATAGGTACAAGTCTATGCAAGTATCAAGACCATCAAGACTATTGACCAATCATTCATGACAAGCTTGAAGATCTATTTACAACAATCACACATAGTTTTCAAGATATCTTCCACCCAGATAAATGTGCATATAAATACAAGCTAAGCTCATAAATGCACTACGCCATTAGTACGAAGGTACTAGGCCAAACTCACATGTGATATACACAAAACAAGCGATCAAACTTTTTGAAGATTTTTCAACTTTTTATGGGTTTTTGAATTTTTGAACACACTCAATCACACATAGTTTTCAAGATATCTTCCACCCAGATAAATATGCATATAAATACAAGTTAAGCTCGTAAATGCACTATGCCATTAGTACGAAGGTACTAGGCCAAACTCACATGTGATATACACAAAACAAGCAATCAAACTTTTTGAAGATTTTTCAACTTTTTATGGGTTTTTGAATTTTTGAACACACTAAAAAATAGAACAAAAAAAAAAAAAAAAAAAAAACAAAGCAAAAGCTTGAAAAAGAAACATGCTAAGATATCGAAAGAATTAATGCATGGACATGTTAAAATGCTTATGCACGTGTATCCCTTTTCACCCACACGGCACGTGCGTTTGGGGTGATATCCTTAAAGGATTGGGTATGAGAGTTAGGAGTTTCAAACCGTCTAGTAAAGCTCTTCAAGCAAGTGGTGAAAGCACCGATCATTTTCATCACATCCATCATGCCGGAATCACCGTTTCGACTTCTTGATTGCTCACCATCCTAACTCCTTTTGTCCTTTTTAGGGTTGTTTGACCTCTGAACACTTGCATTCTTTAATGCCTTCAACTTATGGAAATTTGGTCTTGTGTGTCCTTGAAGTCCATAAAAATGACAGAAATGTTGAATTCTCGGACCTCTTTGCAATTTTGGAGGTGATTTCCCTTGAACTTTAGGCTTAACCACAGTTTGAGTACGAGGCTTATTCAACACTCGTTAATCAACTCCATTCTTCTTCTTTTCATCCTCTTATTTTTTCAGGGGTAGGGGCAACTACAATTGGCTCTTTGGCTTTCACAAATCTCACATCTCTGGCGACATTGTCAGATGAGCTACTCCCTCCAGTATATCCCAACTCGGACTTGTCTGAGAAATGTTTTTGAGATGAAATAACATCATCCAGCTTCTTCGTGGATACCCTCTCTATCTTGGCATTTGCTTGCACTACTTCTAGCTAAAAAAATCTGATTTTTGAATAAGCTTTAGTCAGCTCACCATTCATCGTCTCTATTTCACACTTGGCCTCTTTATAGTGCACTAGAAGACTTTTATAGTCCTCCTTTGCTTTCTTCATCTTCCTCACAGCCGCCTTGGCTACCCTTGTGTACTCTCCAGACTTCTCAAGAAGGGAATTGTAGTTTTCTTGAAGACTGGCTATGTTATCATCTTCCTCAGCATCAGATTCTTCAACACCTCCTATTGATTCTTCATCACTATGATCTTCAGGTTCTTGTACCAGCAAGTTCAAGTCTTCCGACGACTCATTATGGGTAATAGTCATAAAGGCGGAGTAGTTTCCTTCTCCATCACAGCTCTTTTCAAAATCAGAATTTGAAGAATCCGAATCACTCAACGTTGTGGCATACGCCTTACCCTTTCCTCTTAGATAATTGGGACAATCCTTCTTGAGATGTCCATGGCCATTGCATTAATAACAAACAATGCCTTGAGGAGACTGAGAATCCTTTCCATCTTTCTTCTTAAACTCTTTCCTATCACCTTGGATGATGAGAACTTCCCTTTGCTGAACTGTTTTCTACTGTTCTTCATCTTCAGAAATTTTCGGAAGTTCTTTGCAAGGAATGCTACATCATTTTCCACTCCATCTTCTTCGAAGGAATCATCCATTCTTTCGGTGATGGTTTTAAGAGCAAGAGATTTACTTGTCTTATGAGAAGGCAGTCCAAGCTCATACGTTTGAAGAGACCCAATGAGCTCTTGGATCTTAATTTCATCCAAATCTTTGCTTTCCTTTATGGCTGTGACTTTCGCTCGGAAGCTCTTCGGTAGGGGCCTCAAAACTTTTCTCACCACCTTAGCATCTTCATTCTTCTCACCAAGATTGAGCTTAGCAATTACAATTTCGTTGAGCTTTCCATAAAATGAATCAAATGACTCATCATCTCCCATCTTAAGCTCTTCGAATTTGGTGGTAAGCATCTGAAACTTTGTGTCCTTCACTTTCTTTGTTCCTTCATACATAGTCTCCAATATCTCCCAAGCTTCCTTGGCCATTGTCATGTGAGAGATCCTGTGAAACTCGTCTGGAGACACACCACAAAATATAGCATTCAAAGCTTTACTGTTAGCGTTAGCTGCCGCAAGAGCTGCTTTATCCCAAGTGGATTTAGCGGCCTCCGGTCTAGTCCAACCTATTTTAACCGCATCCTAAATAGTATCATCAATGGAACACAAGAATGCCCTCATTCGGACTTTCCAAAAAGCATAATTATTACCATCAAAATATGGTGGCACATTTAAAGATTGAGACCGGCCCATCTCAAACGGAGTCAAGGAACACACTCAGGTATTTAAACCACAGCGAGTGTACCTGCTCTGATAACAATTGAAAGCTCGAAAATGTGTCGAAAACACATGAGCTATTTAGACCCCCAAATTAAAGTTACGGCTTGGTTGATTTTACACTAACTTAATACTAAGTGCAGAATAGTGTAAACACAAGTGTATAAGCAAGACACCTACTTTAATCCATATTTAAAGCAACATAGCAGTAAAAATGAAATGAATAAGAGTAGGAAAGAGAGATGCAAACACAGATAACACTGAAACGTGTTATCGAAGAGAAAACCAAAGAACTCGACGAAAAACCTCTCCGCCGCCCTCCAAGCGGAAATCGATTCACTAGACAATCAGTTGGGATACAAGGGTGAGCAAGAGACCCTCCAAGCCTAATCTACCCTCTGTACCTAAGCCCTCCAAGCTCCTACTCCAACAAGGCTTCTCAGAACCGTGTCTTGTCTAGTTCTCCGGATCTGGCAACAAGCTCCATGTTGCATCTGCCATTCTAGGCTTCTTCCAATGCTTCCCTGCAGCACCAAAACTTCACTTGACACTCTCAAAGCGTGTGGTAAGTGTTTGGACTTTCAACCTCTCAATGGTATGGAAATGGAGAGGTAGGAGATGAGGAAATTCTCAAAACAAATGTGTAAAGGATTGTGAGTATAACAATCTCTAACTCTCAAGGTGTTTGGCTAGGGTTTTCTCTCAGAAGCTCTCCTTTACATTTGTGAGTAATGTGGGTATAAATAGTGTAGGCACAAAGAGTGTGAATCAGACTGGACAGGCTGGCAGAACAAAATGCCTTGCGGGTGTCTCGTGGGAAGGCCTTACCCGCGAGATACTCGCGAGACACAGCTATCTCCATCTGGCCTGACTCTTTGCATTCCAGCATGTGCAGAGCACATGATATACTTCGCGGGATGCTAAGTCGCGAGATACCCGCAAAACCTTCTTCAGTCTTCAAATGCTTGAGTCTTCACACCACTCTTTCTATCACACAACCCTTACAATGAAATCCCAATATAAATACATGTTACGATAGATTGAATATAATTACAATCAAATTTGACACAGAATATAAGCCAACAAAACATATAGTTATAAATAACAACTTTACATATATCCAGTTGCCTTCATGGTTCCACTCAACTAAAACCAAGACCAAAATCAGAATTAAGGGGCAATCTTCAAATAGTTTGAGGGGAATTGAAAAACGAAAGGGAAAAAATTAATATGTAAAAAACAAAAAATCAACCCACGCTATACCAATCGAAAAGCCAATTAGCATAAAAACCTTCTCCCTTTTTGACCTGTGTATGTTCCACTGCCTTTCTCTTCTTATATAAAAACCCTTCTTCTTCTTTAATGACCCTGATAACAAGTCACAAAACAAAACAAAATATGAAACTGAAATTCATGAAAGCAAAGGAACAAAACCCAGAAACTGAAAATTCCTAATAACAATTCAGTTAGAATTTGATACAAAACCCAGGAACTAAAAATTCCTAATAACAATTCACATAGAATTTGATATTAAACGGTTTTTAGACCCCTTAACCTAAACAGATTAGCCTAGTTAATTAGCCAAGCGATTAACTTAGTCAAATTATTCAAATCTAGGTTAACAAATCAAACAATCATATCAAGAATATAAATCAGCGGAATAATAAATAACACAATGATATGATGACCCAGGAAACCACACGGTAAAAACCTGGGGAGGATTTGACCTAACTATCCTCAAGGTAAACTTGAATCCACTATACGAAAGAATTGAAGTTCATACAAAAGGACTTACAAGCTCCCCGCTTGACTTCCTAATGCTACCTACCAGTAGAACTTACTGATACGACCACGTACAAGCTCCGAATCCACGAACTCCTTCTTTCTTGGATTCTCCACAAGATACAAGCACTCCCGCTTGTGTTTCTTTAAGCTTCAATGGCAGCAACTGAGTTGATCATCAAGATGTTGAAATAATCTTTACCTTGAAAACCCTAAGTTTATGTAAAGGAAAACTCCTCAAGGATCTCACAAGAGATTCACACAAACAACAAAGTATGAGCAATAATACAACCAGAGCAACTCTCAAAAATGTGGCTAGGGTTTTGCCTTATATACCTAGGGCAAAAACATAAAACCCTAAATGTTTAATGAGATAGGGCTGAGTTGGAAAATTCTGCAGAAAAACATTCTGGCTGACTTTCGATCGATCGAGTCTAACTTTCGATCGATCGAGCCATGCCGAAATGCACCAATGCATCTGCAACCTCTCGATTCCAACTTTACATGAATTACACAACTTTGAGCAAGTCTAAACAAGACTAAACACATTGTTTTGATCATGGTTTGCCAACATTACACATCAGAGTTCTAAATACAACATGTAGGTGAAGAATTTCACACAACATCTGATTGTATCCTACCGCGGTGCCTGGCGCGGTGCGGTTTTGTCCCTCGTCCCCGAGTATGGCCCTAGCATGCAAGCGCTTAGCTTGGACAAGTGGAATCCCACATCGGTTAGAGAGAGCGCCCCACTACCCTTTATAATGCTTTAGGAGCTTGGGTAGTGTACCACTACTCACATGTGAGTAGTGGTACACTACCCAAGCTCCTGAAGTGTTATAAAGGGTAGTGGGGCGCTCTCTCTAACCGATGTGGGATTCCACTTGTCCAAGCTAAGCGCTTGCATGCTAGGGCCATACTCGGGGACGAGGGACAAAACCGCACCGCGCCAGGCACCGCGGTAGGATACAATCAGATGTTGTGTGAAATTCTTCACCTACACAACAAATCTTAAGTCTTTAGAACCTAACAGATCTTCTAGGTTGCTTCCCTGATTTCAAATCTCTAAATTGACAGCAAACCTAATTGAAGACAATAGGGTAAGAGATTAGTTGAAAATTACCAAGAAAGAATGGTCTGATATTGAGAGTTCCTGGTAAAAGACTTTTTTTCCAACCAGAATCTCTTAATCAAAACCAAATCTAACCTGTCTATTTACATATATTAAACAAAACTACTCCCAATCGAAAAACCTAAATCATAACCAATCAAACCAAAATACCCGAATCGTAAATAACGCCCAAATGATTTTCCCAAAACAAAAACCCCAATTTGTAAAATTATAAACAGAACTGATGGGTGGAGGCCCTAACGGTGATGACAGAACTGGTTATTCAGACTTACTGTCTCTCTATCATCCTCTCTCCTTCTGTATTGGCTTATTCCAAACGGTT
Organism: Quercus aquifolioides; assembly: GCA_019022515.1. Lineage (NCBI taxonomy): Eukaryota > Viridiplantae > Streptophyta > Magnoliopsida > Fagales > Fagaceae > Quercus > Quercus aquifolioides. The sequence continues at coordinate 72,037 of JAFHAW010000040.1, read as the reverse complement.
ATTAAAAGAATCTTCAAACAATGTAACGATCGTTCTTTTATGACTATAAACTGACTTGGTGGCAGAAATCTAAGTGGGCAAGTTTGCACTCTGTTGCAGAGAAGAAACAGAACATAGTGCAAATTGCAAAGCGATCGGCAAGGGAGGGTTTTTCTTTTGGCCGTTTGTGTTTAAGAATGGAAACAGCGGATGCTTTTGTCTAACGTTTGGTTGAGGCTTTTAATTTTTTTATTTATAATCAGAGGCTTTCAAAAGGTGCTATAGAAGTTAAAGAAAAAATTTTAAGATTATTGAAACGATATATTGTGCAGGTTTTTAACTTAAAGCTATATACGTGTTAGTTTTTTAAGGAGTCTTTTTTCATAACGTGGCAGCACCTCCTTAAAAGCTTCTGCTATTATATATAGTATTAGATTATATAATAATAATAACTAGTCGCTAACCCATGCTATGCACGGGAACCTACCTATTTGTGAGGTAGACTAAAATAATTTTATAAAAAATTTAAGAAATTACACCATTGCATGATTTTCTCTTGTATTAAAAATCATAAGATAATTTTTTTTAACAAAGTGGAGGAAAAGAAAATAACATAAAAAGAGCTCATACCTCTACTTGGGTTTAAAATAAAATATTGGGGTTTACTTTTCTTTTATAGTGTTCATGATTAACCTCGCAAATTTGGAGATAAATTATCAATGTTTGAGTTTGAGTTTAAATTGGACCTGTTAGAGAGATAGAGTTTCACTCATTGTTAAGTTTGGATTAAACAAAAATAATTTTGTTTTAAAAAAATAATAATGATAAGCTTGAGTTTAAGTTGGACTTGTTAGAGAGATAGAGTTTCACTCATTTTCAAGTTTGGACTAAACAAAAATAATTTTATTTAAATATTGTGCTGACATGGAAAATTGTGAGAGTTTCAGAAGTTTAAGTTTTATATATATATATATATATATATCTCTCTCTCTCTCTCTATAGATTGGTCGTTAACCTGTGCTATGCAAATGAACCTACCTATTTGTGAGGTAAACGAAAATAATTTTATAAAATCTTAAATTGATTAAGAAACTACATCATTTCATGATTTACTCTTGTATGACTTTAATTTGTGTTACAATTTGATGAAGAAGTCATTGCTTGAACATGCAATGGATGCAATGGATTACAAAAGAATTGTCAGACAGTTTCAAATACTGCAAAAAAATAACTCAAAAATTCAGATATTAAAACTTCTGAAAGACCAAAAAAATTAAAAAAAAAAATCAAACGATTCATTGCTTAGAAATTATTGAAACAAAACAAAATATATATGACTAAACAATAGAGAAATATAAAAGAAAGATGGGTTACATTCAAAAAAATAATTTCAATTATTGCAAGTTCTTTTTTTTTTTTTTTTTTTTTTTAATCTTGTAAAAAACGGCTAGCTAAAGAGAGTTTGGTGGTTCATGTACGAAAATCACTTTTTAAAAAATACATGAAAAACTATAAAACAAAGTTTTTTTTTTTAACAAAGTAGAGGAGAAGAAAATAACATAAGAAGAGCTCATACCTCTACTCGGCTTTAAAAAAAAAATTGGGGTTTACATTGCTTTTATAGTGTTCATGATTAACCTCATAAATTTTGAGTTAAATTATCAACGTTTGAGTTTGAGTTTAAGTTGGGCCTGTTAGAGAGATAGAGTTTCACCTCTTGTTAAGTTTGGATTAAACAAAAATAATTTTGTTTAAAAAAAATGATGAGTTTGAGTTTAAGTTAGACTTGTTAGAGAGATAGAGTTTCACTTCTTGTTAAGTTTGGACTAAACAAAAATTATTTTATTTAAATAAAATGATAATTTTATTTAAATATTGTGCTGACGTGGAAAATTGTGAGAACTTCAGAGGCTTCAGTTATATATATATGTATATATATATATATAGACTAGACTAGACTAGTCGCTAACCCGTACGATGCACGGAAAAACTATTAACTCTAAAAAAAATGATGAAATATTTAACTTCTATACTTTTCCATAGTTTAGAAGTGTTGCCTAACATTGAACGTTATTGAGTTGCAAGTGCATAGTTATTGAAACCTATAAAGTAATTTACAATTCTTAAATTAGTAAAGCAAAACTCCCAATAGTTATATATACACACACACACTAAATTGCAAATATATAAACAAAGACCATGATATGAGGAAGATACACCAAGTTTCAAATTTGAGTAGTAATATCACTTTCTCGTAGTAATAACAACATAGACAATGCAAAACATGGAAAAATATCAAAATTATAATACCTAATTCCATTATCTTTTATATTGAATTCAAATAAATAATTGATTGAAATTAATCCAAATAAATAATTAATCTACCAAAAATCTTAGCTTTAATAAGTAAACAAAAAATCACATGAACCTAAATAAAAAGCATTTAAGGTGAAGAATTAAGATCAACCTACTGAAACGCAAATACCAAAACCCCAAGACTTAAAACTTCAAAATGTATAGAATCCCCAAATTCTACTTCAAAACCAAACCAAATTCAACAAATTTTTCTTAATCTAACGTGAGTTTTTTTTTTTGAGTCCTATCAGAATTTTTTGTTTTTATATAGATTATCAATGATTGAGTTTGATTTTAAGTTGGACTTATTAGAGAAATAGAGTTCCACTCTCTGTTAAGTTTTGATTAAACAAAAATAATTTTGTTAAAAAAAATAATAATGATGAGTTTGAGTTTAAGTTGGACTTGTTAGAGAGATAGAGTTTCACTCCTTATTAAGTAACTAAAATGATAATTTTATTTAAATATTGTGCTGATGTGGAAAATTGTGAGAGTTTTAGAGGTTTTGGTTTTATATATATACAAGTCGTTAACCCATGCAATGCATGGGAAGCTTCTAAAAATGAGATCAACTCAATATATATATATATATATATATATTGGATCCAAAGCAAGTTACAAATTGTCAAGCTTTACAATTAGAATCATTTGCAGGTTAGACTACAAAATTGGGTAAAAGAATCAATTGCATGTTACAAACTGTCCAGCTTTTTATTGATAGTAGAATCACTTGCTCAGTTTCCACTAAACAAATTCAAACCCATACCTCAGTTTCCACATAAAAAAATTCAAATTGATTATCACCATTTTAATATCTATTTAAAATATTGAAGATGTGACTAACTTCAAAAAATATCATCATCAAAAGTCAAATATTTATTTGATAAGCAAGAACTTTTATTGGAATACACTACTAACCTCAGTTACTGAGTTCCAAACCCGAAGACTTATCTAAGTCTGTGCACAAACTCAATTACAGACACAAAGAGAAACACAGCTAAAACTACAATTCAATCAACTTTAGAACAAAACAAACACAGGAATACCCCCAATATTAGCATAAATTTCAAAATACAAAATTATCCAACACATACCTGGGGTAAAAAAATCTCAAAAAGGCTGGGATTTCTTCTTTATTTTTCCTACTCAAGATATGGATTCATACAGTAGCAGGTACTTGCAGTAGAAAGAACATGAAGGAAACATTTATTAGAAAAAAATTAACAGCAAAGCTATAGCTCATTCCACAATTGACAAATTATCTACCAAAACCTAGAAAGTAATCCACAATTGACAAATTAATTAACAAAGCAAAACTCACTATTCACCAATGTATCTAAAAAGGCCCTTCACAACTGATTGAGCTTCCATTTACTTGTGCTTCACTATTTTTTTCTCCTCAACACCCAAATAGATGCTTAATTAAAATTTTGAGAATATAATCCAACATGCAAAACTCAGATATGTCCCTAAAAAATCACAAACTTGGTTGTCCATAAAAAATTAAATTAAATTTGAGTATCAATAAACTTGGTCATCAAAAACACAAAATTTAAACTCCAATTAATTAACCACTAATCTATCCAAACCTACTGTATTTGAAATTTCAACCAAAAATTTTCTCAAATTTGAATCACGTAAACAAACCAAAATTCAATAATATCAATCAGAAAAATCAACTAGTACATACAATTCAAAAAGAAACCAATACTGAAAAAACCCATTCTCGGCTTCTTTTCGTTTGTGCCCTTCTTTTCGTTTTTCTCATCATTCAACCTTAATCAAAACCAATAACCCAAATGCCTAAATTAAAGAGCATCAACCCAATAACCCATATACCTAAATCAAAGACACTTAACCCAAATTAACAAAACTTAAATCATATTTAACACCAATTTTTCTTGTCTAAAAATACCTGCACTGTAGTGGTTCCTGCAATATATGGGTGGAGGCTAGGCTGAAGGTATGGTGATGGTTTGACATGGTGGCAGCTAGCCCTCAGATCTCTTTTTCTCTCTCTACCATTGACAAAAAGAGAACTGAATGGTTAGGGTTTTTGGTTTTAAGAAAGACAGAGATAATGACTGAACTTGTCGAAGGATCTCTTTGAACTTGTTGAAGGAGAAGGAGAAGCAGAATAGGAAGGAAAGAGAGAGCATTTGAAATTTGAATGCGTAAGGTTCGCATAAAACTTATAAGATGAGTTAGGTAATAGGTCTGGAAAAAAAAATCAGATTTAAAAAATAGAAAAAAAAATGCTGATGTGAAAATTTGTGGAGCTTACCAAAAAAGTAAGAGGCTTCGGTTTTATATACTGATGAATTTTGAATGTTCCCTAAATCCTAAATTAGACTTTTTTTTTTGTGCAATTATGCCAACAATCCAAGTCTTGCAGCAATTGAGTTAATGAACAAACCTCATGCACCAGGAGTCACTCTAGACAACCTTAAAAACTATTATAAATCCAAGTATGATGCTGTGAGAAAGTACACACCAAGTGCTTATGTGATCCTCTCAAACCAGTTGGGGAATGCTAATCCAAAGGAGCAACTCTCACTTGCAAGAAACTTCAATCATGTAGTCATTGACATGCATTACTACAATCTCTATTTAGATGAGTTTACATGAATGTACAATTTTATGCACTAAAAACCGTAACAACTTCCAATGGCCTCCTTAGTTTTGTAAACCAATCTTATGCAGTAGTGGCAGCCACTATTGTTGTTTGGTATAAATCTTTCCTATTTGGATAGAACCTAAGACCAAGACCACTTTTAAATTAGACCCAAATTCACTAAACCCACAATTCATTCTCAATGATAAATTTCAAATTTGCAGAGAATATCCCAAACTCTAAATTCAATGCACAAACCCACCATGAAATAAATCATTAAAATATCAAACCTTCTTCTCAATATCCCTTAAACTTTCAAATACATAATCTCAAAGACCATTGTGATTCAATTCATCTCCTTCTACTATATAAACCTATCTTATTTGCAAAACCTGAAATTGTCTTCAAAAGTTAAATACCAAAACGTTAAGACCAAGTCCAAGTTCAATACCAATCCCACCACCAATAGTCTACTAAATCTGTAAAAATATTTAACATATTTGAAGATGTAAACAATTCTTTGCCTTTTCCTCTTTGATTGTACATTAGGATATCAATCTCAGAATTTCCTATCCTTGATATGAAACATTAAATTACGTAATGAAAAAAAAAATCAAACTTAAATTAAAATTAAAATTAAGATTTCAGTCCTTAACATCCTCAATTATCCAATAAATGTATGAAACAAAATTTAAAGAACTACTTAAGCAATATTTCAAATAAATTAAAAGACAACTTTAAAGTATTCTTTGTATCTTTTTCCTTTGTTGCTTTCTAGTAGTCATTGAATAAATCCTTTTGTTTTCCTTGATAACAGATGTTGGTGTGAGTTGTACATTGCTTTCAACATCAATTTTTTGAAACTTTTTAGAATCACCACATAGGTTATACCTTCCTTCATACCAAATACAATTGAGGGTTGCTTCTAAATTTGTGAACACATAGAGGAGAGTCCTAGTAGTATAATAATTATTGATTCTGAATATGAAGGAAACAATGTCAAAGGAATTCAAATTAAGATCATCCAATACAATTTTTTTTACAAATTAAATCATAGGAACAAACTACAATTTTTTTTACTAAAATATAAAACTTAACTATTAAACATGCACAGAAAAAAAAAAAAAAAAATCTTGATGAACGAAACAAATAAAGAGAGGAATAAAGAGGAATTCAAATTAAGATCATCCAAGGCAGTATTGATGTTTTCCCATAATATATATATATATATATATATATATATTCAATATGTTCTATGTATTCATTGAGAAATTTAAACAAACACGTAGAGAAAAAACACAAAGATAACAAAGACAAAAGTTATTTAAAAACAATGCAGAAAGTTATTCAAAACAGTGCAGATTTAATGAAATAGTGCAGTGCAATGCAGATTTTTTGAACAGTGCAGTGCAATGCAGATTTTAGTTGTTAAAGAAAAGCAGATTTAAGATGTGTAACAGTGCAGATTTTATGTAAAAAAATAGTGCAAAAAAATAACATTTTGAAGAAGAAATCTTTTTAAAAAATTGAATCCATAGATGAAATTTTATTCACTGAAATTTTTTAAAAAACCAAATAGAGAACAAACACAAAGATAACCAAGACAAAACCTTCAAACTCACATTGATCATTTTATAGAACTTGGCATATAAAACAAAAATCCCAAAGCCAAACCTTATTAGTAAAATCACATACCAAATAAAATGGAGGTTATGATGTGGTTTTGGGGAAGGAGATAGGTAGAGAAAAGAGAGGATAGACTAACAGAACACAACATATTCAAGGCCTAGTGATATCCATTGAGAAGCTTTAAACAAGGCAAAAAAAAATCATTTAAAAAACCTTTCTTTTAAAGGTATAGATAATAGGTTATACAATATCAATTGATTTTTTTATATTCTAAATAAAATTTGATTTGTGGTAAATTATGATAAAATAAGCTTCAAGACCCCAATATTTATAAACCACTTAAGTCAGAAAGTAAATTCCCAAAGTCATAATCTATTTATTCTAAATACAACCACACACAAAGACATTTAACGTTCTTTCAAACATTACCCTAACAAAAACATTTGAGAGAGAGATGGGTAATTATAGAGAGACAAAGTGAGAAAACTGGTGAATCTATTGGACAAAATTCTGTGTTGATTAGTGATGATGCTAAAAAAATCATCAGTGAGCCACACAGTTCTCACACGCTCGAAACAACACCTGCATAACAAAAAGAGAAGACCCAACAGAGAGCACCGGTGTGGTGCCGGCCAAAAACCCTACGAACGTCAAGTTAGAACTTTTCTCATAACTCTAGAGTGCCAGAGCTAGGGTAAATTATGCGTACCTTGGTTTGTGAGGATTTTGGGGCTTTTATAGTAGTAGAGGGTTGACATCTCTTTCTTGGTGTAGAAGTCTTTTCCTTATAGGAGTCCTTATAAGCGTATATTGCGGAATCCATTCCTTGTAGGAGACTAACACTGAGCGTAGGGCACAAGATATTTCCTTATATATGCATGCGTGGAGGCCAAGCCAAGATCGTGCCAAAACCGTCAGTCTCATGTGTCTCCTTCAGCTTAGTGGCGTCAGCTTTCCATCTTCCCCCAGTTGACCTCGTCAGCTTAAAGCTGTAGAGTCCCTACTGTTGTCACTTGTCAATGGGCACAAGTAAAACCGACAGGTTTGTTTGGAACGTCGCTCTATGCCTTCCCATCAATGAGTGTTCATATTTACAATTTTATCCTTACCAATTAGTATATTAAAGCCAATGAATGTTTTAGATACCAAAGAATGTTGAAGACTGATAGCAAAGGAGTTTTGAAGAGGCAAGAGGCCATTGTTGATTTCTTTAAGTTTTAATTTTCTTTAAGAATACCTTACAAATTGTCTCCCTGACTAACTCTTCTCCCTTGCTTGGTTGAGTAACTGTTCTTGCTGAAAGAAACTGATACAAAGGGAAAAATACAGAGGCATTTACAATTTAAAGAAAATATGTTAAACAGACAAAATTGATGATATAAAATTTGCAACATTTTTTAATAGAGCAAAGCAATAAAAATAAGGAACCAAGCCAAATAAAACTTAGGCATACACTGCCAAAAAAAAAAAAAACATTTATGCACAAAGGGTTCATTCTATTACTTTAATTTAGTAGATTTCCTTCTTTGTTGTTCAAACTTCCTAACAATGGGGAAAGAAATACCCCCTTTTTTTAATCTTAGATTTAGGCTTCTAAATTATAAACTTCATTTTCCTCATTTTGTAACAAAGACAACACCACCTTAACGAAAACAGTTCCCATGAATTAAAATTCCTAAGCAAATCTAAAAATACCCATAAAGTAATCTCCAAAAGGAATATAAGCAGAGCACTTACCAATAGGACTGCTATATTAATAGGAAATATTTTTCTCAAAGCAAAAGCCTATTTGAAAAAATTTAGTGAAACCCTTCGCATTGAAGTTAACGCTCCGTTTGTTTCGATGTAAAATATTTTCATTTTACGGTGTTTGGTAGCATACATGAAAATGTTCAGGAAATCACTTGGTAATTTTTTTTTCCCAGGTTAGGGTGGTCCAGTGACCACCCTAGGCTCTATGTGGAGTCGCCCCTGAGGTGATAGATTGTCACTAGTGCAACATCACTTTTATATAAATTCATCACAGACAATATTTTTATTATACATCAATCATTACATGTCTTCTCAATAGTAGTGAAATTTTTTATGTTGTTGGACTTAATGTAGCAAAACTATATGCCAAAAACACACTTGTTTACCAAAGAAATGGTGTTAAGTCAAACTGTAGACATAACAGACCTAAGACTATCATGTAATTGGATCTTTACAAATAAAAGGGGTGAAATAAAAATAAATAAATAAATTTCAAAGGTTTGCTCATTGTGACAAATTAAACTTTGACTTCTTAATTATGTCATATTAAATCCAAAACTTTATAAACCAAGACAACCTAAACACTCTATCCATATACACAAGAAACTACTAACAGAGCGTAGGGATAAAATTTTGACTATAAATATGAGACGATAGCACTGGTAAAAAGGGAAGTTTAAATATAAATAAGAAGGGCAAGACTTAGATGCTGTTTCTTAGGTTCCTCTCTTAAGATTCTCTCATGTGGATTTTTCTCATAAAATGGAAGTGTATTTTTAAGTGAATTAGCTACATGGCTAAATTTTAAGAAGGGAACCTAAAAAACAACACTTAAGGTACTGTAGTTAAATTTCGTCCAAATAAAAAATAGTGAAAATAATATTTTAAAGGACGGGAATCAAAGAACAAATGACTATCAAAAATTGGTTCACCCTTTATGATTTGTTTTTCTTTATTAAAAAAATATGGATTATATTATCATGGGTAGTAAAGTTTGAAGTTTAAATAACAAATTAAAGACTCAATTTTTAATTTGTTACAATGGCGAAACTTTACCAAAAAATTTATTGAAGGGGGAGAGGAATATAATGACTTATTTAAAAGTATTTCATCAATTCTCTCATAAGAATTTAGTAAGAAATGATAAGCATTCCCTAATGAAATAATATATATATATATATATATATATATATATAACTAGTCACTAACCCGTGCGATGCACAGAAACCTACGTATTTGTGAGGTAAACTAAAATAATTTTATAAAACATTTAAGAAAATACACCATTGCATGATTTGCTTTTGTATGACTTCAATTTGTGTTAAAATTTAATGAAGAAGTCATTGCTTGAACGTGCAATGGCTTACAAAAAATTTGTCAGACAGTTTCAGATACTGCAAAAAAATAATTCAAAAATTCATATATTAAAACTTCTGAAAGACAAAAAAAAAATTTAAAGAATTAGATGATTCATTACTTAGAAATTATTGAAACAAAACAAAATATATATGACTAAACAATAGAGAAATATAAGAGAACGATGAGTTACATTCAAAAGAATAATTTTAATTATTACAAGTTTCTTTATTTTGTAAAAAACGGCTAAAGGGAGTTTGGTGGTTCATGTACAAAAATTACTTTTTAAAAAATACATGAAAAACCATAAAATAATTTTTTTTAACAAAGTAGAGGAGAAGAAAATAACATAAGAAGAGCTCATACCTCTACTTAGCTTTAAAAAAAAAATATTAGGGTTTGCTTTGCTTTTATAGTGTTCATGATTAACCTCACAAATTTGGAGATAAATTATTAATGTTTGAGTTTGAGTTTAAGTTAGACTTGTTAGAGAGATAGAGTTCCACTCCTTGTTAAGTTTGAATTAAACAAAAATAAATTTGTTTTTAAAAAAAGATAATGATGAGTTTGAGTTTAAATTGGACTTGTTAGAGAGATAGAGTTTCACTCCTTGTTAAGTTTGGATTAAACAAAAATAATTTTTTTAAAATAAAATGATAATTTTATTTAAATATTGTACTAACATAGAAAATTGTGAGAATTTCAAAGGTTCCAGTTATATATATATTTTATTTAAATATTGTGCTAACGTGAGACTTTGATTTTATATATATATATATATATATAGATGAATTATTGTTATAATATATATATAATGAATTATTTGATTTATTTTTAGAAACCAAACCACACATCACTTGCAACAGTCGGACTCACGTTTTTTGAGTGATGAGTTACGAAAATTGAGATCTAGTTGATGAAAACAAACAAACAAACCAAACATCTATAATGGTGTGTTTGTTTGGAGGTGAAATAGGGAGGATGAAAAACTTTGGAGAGAAAATAGGAAGGAAAACTTTTTTAAGTGTGTTTGGTTGGGTGGGGAGAAAGGAAAATAAATGGTAGGGCCTAGGTGTTTTCTCCCCAGGCCTACCAAAAAGTTTTCTACCCAAAATGGAGAGAAAATTGAGTAAGGATGAATTTTTTCTTAATTGACAAAAATACCCATGTGCACATTCTTCAAGTTGCCTTTTTTTTTTTTCTTCACTGGGCAGCACGTTGCCCTTTTTTTTTTCTTATCTTTTTTTCCTTCTTCTTCTTCTTCTTTTGGGCAGTTACCAATAACTAAGGGTGGCAAAATAAGTCCAAACCCATTTGTCCACCCAAACCCACCCAATTATTATTTGGGTTAAATGTGCATCAACCCAATTAGACCCAGTAATTATTGGGTTTTAACTAAAAACCCATTGAGGCCCATTTAACCCAAAAACAATTAACCCAAATTCAACCCAGCCCTTCCCATCCAAAATAAAAATAAAAAACCCAGCCCTGCCCCTCTCTCAACCTCTCTAATCGTTTCTAGGGTTTTCAAATTTTAAAATTTTCCTTCATTTTCTCAACCTCCAATCATGTATTCAGATTCCTAAACCAACCTAAGCAAACCAACCCAAAAACCCCAAACTCTTGCTTCACTCTCTCAACAATGGCGGAGTCAATGACTGACAAGAGCCGTCATGGCTCGGCTATGTAGGCACAACTGAGAATGGGGTCCATGGGTTTTTCCAACTCCTAGGCACGGCTTATTCCTTGTGAAATTACAAGTTTGGCTTTGAGGGAGAGGACACAGTGGTTGGCATTGGTGGCGGTGGTGGTGATGAAGTGGAGGCGAAGGACGGCGAGGTTGGAGGAGAGTTGGGAGTCAAAGCCATCGAAGAAGGCGTTTTCTTGGAGAAGGGTTTTGGTGTAGAATGGGGAGAGGATTGTAGAGAGTTTTTGGTGGGAGGTTGAGTCTGGGAGTCTGACTTCCACTTCCACTTCCATTTCTTGGGGAGTGTTTGGTTGCTGGGAAAATTATAGTTTTTTTTCCTGCGTTTTCTTAGAAAATATAGTTTTGGTTGCTGAGAAATTTTTTTTTGAGATTTGATGAAATTTTCCAACCTCACTTTTTGAACCAGAGAAGGATAACGGGTGGAGCCATGAGATTTGAGTTTTTTTTTTTACTTTAGGGGCATTTTAGTAATTTTGATAATTGGGTAATTGGGTGGGTTGGGGTTTACCCATAATAATTGGGTTGGGTTGGATTTGGGTTAGAAGCAATTAGTTAAATGAGTTTTAATGGATAAATAGGTTTTATATACCCAATCCAATCATGCCCACCCTAAACCCACCCATTTGATACCCCTAGCAGTAACATTGCCTCTTCTCTTTTTGGGATATTATTTTTATTTTTTAATAAATTTGGATGATTGCTCTCTTTTTTTGTGTGATTATTTGTCACTTTTTTGTTTTAATTAATTATCATTTTTCAACAAGGATATATGAGTAAGTTTATTCAAACTTATTTTTTTCATCCTTCCACTTTTTCACTCTCAACCAAACAAAAAGGTGAGAAAATAAAATATTTTCTATCCTCTCACCATTTTCTATCCTCTCACTTTTCCACTCCTCCAACAAAATGGACCCTAAAGAGAATTTACCAATTGAAATTAATTGGAACTCAAAGTTTATTTCATTCTTTTCTTTTTTAGTTTATTTTAATTTATTACAAACAAGGTCAACGGTAGACTCACCGTAATAAGTTTTCTTTTTTTGGAAAATTGAAACAAAGGCGAAAACAAAGTGCTAAAAAGAAAGAACTCTTACACTGTGTTTGGTTGGGGTGAATTTAGGGAGGATGGAAAACATAGAGAGGAAAATAGGGTGAAAACAGTGTTTTTTACTATTTGGCAAAAGAAGAAAAATAGGGAGGAAGGAAAACCCAGGAGAAAATTTTTCTCCCGAGCCCACAAATTTCATCCTCCCAAATCGGGAGGAAAAGCTTGGAGAGAAAATGCTTTCACAGCACTTTTACCATAATACCCCATTTTGGAATCAAGTAAAAAAAAAAAACTGAGAGAGAGCACTGGAGGAAAAAAAAAAAAAAAAAAAAGAAGAAGAGAGAATGAGAGCGCTAGAGTCAAGTAAAAAAAAAAAAAAACAGAGAGAGAGTGCTGGAGAAAGAAAAGAAAGAATGAGAGCTGTGCTGAATGAGGAAGAAGACAAAAGAAGAGGGATAGGGATAAGGACAACGTGTGTGGAGGAGAGAAAAAAAAAAGAAAAAAGAAAAAAAAAAACGTATGGATGAAATGAAGGCTGGGAAAGGGGAAATAACATAATGAATAAAAAATCCTAATTGAGAAATGTAATCACAATATTTTCACAATAAATTTTAAGTAACAGGTTGTTATTAGTTAATATTGGTGAGTAAAAAAATAATTTCAGTGATGGGTTCAAATTAGAACTAGTAACAACTTTACACATAAATTTTGTTGTGAAAGTATTGCGAAAAATGTTGTGGACGTAACACTTCTCATTGAAAAATATAATTGTTGGTAAATTCTATATTATTTAATGAGTACAAATAAATCTATTTCTTACCTATTATGTAACAAGGGTATAATAGTCAATTTATATAAACTATATTTTCTATCCTCTCACTTTTCTTTTCAACCAAACAAAAGAGTTTTCCACCCCTCCAACCAAACACACATGAGGAAAAACTAAATATTTTCTATCCTCCCACTTTTCCATCCTCCCTCTAAAGCCCAATTTTATTGGATATATAAGTCAGCACATCAATACAAGCTTGCCCGAGGAGGCCAAATTTAGGCAAATAAAAATACTGTTCATGTCCTTCTCTTTATGATCTTTTTCCAATGATCCCCCTATTTTTGTGTCTGACCCCCTCTTTGATAACCTTCTTTTCCTTATATACTCTCCCGTCCTTCACATCTTGGCCGTCCATTCCTTCCTAACCAGCCTACCCTCACAACAGTTGTCCCTTTTTCCATTTGAAGAAGGTGGTAGAAAGAGTCTGCTTAGCTGTGACTTGCACTGTTCAGGTCACTTCCTCATCAATGCAGTTGATAAAGCTCTTGCCCACCATTTAATGCAGCTAAGAGGCCAGATGCAGGGCATTCAATGTAGAGGCAATAGGCTACACCCAACTAGAAACTTCCCCCTTGACCTTTGGTTCCCACTTGGTATGCCTTGGCGTACTATTGACTTATCTCTTCACCTTCCCGAGCAACCCTCCTCTTCAGGCCCGTGGCATTGTCACCCCATACTGCGACTCTTAAACTTCATCCTTGGTCCTCGGGCACCCACAATTTTTTTTCTAGGTTAGGGTGGTCCAATGACCACCCTTGGCTCTATGTAGAGTCGCCCTTGAGGTGATAGAATGTCACTAGTGCAACATCACTTTTATATAAATTCATCACAGACAATATTTTTATTGTACATCAATCATAACATGTCATCTCAATAGTAGTGAAAATTTTTATATCATTGGATTTAATGCAGCAAAACTATATGCCAAAAACACACTTGTTTACGAAAGAAATGGTGTTAAGTCAAACTGTAGACACAACAGACCTAAGACTATCATGTAATTGGATCTTTACAAATAAAAAAGGGGTGAAATAAAAATAAATAATAAATTTCAAAGGTTTGCTCATTGTGACAAATTAAACTTTGACTTCTTAATTTTGTAAGAAATTACTAACAGAGCGTAGGGAGAAAATTTTGACTATAAATAAGAGACGATAGCACTGGTAAAAAGGGAAGTTTAAATATAAATAAGAAGGGCAAGATTTAGGTACAGTACTTAGGTGCTGTTTCTTAGGTTTCTCTCTTAAGATTCTTTCATGTGGATTTTTCTCATAAAATGGAAGTTTATTTTTAAGTGAAGTAACCATATGGCTAAATCTTAAGAATGAAATTTAGGAAACAGTACCTAAGGTACTGTACTTAAGTTTTGTCCAAATAAAAAATAGTGAAAATAATATTTTAAAGGACAGGAATCAAAAGAACTACTGACTATCAAAAATTGGTTCACCCTTTATGATTTGTTTTTTTTTAATAAAAAAAAGGATTATATTATCATGGGTAGTAAGGTTTGAAGTTTAAAATAACAAATTAAAGAGTCATTATTTAATTTGTTACAATGGCGAAACTTAGAAGGTTTTTTTTTTTTTTTTGGTTGGAAATTTTACCAAAAAATTTATTGAAGGGGGAGAGGATTATAATGAATTATTTAAAATTATTTCATCAATTCTCATAAGAGTTTAGTAAGAAATGATAAGCATTCCCTAATGAAATAATATATATATATATATATATATAACACTAGTCGTTAACCCGTGCTATGCACGGAAATCTACCTATTTGTGAGGTAGACTAAAATAATTTTAAAAAAAAATTAAGAAAATACACCATTCCATGATTTGCTTTTGTATGACTTCAATTTGTGTTAAAATTTAATGAAGAAGTCATTGCTTGAACGTGCAATGACTTACAAAAAAATTGTCAAACAGTTTCAGATATTGCAAAAAAATAACTCAAAAATTTAGATATTAAAACTTCTTAAAGACAAAAAAAAAAAAAAAAAAAAAAAAAAAAAAAAAAAAAAAAAATCAGATGATTCACTGCTTAGAAATTATTGAAACAAAACAAAATATATATGACTAAACAATAGAGAAATATAAGAGAAAGATGAGTTACATTCAAAAGAGTAATTTCAATTATTGCAAATTGTTTTATTTTGTAAAAAATGGCTAAAGGGAGTTTGGTGGTTTATGTACAAAAATTACTTTTTAAAAAATACATGAAAAACCATAAAATAAATTTTTTTAACAAAGTAAAAGAGAAGAAAATAACATAAGAAGAACTCATACCTCTACTCGGTTTTAAAAAAAAAATATTAGGGTTTGCTTTGCTTTTATAGTATTCATGATTAACTTCACAAATTTGGAGATAAATTATCAATGTTTGAATTTAAGTTTAAGTTAGACTTGTTAGAGAGATAAAGTTTCACTCCTTGTTAAGTTTGTATTAAACAAAAGTAATTTTGTTTTAAAAAAAAAGATAATGATGAGTTTGAGTTTAAATTAGACTTGTTATAGAGATAGAGTTTTATTCCTTTTTAAGTTTGGACTAAACAAAAATAATTTTATTTAAATATTGTGCTAACGTGGAAAATTGTGAGAGTTTCAGAGACTTCAGTTTTATATATATATATATTTTAGAGTAAACTACATATTTGGTTCCTAACTTTTACGATGTTTGTCAATTTAGTCCCTAATCTTTTGGTATTGTGTCAAAATGGTCCCTACCGTTAAGTGATGAATGAAAATTGCTGACGTGGTTAATGGTAAAAATATAATATAATTTTCATGACACATGAATTGCCACATGTATTGCCACATTAGCACAAAAAAAGGGACTAAACCTTGTATTGCCGCATGTCTTTAGTATATTTTCAGATTTAAAATTTTCTTTCATTTACTTTTCCTTTGCTTTCTTAGGAACCAAACGGGGGTTTAAAAAATCCAGAGTTTAAAACTCAATTTCCTTCATTTTCTCATATTTTCCCAGCAACGAAACTAGGAAAAAATAAAACAAATTTCAAAACCCAGAGAAAGAGATGCAGAAAGGAATCGCAATGAAAGAAAAACTTCAAACCACCTAATTAACTCGTATTGGGCTTCCAAGTTCACTAATGTCCACACCCCACTTCAAAAAATTTCAAACCATTCACTGCCATAAATCAACAACTGGGTTGGGTTCAGACTATTTAAAACCTTCGAACTTACTCTAATCCCAACTCTAACCATTCAACAATTCAAAGATCCTTCCCTCTATTCCTCTGTACATTCTCGAAACTCCCAATCGGGCTAGTCCCATTTTCTTCAAATGATAGATCCAAAATTCCAAACAAAAAAAATCAAAAACCCCTAAGCACCTAAACAAAATGAGTTCTGAATCTAATCAAGCGCACTTAGCAAAAACAACATAATCTAATTATGATTGTGATTGTGATTCTCTCTGCATCTCTCTCTGGGTTTTGGAATTTGTTTTGTTTTTTCCTTGTTTCGTTGCTGGAAAACTATGAGAAAATGAAGTAAATTGAATTTTCAATTTTGGTTTTTTTTTTTTTTTTTACCTCGTATGCTTCCTAAGAAAGTAAAGGAAAAAATGAAATAAAATTTTAAATCTGAAAATATACTAAGGATAGGTGGCGGTACAAGGTTTAGTCCCTAACTTTTTATTTATTTTTTATTTTTTTAGTTTGTGTTGATGTGGTAACATATGTGGCGGTCTATGTGGAATAAAAATTATATTTTATTTTCACCATTAGTCATGTCAGCATTTTCTATCTATCACTTAACAGTAGAGACCAATCTGACACAATATCAAAAGATTAGGGACTAAACTGACACATATGAAACATTAAGGACCAAATTGATAAACAATGTAAAGGATAGGGATCAAATATATAGTTTACCCTATATTTTATTTAAATATTGTGCTAACGTAAAAAATTGTGAAAATTTCAGAAACTTCAATTATATATATATATATATAATGAATTATTTGATTTATTTATTATTTATTTTTAGAAACCAAACCACACATCACTTGCAACTGTGGGACTCACTTTTTTGAGTAATGAGTTGCGAAAATTGAGAACTTGTTGATGAAAACAAACAAGCCAAACATCTATAAGAGAATTTACCAATAGAAATTAATTGGAACTCAAAGTTTATTTCATTCTTTTATTTTTTAGTTTATTTTAATTTATTACATACAAGGTCAACCGTAGACTCGCCGTAATAAGTTTTCTTTTTTTGGAAAATTGAAGCAAAGGCGAAAACAAAGTGCTAAAAAGAAAGAA
This sequence comes from Quercus aquifolioides, assembly GCA_019022515.1. Classification (NCBI taxonomy): domain Eukaryota; kingdom Viridiplantae; phylum Streptophyta; class Magnoliopsida; order Fagales; family Fagaceae; genus Quercus; species Quercus aquifolioides. The sequence continues at coordinate 54,479 of JAFHAW010000040.1, read as the reverse complement.
CTCTTAAAACTGAATCAGATTATTGGGAGAGATCCTTCTCCAGTCCAACTCTCAAAATCAAAACAACCTCGAACTCCACTCCACACTTTTCACCTGAAACACACATACCCCTCTTTCCTCGTACTGAAACAAAACAAAAAGGGTATTAATCTGAGCTTGAAATAGTACGAAGAAGAACAACAACAAAAATGAGAAGTCGACCAGGAATCGAGGGCTTACAGACTGCCGCTGCTGGTAGGGTCTGTTTTCATTTTCATTCTTTTTTTATTATCAACAGATAAAGAAATTTGAGGAATCAAAAACACCCCATTAAAGGGCCAACACAAGATCCCAGCATATGAGCCACATTTACAGTTTATTTGTTTTGTGTTCAGCAACTATGCTAAGCTATACAGAATAAAAAGAACTAGAACAGATATTGCAAGCACACGTATTGCTCTACATGATGTATGCATCCCAAGATTTAGGATGGAAAGGACTAGAACAGATTATATAAGAAATGAGATGCATATATAAAATGGTAGTGGGAAAGGGAAGAACAACATTTAAGGAACTGATCATGAGATCAAGCTCAGATGAACTGCGTCAAATGGCAATGCTAACATTTTTCTAATGCTAATTCTTCTCTTTCAGGGATAATGGTTGCATCATGAATCATGAGTGACTCTGAAAGGTTATCACCCCACTTGCTCAGCCATAACGTTTTTGCTAACATATATAGGAAGCCATACAAACTGATAGGAAACTAAGAGAAAGGTTTCATGGTGAACTCATTAGTCTCATATCGCTTGAGTAATTTAATATTCAGGGACGCAAAAAGAGCTTAAACACAACAAAAATTCAGAAGTACAGTCACAAACATAAAAAGATACATACTGCAATTGCCTTATCCTATAGAATTTTGGAAGAGCAGTATAGCTTACAGGTACCAGCTTTGAGAAAGAAGAAACTATGAAGTGGCAATTGGAATACAAGCATGAAAAGGTAAAAGGCTACAGATGAAAAGGGCAAAATAGCATGTAACATATGCCTCTATTGATTAATGGAAGACCCCAGTGTAGGTAGCCATTAGCAACATTAACAAAGGCAATGACACTATCAAAGAAAACACACATTCCCTCAAGGTACTCTACTGGACACATTTAGGGAATTCCCAAACAATTGATCTGAACACCAGCCCTTAAAAGTTAAAACTTAAAACAGTACACAACATAAAATTAGATGATAATGTCCTTTGACTCACACTGAAACCAGGTATAGGTGCTACTTTATGCAACAAGCCCCCAAGTCATTCCATAGCATCTACCAAACAAGAGGCCCTTACCAAGAGATAGTCTTACCACTATTAAATAGACTTATTTAATTTTCAAAAAAAAAAAATTTATTAACTAGACTTATTCAAGCTGACTAGCTGAGAATCTTTAATAAGATACCATTCCCATATTAGACTTCGAATATGGTGTCATGGGATTAGTATAGTACAGAACAATTACTAATTAAATAGAAAAAGTAAAATAATGCAAAGAGATGACAGAGACATTAGACTGAAAAAGAACAAAAGCATAGGTAGTCATCAGTCAAAGCAACTCAAAATAGATATGATAACAAAAAAAACAATAGAAACTAACCTTTTTAGAGAAAACAACAGGAGAATAATAATAATTGTAAAAATGTATGGTTTCTGAGTAAATTCTTATCACAAGACCTGAAACACCTAAACATCCTAGAGTGCCTTGACATTTGAAACACATTTTTAAATAACATCAACCTTAGAATCCACCCTTACTGTTGATGAAAAAAGGGAATTTGAGAGGACCACCAGCTAGCTGGATCATAAAGATTCTTGTGCAATGCCATACTTCTGTCTAATGTAATCAGAGCAGGCCAAGGGTTAATGACTTCTTCTAAACTCAAATTTCAAATTACCAGCCCATATAGCCACCTCCATAAAACAAGTGCATGGGGTTTGTCGTTATACATAAAAGGTTCAGCTCAACTTTGACGAGTTTCTATTCATCACCCAATGTGAGCAATAAAGATGGACTAAACTAAATGAAGATGTGGCCAAAGGCAGTGATTTGTTCCATCTTGAACTCATAATAACTCAAATTTTTAAATCAAAGGGGAACCCTTGAAATTCTATCTTGCCTTGGTGTGCACTAACAACATCTAGAGCCTCATTCTGATATTTGCACACTAACTTGTCCACAAAGCTCTTCTCAGTCATTCTGAACACATTCACAATGCTAGTTTCTTCCTTAACCAACCCCTTTGATATCAAAAGATGCAGAACTGAACACCTTGGAATAATCCTCTTCTCCAAGCTAAGCAGTAGAAGATTTGGATTCTTGGAGATCATTGAAGGTGTCATATTCAGTTTGTTCACAAAGAAACTCATCAATTTCCTGATTTTATTCTCTGAAACAATCATACACATGGGTTGCTTTTTGAATGCTGCATAAATCTCATCCTTTGACAATCCAAAACTTTTAAAAGCTTCTACCTTTTGCTCCCACAAAGATTTACTCATAACCGACATGGAACGTACGGCCAGAACAAATAGCAGATTATTGGGATCAAAACCCAATTTCATAACTTCATCAACAGCCTCACTAAACCGATAAGTCCTCATAAGCATTGATTTTGGTTGGAACACGAACATTTTCAAAATTAAGGACATGGGTACACCACAGCTTACCAACATCGATATGTTGGGCTGTAGCACTTTTTCCACATTACATTCAAGTATGCAGTAGCATGCCTTTATAGCCTTTAAGACATTCTCATCATTGCCAAGAATCTGCCTAAGTTTTTGAACACAAGGAATGATTTGGTTTTCGAGGCTCCTTTCTAGAATATAAGGCTCAGTCGATAAAATCTTTGCAATTTCAAGTTCTGACAAGCCCAAAGATCTGAAAAACTCAAACTTTGGCTTGAAAATCTTATGTGCATTGATTATATACAATCTCGGAAGCTTCATAGTCAAATCTGATATTTGCTGATCACTGAAACCATGAGCTCTAAAGAACTCAACCACAGTGTATGCATCACTTTCAAGCACACGTGGGTCTTTGGTAAGCATTTTGCCAAGGCTAGTACTAGAAAACCCCAATGACTCAAACAATTCCAAGTTGGGCTTCAGGGTATTGTCTAAATCAGCCAAAAGCAAGACTGGACGACTAGTAATTAAACTTTTGACATGGGTCTGAGTCAAACCGTGAGTTGTCAAAAGTTCCACAACTGAGTTGGGATTCTTTGTGTTCACAATGTCGAGCTTCTTGGAAGCTGAAATGGCGGATTCTAAGGACAACCCACATGATTTTTGAAGGAAAGAGAGTGTAAACGATGGTGTGTCATTGGAATTAGAGAGTTTTGAGAACAAGTGGGCATGGCTATGTGGTAAAGCTCTGTGCTTTAACTGTTGTGGGAGGTTTAAGCAAACTAAACGAAACATTTGATTTGAGATTGAAGCTAGTTGCTTGAAGTGGAAAAAGAATGAAGAATTGTTACCTGGGTTGAGAACTGAGATTGGTATGTGATAGTCCAGTTGAGTTCGCGCAGCTTGAAGCAATATCGAGTATCGACCTCCCTCGCTTGTCTGAGCTGTGGTTTTCACTTTTTACTTCTCAGTTCAGAAGCTAGAGGTGGGTTTGAGAACGCACCGTTTTGAACCTGATACTTCTAAAAGATAGAAATCATGGCAAAAACTTAAACATTTACATGATATGTCCTCTTTGCCGTGGTTAGCAATTGGGGATTTTAATGAAATTACTAGCATGGATGAAAAGGAGGGGGGAAGTAATAGAACAAGATAGCAAATGAAATATTTTGTTGACACTATTAACTATTGTGGTCTTAAGAAAGTTCGATTCATGGGACCTTTGTTTACTTGGCTGTATTTAAAAGAGGATGGATCTCAAATTAGGAAAAGGTTGGATAGAGGTTTGGCTACGGTGGAGTGGTTTCATTTGTTTCCAATAGCTAAGTTTACTCATCTTTCATTTTCGGCTTCAGACCATTCCCCTCTTATTCTTCAGTTGTCTGTAAAACCTAGAAAAAAGAAGATGGGTAGGGTTTTCTGATTTGAATCAATGTGGTTAAAGGACCTAAGGTGTGAGGCTATTGTAGAGGAAGCTTGGGATGAAGGCTTGTGTGGAGGATCGGGTGATGTTCTTAATAGAAGCTTAGAGAGTTGTCGTGCTAGACTTGAGGTATGGAATGGCACTGAATTTGGTAATGTAGGGAAAACAATGGCTGACTTACAGAAAAAACTAGAATAGTTAGAGCTGCAACCTACAACACCGGATGTGATTAGATCTTTGAAGAACACTAGAATTAAGTTGAACTGTTGGATGGATAAGGAAGATGATATGTGGAGGCAAAGATTAAGAATTAGCTGGATGCAATCTGGGGATAGGAATACCAGGTTTTTCCATGAAAAAGCTTCAGCAAGGTACAAAAAGAATTTCATTGAGGGTTTATTGGACGAGGATGGTAGGTGGTTGGAGGGAGATGGGCATGTAGAGGAGTTGATGTTGCAGTACTATGAGATGCTTTTCACTAGTAGTGATCCTACGGAGTTTGAAGAAATTCTAGATGCAGTTCAACATAAAGTCACCCCTAGGATGAATTAGATTCTAGTAAGGGAGTTTACAGAAGGTGAAGTGAAAAATGTCATGAAGCAAATGTACCCATTGAAGTCCCCGGGACCGGATGGTATGCCTCCACTATTTTATCAACACTTTTGGTCCAAGATTGGTGGTGTGGTTACTTCAACCATTTTGGCTTTCCTCAATTCAGGTATTGTTCCACCAAATTTCAATCACACACATATTGTCCTTATTCCTAAATGTAAAGAACCAAAAACTGTGACTGATTATAGACCCATTAGTCTTTGTAATGTGGTTTATAAAATTGCATCAAAAGCTATTACTAATAGGTTTAAAAAAGTTCTTCCTTCTATTATTAGTGATACCCAAAGTGCTTTTGTGCATGGAAGGTTAATCACTGATAATGTTCTTGTAGCATATGAGATGATGCATCATATTAGTCAAAAGAAGAATGGAAGAGTGGGTGATTTGGCTCTAAAGCTTGATATGAGCAAGGCATATGATAGGGTAGAGTGGGTATGGTTGGAAAAAATTATGCAAAAATTGGGGTTTGATGATAGATGGTGTGCTTTAATTATGAAGTGTGTCACTACTGTTTCTTATTCTGTGAAGATTAATGGCAAGCCTAAAGGGCATATTGTTCCAAGTAGGGGAATCAGGCAGGATGATCCACTATCTCCTTATCTATTCTTGTTATGTGTGGAAGGACTTTCTGCTCTTATTAAGAAAGAGGTGGAGAATGGAAGGTTGGGGGGAGTTGCAGCTTGCCGTAGGGTTCCAAAAATATCTCATCTTTTCTTTGCCAATGATAGTTTGATATTTTGTAGATGGAGGAGTGTGATACCCTTCAGACGGTGTTGAGGGTTTATGAATGTGCTTCGAGGCAGCAGTTAAATGTGCTAAAACTTCTCTGTTTTTTTAGTTATAATACTCCTATTGATATTTAAGAAGTCATCAAATAGAGGTTTGGGGCCCAAGTGATTAAGCATCATGAAAAATATCTTGGTTTGCCATTATTGGTGGGAAGGAATAAGAAGAACACTTTCATTACTATTAAGGACAAATTAAGGAAAAAGCTTGCTAGTTGGAAAGAGAAGTTATTGTCTAAGGCAGGGAAAGAAGTGTTGATCAAAGCTGTGGCACAAGTGATTCCGACCTATACTATGAGTGTTTTCAAATTGCCTAACTCTCTTTGTGAGGATTTGACTAGTATGATTCATAATTTTTGGTGGGGGCAAAGAAATGATGAGACGAAGATAGCTTGGATGAGTTGGGAAAAATTGTGTGCTTTGAAGAGTTGTGGTGGGATGGGGTTTAAAAAGCTTAAGGAGTTCAATTTGTCTTTATTGGCAAAGTAAGGGTGGAGACTTCAACAGGGTCATTATTCATTGGTGTGCAAGGTTTTGAAGGCCAAATATTTTCCCACAAGTGATTTCTCACAGGTTGTTTTGGGTAATAATCCTTCATTTGCTTGGCGGAGTATTATGTTTGCTTAACCTCTTGTTAAATATGGTTTAAGGTGGAGACTTGGTAATGGTGAGAAAATTCGGATTTGGGGTGATAGATGGCTGCCCAAGCCTTCAACTTTCATGGTTTCATCCCCTAGATTGTTTATGCCATAAGATATGAAGGTTAGAGAACTGATAAATAAGGAAGAAGCTTCACGGAAGGTGGAGGCTATTGATGATCTGTTTTTGCCGCATGATGTAGAGGTTATAAAGGCAATCCCCATAAGCTCTAATCTGCCAGATGACAAACTGATTTGGGCTTGGAGTAATAATGGAGTTTTTGCTATAAAAAATGCCTACTGGGTTGCGTCTCAAATGTCCCTAGCTGCTTCCTCAAGTTCAAGCTCTGATGATAGCCAAGAAAAAAGCTTTTGGAAACGCATATGGTAGATCAATGTGCCTCATAAAATTAGGCACTTCGCTTGGAGGGCTTGTAAAGACATCCTACCGAAAAAAACTAACCTTGTTAAAAGAAATGTTTTGCAGGTTGATATATGCGAAGGATGCAACACGGAGGCAAAGGATGCAATTCATTTTTTCTGGAAATGTACCCGAGCTAAAGAACTTTGGTCTTCAACGAAACTAGTGTTTCCTAACGTGATGGACCAGCTTTCCTCTTTTAAGGAGATGTTATGATGTTTAATGATGGATGAAAAGAGTTCACCGGAAAATATTGAACTGTTACTGACCTGTGTGTGGGCGATGTGGAGTAACAGAAATGAAGTTTGACATGGCAGAACGCGAAAAGATGGAAGAACGCTATTTCGGTGGGCAATGCAATACTTAGAAGAATATCGGGCTGCTGTTGATCTCTTATCGGTACCTCAGATGTCTGTCCAGCATGTTCAGACATGGATTCCACCAACTGCTCCGTGTCTCAAGTTCAATGTTGATGCTGCTGTGTTTGCAGAGCTACAAGCTGTTGGAGTTGGAATCATAGCACGGGATTGGAATGGTCGTTTTGTAGCTGCAATGTGCAGGAAAATTCAAGCACAACTGGGACCTCTTGAAGTGGAATCGAAGGCTGTTGAAGTGGGATTGCAGTTCGTAAGGCAGTTGGGTGTTTCAGACTTAACAATCGAGGGTGATGCGTTAATTGTCTCTAGGGCATTGAATTAATCTTCCTCCTCAGTTCCAGCCTCAATTGATACGGTGATTACGAGTATTAGATCAGCTATCTTGGAGTTCCATAATGTGTTATTTCACATGTGAAATGTTCTGTAAATACCCCTGCACATTTGCTAGCAAAGTATGCCAAGGGCATAGTTCATCAATGTATGTGGATGGAGAGTTGTCCTAGTTTCTTAGAATTAGCAATTCTTCATGATGTAAACTCTATTTTTATTTGATTAATATCATGTGTGTGCTTTCCTATCAAAAAAAAAAAAAATAAGCGTCTTTTTTCTTTTTTACTTTTTTCTTTTTTGTGGGTGAAATCCATGTCCGATTCCTAGACATGACAAACGGGCAAATCAGGTCAGGTTTGGATCGATCAATCAGGTTGTGGGTAAAAAACTGGTCATTTTAGGCGGGTTAAAAATGGATTTGAGTCAATTGGGTTGTGAGTTGGGTCAGGTTGACCTGTACAGTTTCAGATACTGTAAAAAAATAACTCAAAAACTTAGATATTAAAACTTTTGAAAAACAAAAAAAATTAAAGAATCAGATGATTCACTGCTTAGAAATTATTGAAAACAAACAAACTATATATGACTAAACAATAGAGAAATATAAGATAAAGATAGGTTATATTCAAAAGAATAATTTTAATTATTGCAAGCTTTTTCTATCTTATAAAAAACGGCTAAAGGGAGTTTTGGTGGTTCATGTACTAAAATTATTTTTTAAAAGATACATGAAAAGCCATAAAATAGATTTATTTATTTATTTTTATTTATTTTTATTTTTTTAATAAAGTAGAGGAGAAGAAAATAACATAAAAAGAGCTCATACCTTTACTCAGCTTTAAAAAAAAATATTGGCGTTTGCTTCACTTTTATAGTGTTTATGATTAACCTCGCAAATTTGGAGATAAATTATCAATGTTTGAATTTGAGTTTAAGTTGGACTTGTTAGAGAGATAAAGTTTCACTTCTTGTTAAGTTTGAAATAACAAGCAAAAATAATTTTTGCTTTAAAAAGAAGAAGTTAATGATGAGTTTGAGTTTAAATTAGACTTGTTAGAGAGATAGAGTTTCACTCCTTATTAAGTTTAAATATTGTGCTAACGTAGAAAATTGTTAGAGCTTCAGAGGTTTCAGTTATATAATAATAATAATAATAATAATAATAATAATAATAATAATAATAACTAGTCGTTAACCCATGCTATGCACGGGAACCTATCTATTTGTGAGGTAGACTAAAATAATTTTATAAAAAATTTAAGAAACTACATTATTACATGATTTGCTCTTGTATGAAAAATCATAAAATAATTTTTTTTAACAAAGTGGAGGAAAAGAAAATAACATAAAAAGAGCTCATACCTCTATTTGGGTTTAAAATAAAATATTGGGGTTTACTTTGCTTTTATAGTGTTCATGATTAACCTTGAAAATTTGGAGATAAATTATCAATGTTTGAGTTTGAGTTTAAGTTGGACCTGTTAAAGAGATGGAGTTTTACTCATTGTTAAATTTGGATTAAACAAAAATAATTTTGTTTTAAAAAAATAATAATGATGAGTTTGAGTTTAAGTTGGACTTGTTAAAGAGATAAAGTTTCACTCCTTGTTAAGTTTGGACTAAACAAAAGTAATTTTATTTAAATAAAATGATAATTTTATTTAAATGTTGTGCTGACGTGAAAAATTGTGAAAGTTTCAGAGATTTCAGTTATATATATATATATATATATATATATATATATATTATTTAAATATTGTGCTTACGTGAAAAATTGTGAGAGTTTCAGAGACTTCGATTATATATATATATAATGAATTATTTGATTTATTTTTAGAAATCAAACAACACATCACTTGCAACAGTGGGACTCACGTTTTTTGAGTGATGAATTACGAAAATTGAGATCTGGTTGATGAAAACAAACAAACCAAACATCTATAATGGTGTGTTTATTTGGTGGTGAAATATGGAGGATAGAAAACTTTGAAAAGAAAATAGGAAGGATTTTTAAGTGTGTTTGGTTGGGCGAAGAGGAAGAAAAATAAATGGTGGGGCCCATGCATTTTCTCTCTTGGCCCACTAAATTTTTTTTTTCCCAAAATGGAGAGAAAACTGAGTGAGAATGATTTTTTTTCTTAATTAACAAAAATACCCATGTGCATATTCTTCAAGTTGCCTTTTTTTTTTTTTTTTTTTTATCCTCTCACCATTTTTTATCCTCTCATTTTTCCATTCTTCCAACAAAACGGACTATAAAGAGAATTTATCAATTGAAATTAATTGGAACACAAAGTTTATTTCATTCTTTTATTTTTTAGTTTATTTTAATTTATTACATACGAGGTCAACGGTAGACTCGCCGTAATAAGTTTTCCTTTTTTTGGAAAATTGAAACAAAGGCGAAAACAAAGTGCTAAAAAGAAAGAACTCTTAAAACTGAATCAGATTATTGAGAGAGATCCTTCTCCAGTCCAACTCTCAAAATCAGAACAACCTCGAACTCCACTCCACACTTTTCACCTGAAACACACATACCCCTCTTTCCTCGTATTGAAACAAAAAAAAAAAAAAGTATTAATCTGAGCTTGAAATAGTACGAAGAAGAACGACAACAAAAATGAGAAGACGACCAGGAATCGGAGGCTTACAGACCGCCGCCGCTGCTAGGGTCTGTTTTCATTTTCATTCTTTTATTATTATATTGGGTTGTTTCTTAATTTTGATTTGTGCATTGAAAAATATTTATGTAGGATCAATATCGTTTGGTGGGTGAAAATGTAGCGAAGATTAGAACCGATATGATGAAGGAACAGCTCGCCACTTTTCGCACTCAGCTCGAAGAATTCGCTCGCAAACACAAGGTTTTTTAATATATATATATATATATATATATTAAAAAGTGCAAATTTTGATGTTGTTATCGTGTTTGATCATTGAAACATCCAACGTTGTAATTGTAATATGTTGGGTTTTTTTAACAAGGGAAAAAGCTGCATATTTGGTGTTCTTTTTGTTGGTTTAGGTAGTGAATATGCAAAAACCCGGGTCAGATTCAGTTCAATTTTGGAATATTTAAGTGGGGTTTGTTTAAGTATATGCAAATTGTATTGGTTTGGAAGGTTTTGATCATTTAGTTCATGTGTTTGATAATCCAAAAAAAAACCCAACATTGGGTTTTTGGTTTTTGTTTTAATTATTTAAGGGGTGAAATTGAGTTAAATGTGGCTGCTTGGTGGTGCAGAATGATATACGCAAGAACCCGGCATTCAGGTCGCAGTTCCATGAAATGTGTGCAAAAGTAGGGGTGGATCCGTTGGCCTCAAACAAGGGTTTCTGGGCTGAGTTGTTGGGGATTGGTGACTTCTACTATGAACTCGGTGTGTATTGCCTTTTTTGATCCTTTATTGTCTGTCTTATCAATGAAAAGTGTTTAATGTCTCAGATGTGTTGGTTGATTCTAAAGTTCTTTAGATGAAATGTAAATAAATATGCTAGGAGAGAGTGAGTGAGAGAAAGCATATGTGGTTTCTTTGTGCTACACGAAGAAATTAGATTACGCACATGAATAGAGAAAGAGATTGGGGGAGGGGAGGGGGGTTGCTGAACTTAGAAATAGACAATGAGCTTCAGTTGCCAGTTTGTGCTACTGTTCATTTGCGTTGTGCTATCCCTAGTCATTACTGGGATTTGGTATATTCCCTTGTCTGCCTAAGTTGTGTTTCCCTGGTTTAATTCTTTTATTTATAAAAAAATTGATCATTCTTTTTTATATTGAATTTTGAAAGTAGGATTTGTAATGTATTTTTGGACCCTTCTACTTGTGAGAACTCATGCATTTTATCAGATTTTCCGATAGGATAAGAACTCTTCCCTCTCTTTTGCCTGTCGGACCAAATTAAGAATCTACCAATTGTGAATTAGTTTCTTTCTTCACTTATTATTGTTTACTTTCTAGTTGTTCCTTTAACTAAAAAGCTTACTTATCATGATTTTTGGAAAATATAATACTTAAAAGTCTAAAACTGAGCTACTTGGCTAGACAGGAGTACAAATTGTTGAGATTTGCTTGGCAACAAGACCCCACAATGGAGGCTTGATAAACCTGCAGGAACTCTGCATTCTGCTTCGTCAGCGGAAAAGTGATCGTGAAGCTGTTTCTGAGGATGACTGCCTGCGTGCTATAAGTAAACTGAAGGTATTCTGGTTTCACCATAATCATTACCTTTATCACTTGTATTTGGGTAGAGAATATATGCTTCATTTGAAGTTTCAAAAATTAATGGTAGACTTACTTTCTTGATCTGCCTGCTAGAAAATGTTCTTGAACTTTGGGTGGCTTTTTTTCTCTTTTGATGAATGAGCTTAGAATTAATTCATCAATCGAAACAAATACAACACACTGCCCGCTGCCACCAAAGAGGACACCAAAACAGTGCTGCTAAAAGGGAAAACAGAGCAGACTGACATCTAAACAAACAGAACTAACTCTTAACAAAAACAGTAACTGGAATAGACTGCACAAAAATCTATTCTGGACAGTGGACTTTACATTCTTGTGCAAATATAATCTACACCTAACATCCTGTTTCTCAGCTTGAAGAATTTCAGCCTCAGTACAAACCTTCCCAACATAATTCAAGCGTTTCGATCCTGCCATATATGATAAATGATAGCTGCCATGAAATTCTGCTGATAATATTTTGCAAACTCTTCCCCTTCAATCTCCTCACAGCCCAAGCAAGCTCATTATCCCAAGATCCAATCTGCCTATTAAACAAACACCACCTCAAAACATCCTTCCCTATCCTCTTGGAGGAAGAACACTTAATAAATGATCATGGGATTCAAGCTTGCTTCTACAGAAAGCACACATCATATCCCCTGGTGGCTTTTACCTAATGCTTACATTTATGCCACATTTTTGCCCTGGTGGTAGAATTGTCAGTATGCCTTTTAGGCCTGGTGGTTGCAGAGGCAAATTATATTCTTTTTTTCTGTCTTAGTAGCTTTTCTGCTTTCTAAAAGTAATTAGAACTTTTACAAAGTAAGTGGTTATTTTTCTGCATTTGCGTGCTTATCAATTTGTGTGATCTTATAATATTAACATCTAGTTCATGAATTCCAGGTATTGGGTAGTGGTTTTGAGGTGATTTCTGTTGGAAAGAAAAAGCTTGTTCGGTCTGTTCCAACTGAATTAAACAAAGACCATAATGAAATTTTAGAGCTGGCTCAGGTTACTAGCTTTCTATTTTGTTTTCTTCCTTCAGACTTTGCACTATAGTATTTTCTTTATAATAAACTTGTTTGGTCTATGTCATCGGAATGAAATTACTATCTTTGAATTGGGGAGAACGATTTTTTAAAATTGCACTGTTTTCATGTTTTCTTAGGCTCAAGGCTTTGTGACTGTTGAAGAAGTAGAAAGACGGCTTTCTTGGACCTCCGGTCGTGCTATTGATGCTCTTGATACTTTACTAGATGTATATTTTTGCTATCTCTGGCCTACCTGTTCTTTTTTTTTAATCACTTCCTGCCTTATGTATGGTTTGATCACTTGGGCTGAAGTAACCGTTTGTTTATGCAGGAGGGTCTTGCAATGATTGATGATGGCCATAGAGATGGTAAACGCCGATATTGGTTCCCTTGTGTATCTTCCAACTCAACTCCAGTAGCTGATACTTGAATGCAAAGGTTTTCAAATCAACTCAATTTCATGTTTGTTACACCACGCTCAAAAGACAAAGAGCAGAATTGTCACGTGTACTATTTTTTATAACAGTTTTAGGAAGGATCTGCTACTGTCAATTGTCAATACTGTATCAACAAAAATGGCCAATTTAAACTAAATTAAATGAATCTTAGAAGCTAAGATGCTTGACTCAACTTATTTACGTCTTGCAATTATAGCAAACATTGTTATCGCTGAGTGCAAAAAAAATGATCAATGTGCCTTTTGTAGCTTGTGTTTATATTTGTTATATATCTCTTATTCTCTTTCTTAAGATTTAAATATAAGACATGTAAACCAACTCTTGCCTTAAATCCTAAATTGAGTCAAGAGCTTGTAGATTAACTGACACTTTTTGGAGTTTCTAAAGGAAATCTCTAAGTATTAAAAAATGGAAAAGGGAAAAAAATGGTGACAAGGAAAAAAATATGTTAATTATAGTTAAATTTTTAATGAATTGCTAATGATAATTTTAAATGGGCTTACAATAAAATATCCTCTGAACCATTAAGGAGAAAAATAATATCATGCTCATAAATTGCTGAGATGCTCAAGATCATATGTATTGTCAACCAAAACTAATCAATGATCACTTTGTCTATTTTTCCAAAGGATTTCACTTTTGAAATTCAAAGGCATTCCATTCTTAACGGATCAAAATCAATTTGACTCTACATTTAAACGACCAAAATCGAAATGACATAATATTTAAGGAATCAAAATTAAACGAATCCAATATTTTAAAGGATTAAAATGCAATTAACCAATGCTAGTGTTAGCTAAAAAATGTTGTATTAGCAGTCCACTTAGCAGGTATTAGCCATGGTAGCAAAAAAATGGAGAGAAAACAAATAGGGTGGTTAAATAATTTAAAGGATAAAATTAGAACTTTATAAAATTGAGCTACTAAAATTAAATACAATCCATTTTTGAGGATGAAATGACTATGATAATTCTCAGCAAAAAGAAAAAGAAAAAAGACTATGATAATTCTCAATGGGCTTACAATAAAGTATCCACTGAGCCCATCATGGATCAAGCAATAGCATGAGGATAAAGCATGTGGGAGAAATTGCAAAGCCTAAGGTCATATGGATTTTCAACTACCAACCAATCAATGAACAAAAATTTCAATAAAATATTATAGACTAAATTATATATAGCCTGTAAAATTTGCAAAATAGATATGTCCACAAACAAACCTATCTTCCATTGCAAATTTGGAAGACCATGAAAATCCATTGGACAAGGCATGAATCTTTGCATTATAGTTAGAAAAGACATGTAAACTAATAAAAAGTCAGTGGGTTGTAATTTGAGAAGGGTATTAGTCTTAGCAAGGCCGGCTCAACGTATTTTAGCCCTAAGGTAACAATTTAAATTGGAGTCTTCTCTTATTTTTATGTATTAATTGAATAATATTCATATTTTGATTTTATTTTTCATCTAAAAGTATACTTTTCTTACTTTTTAAAATGAAAAATTACTACTAATTATTTGTTTGTGCTCAAGTTGTACTAAAATTTCTTTTTCAATTGGTAATATATGGCTAAACCACCTAATGCTTCTTATGACATAGTCGATCTCAAATAGGATTTATTGATTATAATTTTGCAAAATTGTAAAAATGTATTGTTAATCTTATTTTGTAAGTGATATATGCATCAGAAAAAGAATATAGCCTTTTAATATAATTTAATATGTTCATGGGAGTATTTTTCATCTTTTTGCAAAACTACTTTTAAAATTTTCAATTTTTCCAAATTAATTAAAACCACTAGTATTAGAATAAATATAATATTTGAGATAGTCATTGTCTCTCTTAGCAATGCTAGGCTTTAGGTATTGAACATTAGATTTCAGTAATGAATTTTCCTATAAAACAATTAATTCTGATTTTAATTTTGATTAAGAGAAAGATGTGATAAGTGATAAGTCTATTCACCTTTCATGTGTTTTGGAAATTGAAATTTTTTACACTCTTAAACTACTGCAAACAAAGTACAATGTATTAACAAAGTGCACAACATTTGAAACGAGAATAATTTTTTTATTAAAATTTTTGGGCTTTAATTAAAAATTTTACATTGTAAGATAAATAATGCATTCTATTGGTCAAAAGAAATAAGGTCTTAATTTTATGATATGAGTTCAAGTTATACCTGGCGTAACTCTACAAAAGTTACACCTTTTTTAGACCGTAGATTTCTAAAGATCTAACGGTTAAAAAAAACATTATTAAATATGATTGCTTCCACCTTATTATTTAATTAATACTAGCATTCTCTCTCTTTCTCTCTCTCTCTCTCTCCTCATTTATTGCTTTCCAAGAGATAATTTTTTTTTTTTTTTTTGAGAAACAAGAACAACATCTACATTACTTTTCAAAGCATTCAATGATTGCTGAGGCATCCTTTGGGCTGGCTTTGGAGAAAAGAACAACATCATCCTCGGACATTACGTGGTGATTTCAGGTCTTTTGGACTTCTTATCTTTCAAAATTTTTGGTCTTTATTTTTTTAAAGGACCAATTGGAAGTTTTTTTTCAAAAAAAAAATTATGGAACTTTTCTTTTGATTTATTTACTAGTGTTTGGCAGCCATGGCCCACCGGGGTGGCCCCTGTGTTCAAACTCAAATTTTTCTTTCTTTTTTTTTCTTTTTTTTTTACACAAATATATGCTTCTATCTTCATCGTAAAAAAAATTTTTCCTTAAAAAGTTATCTGATGAGAAAAAGTTATCTGATAAAAAAAAAAAAAAAAAAAAAGTTATCTGCTGCTTCAACGCAGTCTAACCAGAAAATTAGATTTTTTGTTTAGGTTGTGTTGAACAAAATATTATCTCTTGGAAAACAATAAATGAGGAGAGAGAGAGAGAAATAGAGAGAATGCTAGTATTAATTAGGTAATAGGGTGGAAACAATCATATTTAATGGTGCTTTTTTTAACCGTTAAATCTTTTAGAAATCTATGGTCTAAAAAAGGTGTAACTTTTGTAGAGTTACACCAGGTCTAACTTGATCCCGTCTCTAATTTTATTATTATTATTTTTAA
Source organism: Quercus aquifolioides (assembly GCA_019022515.1). Taxonomy (NCBI): domain Eukaryota; kingdom Viridiplantae; phylum Streptophyta; class Magnoliopsida; order Fagales; family Fagaceae; genus Quercus; species Quercus aquifolioides. The sequence goes on along the minus strand of JAFHAW010000040.1, from coordinate 38,449 downwards.
CTACATCTTTTTTTTAATGATGTGAAACCTCATACAAAGCGCTTTAGACTCACCCCTTAGGAATAAAGACAAATATGAGTTTTCTTCCATTTGGGAGCCTTAGCACATTGCCTAAATAGCCTAAGGATTGAGTCGCCCCTAAGCCTTAGTCTCTTCGGTCCAACCAGAATTGGGCTCACTCCAGGATCTAGGTCTCACCCCTAGCTTAAAGAACAGAGTCGTCTCCAATGCCTTAAAAACATGTTGCTTATCCAAAAACTTATTCCAAAGCCCACTCACTATGCAATAATTATTGTTATAAGGTGGCCTATGATGATCAGCATATTGGCATGACAAAAGCAATCCCATATCTTGCAATGCAATTACCAGTGGTGGACGCCGGCTCTTTGTTGTGTGAGCCCAAACATGAAAGTGTTGGCTAAACAAAATGCAACCTGAGAACACACCAACAAAAGCATGAAATATTGGATTATTATTAGCAAGGTCCATTGGTAGCACTGTGAATGTGACGGCACGAGCAAGGATGTGAAAATTGTTTGCAAATTGTGTCCTAGTGATTTTCCATGGCCACTTATGGTGACCTTGAAACCCATCTATTTGGGCACCAAAAATTGGAGTTGAGGTACTACCATAATTGTAAATACCCCAATAGTACACTCCGGACCCAAGGTCAGCTAAAATATAGCCAGCCAAGGCTGCTAAAATGGGGCGAAACCATATGTGTGATTCGGCTGCACCTATTATTGCCTTTGCTAGAGAGATTAGGACCGTGGTGCAACCACATGCTACCCATGCACGATGAGCCCAAGTTGATCTTAAACTTGCTGAGTCATTGAGAATGGGATCGTTAGGAGGTGATGTGACCATAGTGACTGTGCTGTGGACAGGGCTGGTGGTGTTGTGGAGAAGAGAGAAAGAGGACTTCTGATGTGATGGATTTATAGGATGCGTGTGTGCGTGTGGTGTTATGGAAGTGACCCTGCAGGCAGGTCATATTGCCGTGTACATCAAGAAGTTGCAACCATTTTCACAATTATTAATTACCTTACCAACTTTGTTAATAATTATTACAAATATGATAAGTGTTACATTCATAATGTCTTTGCGTTAAATTATTGGTAGTTAGTTAGTATTGGTTATAATTTTAATCTACCATTAAAATAAATTTTTTATCCCATTAATAACAACCTAACACTTAAGATTTATTAAAAAAAAATTTATAAAAATTTTATTTTAAAAATTTTTTAATACAACTTTTATTGAAAATATAAAAAATTAGCATGATTATTGAAAATATAAAAAATTAGTAAAATAAATCATCAATCACTTTTTTCTTTTCTCATAAATATATTACTTTATGAGCAACACAGCTGTTTAATTGTGAGGGAGGTAACACACTAACACAGTAGTACTTGAGCGGCAACTGTTTAATTGTGAGGGAGGCAGCTACAGTATTAGAGCGATAGGATATATATATATATATATATAAATTTTTTTGGAGAGAAAGTAGAATGGAGTTTATGAATCTATATGAGAGAGAGAGGATATTAAGGGTTTCTATTTTTTATTTTCTCTCTTCCTTAATTGGTATAAGAGTCAAGTTGGTCTATGGAGATGGATACTTCTATATTGACAAGTTGCAAACAAACTTCTAATTGGACTTGGTTTTGGGCACCACATCAATTATTACCTAGCCGACTGTGTTAATAACCAATTTCTAATTTATCATTTTATCTTTGTTATAAATATATTATGTTATGTTTTCCTCAAAAAAAAAAAAAAAAAGTTATGTGTGGTGATTGTTTAATTGTGAGAGAGGCACCCCTAGTTCCCTCATGTATCATCCATCTCAACTTCAGTAGCTGATACTTGAACACAAGGTTTTCAAATCAACCCAATTCCATGTCTATTACGTTGCCATCAAAGATAAAAAGCAGAAGTGTAATATGTGTAGAATATAGTTAGGGGCACAACAATTTTGCAGCAAAATTGTTGTGGCAAGCTATTAGATATATTAGTAAAAAGTGATATAAGTGGCGAGTTCAAATAAAAATTAGCTAAACTTTACTGTAAATTTTGTGGACATAATACAACTATTTATTTCAATAATGTTAACTTATGGTGAAAAACAATTTTGGCAAGGATCTACTATTGTCATTGTCAACAAAAAATGGTCAATTAAACTAATTAAATGAATCACCATTGCACACAATTGGTGTGGTAGTCACTCCACAAGAATAAGTTATTGTGGGGTGTGGGGTGTAAGTGTTGGAGTTCAAGTTTCCGAAAGAGAGATTCACATACATATACATTTAAATTACATTAGAGTAAAATTATGGGAAAAAAAAAACTAAATAATAAATCATTCATGGCTTCCCCCCCGGCGAAAGTTTGCCACAATTTGTCATTTCGTGTGACAGGTTTGATAGGACCCTTAACTCAACTTATTTACATGTTTCAATTGTGACAAAACCTAGGTTGTGATCCGTGCATACACACAAAAACATTCAACAACACTGATTCTAAGGTGGTCTTACCTAAAGGTGCGGAGCAAGGGGGCCCTTGACCTTAAGAAAAGAAAAAAAAAGGTAGGTGTATTTTCTATAATTTTATATTTGGGCCTTTTCTTTCAAAAATCTTGACTCCCCTCCCCTACTATTTTACATTGATTTCATTGTAATAACATTTGCATTAGTTGTTGTAAAATAGTATAAGAGCCAAAATTTGCCAATCAACCCCAAAATAAGCCTACATCAGTCTATGTAATAACATTTGCATCAATTGTTGCAAATGAGTATTTTAGTAATTTTTTATATTGAGGGTAGTGATTTTTACCCAATATATGTCTATGTCCCTTACAAATATACTAAATCTTAATCGAAAACTATATGGGCTTAAGCTGGCAAAGAGTGTGGATTTGGCTCAGTATATCAATACGTTCAACTAGATTATCAATGACTTATTATAAATTGATATAAAGTTCAATGATGAAGATAAGATGCTAATGCTTATGACCTCACCCTCCTAGCTTCCTACGAATACTTGGTTACAACCCCCCTTTGGGGGAAGGAAACTCTTGAAACTGAAGAGATCCCATGAGCCCTGTTGGATCACTATCGATATAAGCAGAATATAGAAAAATCAGTTTCCTAACTTTTTTATTTGGAACTTTTTTTGGCTGAATTTTTAGTTATGCCTTAAAACTTGGAAGAATGCTTTTTTAGTTTTATTTTTATTGTGTTATCTCGGAACTATTATTAATCCACATCACAATGCCAATTGTTGGGTCAGTCAGAGGAAGTACAACATAGTATATGCATTCATTTGTGAAACTAAACTCCTTACTGGTTAAATACGTTGTCCTTATTTCATAACGTTTTTTTTTGTTGGTAAAATGGAAAATTTCATTAAACTAAACAGCAGGGCAAATCCTGTTAGTACACAAACCGTGGCTATCAGCCTCAAAAACACTAACAATGTCCGCAAGCGGACAAGGATACAAAACAAAGTCCAAAGATTGTGAATAACCAAGACTAGCTAGACGATCAGCGCACCCATTCGCTTCGCGGAAGATATGATTAACTCGACAGTGAGGAAGTTGGGAGACCAAGTATCTGCAGTCTTCAAAGAGAGGGGAGATAATACTGTTAGTGTAATTTGGATTGTTAAAGGCATCTACAAGGGCTTTAGCATCCATTTCCACAATGATCTTGGAGGGGTTAAGTTGCTGACATAACAGGAGGCCGTCCCTAAGGGCCCAAAGCTCGGCCAGAAAGCTGCTAGCATTCCCTAATTTCCTAGAGAATCCTACAACCTAGTTGCCATTCTCATCCCTTATAACACCTCCACCCCCGGCTGATCCCATCACACCATTTGCAGCCCCATTTGTGTTAAGCTTCAGCCAACCCGTGTCAGGTTTTTCCCAGCAAATATTTTTTACAATTTCTTGTTTGCGCTGCTTCCACTTACCTGCATAGTGGAAAAATTCATTGGACTGCATAATGATCTCCTGCACTATATTTGGGTTAGTGCCCTTGTTTTTGAAGACCAACTGGTTTCTTTGCTTCCAGATAATCCAAATGGCAAATAAGAATAAGGAATTCCAGGGAGGATAGTCAGCCGTGTAGTTGGTCTTGTCATGGCAATTGGAGAATAGCCAATCACTGGTTGGTTGAGAAAAAAAAGAAGAACTCAGAGCTTGGCATCGAAGTTGGTACCAGATGGGCTTGATGCACATGCAGTCACGGAGAGCATGAGAAATTGACTCAGGTTCCAAATGACATAGAGGGCATGTTGGGTCTTGATTAATCCCTCTGCCCACCAGACATTCCTTTACCCCGATGCTACTATGCATACACTTCCACACAAACACCTGGATTCTAGGAAGAGTGTTGAGTTTCCAAATCCATTTACCTGAAAAGGATTCAGTCTTTAAGGGATCAACAGCAAGGCAATAAGCGCTCTTTAACTCAAAGGTACCTTTTTGAGAAGAGCTCCAGGCTATTTTATCAGTTCCCCTAGTGAGAATAGGAGTAGGAATGGCTTGTATCTCAGCCTTGATGTCATCAGGGAGCTCAAAGGGAATTGCAGTCCAATCCCAGCCATATGGGGCAACCACATCCTTAACTTTAAGATGGGCTATATCACGGGGGAGGGGGCCATGAATTAGGTCCCTAACCAGACCACGGTTTAACCATCTGTCAGACCAGAAGTTTAGGCTACTGTCATGCCCAGGAATCCATTTCACCCCCTTTTTGAAAACTTCTTCTCCTTTTTTCATACTTCTCCAGTTGATGGAGCATGGGAGCCTCGAATCATTCCTAGAATCCACTCTCAATCTAGTACAGTATTTCAATCTAAGCACTTTTGCCCATTGAGAATCAGTCTCCGTATGGAATCTCCAGTTAAGCTTAGCCAAAAGTGCTGTGTTTCTACCTTTGGCTGACTGCAAGCCTAGCCCGCCTAACTCCTTTGGCTTGGTGACCTTATGCCAATTTACCCAGTGCATCTTTTTGGTGCTTTCCGTGGATCCCCACAAGAAGTTTCTGTTGACCCTATCTAACCCTTCAAGAATCTTGTTAGGCAGGGACACATTTTGCATGACATGAGCTGGGATAGTGGATGAGGAAGATTGAATTAGAACAATTCTACCTGCCATCGAGAGCAGATTGGCTTTCCACCCAGCCAACTTCTTTTTGACTCTGTCAAGCACAAACCCGAAATCTTGCCTGCGAGAACCCGAATGCTTTAAAGGGAAACCAAGGTATTTGCCAAGATTCGAAGTCGCCTGAAACCCCAACAAATCAGCAAGCACTTCCCTTTGATCCGGATCAATGTTGGGTGAGAAAAACACCCGAGATTTTTCTGTACTAATAGTTTGACCCGAGCTAGCGCAAAACTCTTCAAGCACCCCCTTAATTGTGGCACAATTTTCTGGGTCAGCCCTAGCAAATAAGATAAGATCATCTGCGAAGAACAAATGGGAGAAGGCTAACCCACTTCTAGAGGTCTTGACTGGGATCCAATGCTTGGAGTTACACTTCTCCTCAATTAAGGCCCCTAGAAACTCCATGCAGAGAATGAACAAGTACGGAGAGAGCGGGTTGCCCTGCCTAATGCCTCTTGAAGGACAAAACGTTTCAAGTTGGCCTCCATTAAACAACAAAGATGTTGAGACAGAGGAGATACAACTCATGATAAGGTCTGAAAGGTTTGAAGGCAAGTTAAACCTAGCCAGCATATCCCGAATAAACCCCCACTCAAGTTTGTCATACACCTTTTCAAGATCAATTTTGATAGCCATATACCCCTTTCTCCCCTTGGTTCTTTCGATAGAATGGATAAGCTCTTGAATAATAATAGTGTTATCCACACCTCTTCTTCCTGGAACAAATGCAGCTTGATACGGTGAAATCAACTTCTCAAGGTGTGGCCTTAATCTAGCCACAATAACTTTAGTGATGATCTTGTACATCGTGTTGCAAAGGCTAATCGGTCTATAGTTCCCAAAAACCTCCGGCCCTTGGATTTTCGGGATGAGAACAATATGGGTTTCATTGAGATAATCTGGGACTCTCCTCTTCTCAAAAGCTCTCATGACTTCTTCAACCACTGAATCCCCAACAGTCAGCCAGAACCTTTGAAAGAAGCCTGCATGCAGCCCATCTGGGCCTGGGGCTTTATAAGCCTTCATTGACCAAAGAGCATCCTTGATCTCCTCCTTCGTGACCATCATATCTAGCGAAACCTTTTCCTCATCCGAGAGATTGGTTTGCCACTGAAGGTTTTGAATAGGCTTTCGAGGAACCATCAATTGAGAGGTAGTGTAAAGAGAAATAAATCCCTTTCTAAAGTAATCCATGACGTCACCTTCAGCCGTAATCCACTCCCCCACCTCATTTTTAACCGAGGCAATGTGATTCCTTTTCCTTCTAGCTAAGGCCGACACATGATAGAAGGAAGTATTCCGGTCTCCTTGAATCATCCAATTTATCCTTGATTTAAGAGCCCAGAGGTCTCTCTCCTGATCTAAAATAATTTCAAGTTCTCTGTGAAGCAGATTCTCAAAGTTGATCAGAGAGGCACTAGGATTAAGAGCTATGGCACGTTGGATTCCATAAATTCTGGCCAAGATTCTCTTCTTTTTACCATGAATATTCCCGAACTGGTTCTTATTCTAGGAAGTGGCTTCTTTAGTAAAACAGTTAATGGATTCCTCTAGGTTCCTAGTGTTGACCCAGGCTTGCGAGACAATGCGGGGAAAAGACAAATCAGAGAGCCAGAAACTTTGAAATCTAAAAGGCCGATTGAGCATAATGGACCTTGTAGGATGGGTTTCCATGAGGATTGGACAATGATCTGAGTGACACCTGGGCAGATGAGAAACTTTAGCCTCTGGATATAACAAGCACCACTCTGGGTTAGCAAAGAAACGGTCAATTCTTTCAAGAATTAAATTGTTGATATCCCTTTTGTTGGTCCAGGTGTACCTTGGACCAGAGAATCCCATGTCAAGCATATTGCACTTGTCTAGACAATCCTTGAACAGTAAAGACCGGTTAATGCTAACCCCTCTGCCCCCAAACTTATCCTCCTCCGTTAAAAGTTCATTGAAATCTCCCGCCATAACCTATGGCTTATTGTGCAAATCTGCAACTTTTATTAGATTTTCCCACAAGACACATCTATCTGCATTCCTAGGGCTAGCATAGATGGCAGAAAAAAACCAAGCAAAGTCAGAGGATCGTACCTTAACTTCTACATGAATTTCTTGCTCAGTGATGGCAAGAGCATTGATCTCCACTCTGTCTGAATTCCATAAGAGCCAAATCCCACCAGCGAAGCCAATAGTATCAGAGCGGATAGCGCCGTCAAAAGGGAGTTTGTCCGTAATTTCCTTCACACGGTCACCACCAACTTTAGTCTCCGTAACCACAAAGATTGCAGGATTGTGAATCCTCACTAAATCATGCACATGACTTTGAAAATTGGGCTTCAGAGCGCCCCTACAATTCCAGGCAATAATATTCATGGACAAATCGTGACTGGGGGGTAGGGACTCATCAAAAAGCGGCCTTATTCCCGTTTCCCTCCTCAAGATCCATCCTGTCTTCGCCAACATCTCGCTGGATTGACCCTTTCTCGGGCCGAGTGTTAGGACAGACTTGGTGACCCCCATCTTCACCTCCCAAGCTACTGAGAGCAGTCCGAACCTCAATGGTTTTGGTATTAGAACCCAGGTTGGATCCGTCAGTGATTGGAAAAGCTTCCACTCCTTCTTCAAGTTGCGCATGAACCAACTCCAAACTCTGATGAGAACCGCCCTTGGGATTTTGACTACCCTCCCCTTTAGACATAATGCCCATCTCGGTTTTGGCAAGAGCCACAAACTTGAAAGCTCCGTGGGGTTGGTCATCAGTTCCATAGTTGAAGAGGGATGGAGAATTTGCAGAGAAAGTGTTTGACTGGGCAGCGGCGTTATGAGGGTAACCACTAATACCCATTCCCCTTGCAATTACTTTTAAACCCTTCACAGAGGTCCTGGGTTTATTCTTTGGGGCCATTGGGTTTTGGGATAACAGTCTCGGTTTGAATGGGCTCCTAGTGCCCTTATCTTGGCCCTCCTGAGCTAAACTGGTGGGCCGCGAAGAGCCTAAACCCGTGAAAGGCCCTGATGAAGGCCCAATGCTTGACGTGGCAGCCCGATCAACATCATCACTCATCAGAGGGAAAGAAGAATTTCGGCCTGATCTGGTGGTCCTTTCAAGGGATGTACCTTTTTTTGTCCCTTTCTGCCCAACCCTCTTCTTGGTCACTACCATCCAAGGACCGTATTGTCCTTCTGCCTCATCCGTTCCACTACCCATTGGCGCGGCTTGCATGCCACCTGCACCCATGTCATCACGCCTCTCTCGTGGACTATCCACCTGTCCAGCTTGAAGTCTCTCCGCCATAACCTCCGATGACTCCTCCTTGCGGATTGTGTACGGGCAGGCATCTTTGCGGTGACCAATCCGGCCACACGAGAAGCAGAGCTTCTGAATTCCTTCGTAGACCACGTCCTGTTCAAATCGCCCAATGAGGATGGTGTTGATCAATGGTTTGTTGGCGTCAATTTGAACGCATAGTCTGGCATATTTACCCCGTGTCTCCGTAGCCGTGTGGGTATCGATCCTTAAAACTCTTCCAATAGCCTCACCCAGTTGTTTAAGGACTCCTGCTTCATAGAGCTCAATAGGTAACCTATTGAATCGAATCCAAACAGCAATCAAAGAGACATCTGCTGAATCGGGGTTAAAGAAAGGCTCCCATGGTCTAACGGAAAAAAAATGATCTCCAATAAACCACGGGCCTTTTTTTAGAACACTGTCAAGATCCTCCTTAGAGTAGAAATGAGCTAGGAAAAAATCATTCCCTAAATCCACACAGTCTAATCTCCCTGTAGGTTTCCATAGCTGGTTTAACTTGTTTTGCAAGAAGTTAAAACCCACGGTCCTTCCCACTAACTTCACAATGATAGCTTTTGACCAAGGTTCCCTGATGCGAAGCTTGGTTTCTCTGGAGAGCTTGACAGCTACAAGGCCTTCTCGGAGCTCAGCGGTGGAAACCTCATCGTCCGATTCAACATCAGAGTCCATAAGGTTGGAAAACTCAAAAGCTTGGGCATAAGCCCCTGGAATTTCCCCAACCAGTTTGTCTTTGAAGGAGATTTTGGATCGGCTCCAAACATCCTGACTGTCTCGGGGTAGAAAGCCCTCGCTAGCGCCTTCATTGAACTCAGTATAATGGCAGTCCTTTACCTTTTTGTTGCTTCGAGCAAGTTCGGCCTCCTCTTCTCTGGAGAGAGAGCGTGGGTTCATATTTTTCTCTTTTCAAATGATTTTTTATACACATTTCATAACGTTGAATAACATGAAATACTCTTCCAAATAATCATATCCTTGATCGTATAAAGCCAAAGGGTACGGCTTTGTTTTGTTTACAACTCAAAAATCGGCACTAAAAGCACTCTAAAACCCTGAGAGAGAGAGAGAGAGAGAGAGAGAGAGGTGTTTGTAGGTCGAGAAAATGAAGGAAAATGAAAACCCTGAAACACTGAAACGTTTGAGGGCTTTTTATTATTATTATTATTATTATTATTATTTTTTATGGTAAGGGCTGAGTTGAATTTGGGTATATTGTTTTTGAGTTAAATGGGTCTCATTAGGTTTTCAGTTAAAACCCAATAATCACTGGGTTTAATTGGGTTGATGCCCATTTAACCCAACTAATAATTGGATGGGTTTGGATTCAATTAGAGTAGGTGGATTTCGGTGGACAAATGGGTTTGGGCTTAATTTGCCACCCCTAATTTCAACTTCACCATAAGTGGCCTTGGATAATCACTATGACACAATTTGCAAACCTTTCGCATGTCCTTGCTCGTGAAGTCACATTCACAGTGCTACCAATGGACCTTGCTAGTAACAATGCGAAGTTTCATGCTTTGGTTGGTGTGTGCTCAAGTTGCATTATGTTTAGCCTGCAATTTCATATTTGGGCTCATACAACAAAGAACCAGCTTCCAAACTGGTAAATGCATGGCAAGATATGGGATTTGCCTGTAAATTCCCTGTAAATGCAACAGTGGATTCTCTCATGGACCAAGAAAGTGGTGAGTGGAATCTTAACCTGATTAACCAGGTCTTCTTCCATGAAGATGCCACACCCATCCTTAGCATTCCTCTAAGCCACCACAAGCCAAAGGACCGCATGATTTGGGCTTTCATTCCTAGGGGGCGTTTCACTGTCAACAATGCATACAAAGTTGCAAGAACCATCACCCGACTTTCTACCTTAGCAGAGACATCTTAAAGCAATGAGCAAACCCAGTTTTGGCGCCAAATTTGGAATTTGCACATATCCAACAAGATAAAAATTTTTACGTGGAAAGCATGCAACAACATACTTCCCACAAAAGCCAACCTCTACCATAGACGGGTTATCGACGACCCCACCTGTGAGGCTTGCACACTAGCACCATAAATAGTTGGACATTTATTTTGGGAGTGCAATGTTGCTAAGGAACTTTGGACCCTCTCGGACATACCATTGGAGAGAACTGGGATCATTCATAGGTCTTTCATGGATCTCATCTGGTATCTACTCTTCAAATAGCACATGGACACCACACTTATTGAACTGGTAGTCACAATAGCATGGAGTGCATGGTTCAACCGAAACAAAACCCGCCTGGGGGAAGCAAGACAAACTCCGCTAGAAATTCTGAGACGAGCTCGCTCCATATTAGATGACTTCCAGCTTGCACACCTAAGGCCCACTCAGCTCAAAGAAGCCATGGATGGCCATTGGGTCCCACCTGTGTTTCCTTGGTACAAGGTTAGTGTAGACGCTGCAGTCTTCTCCTAGCTTGGCATGATCGGCGTTGGTGTGATTATTAGGGACCACCTTGGATCTGTTGTCGCAGCCTTAAGCAAATGCCTCCTTCTCCCGTTGGATCCTTTGGAGGCAGAAGCAAAGGCAATGGATGAAGCAACTGTTTTTGCATGGGACATAGGAGTCAAAGATGTCATTTTCGAGTCAAATTCCATGCTAGTTTGCCATGCTATGGAGAACCCCACGGACGCCCTGGTCTCTATCTCTACCGTGGTCTTAGGTTTTTGCTCTAGACTTCCTGCGTTCCGTACTTTCCAATCATTCCACGTGGGGCGACAGGGAAATAGACCAGCTCATACTTTAGCTGCTTTTGCAAAAAATATTGACTCTTTTGTAACTTGGATGGATGAATGTCCACTTTTCCTTGCATCTTCAGTTTTGCAAAATGCTATATATTGTTTCACAACTTAATAAAATGAGAGTATTTCTTATCAAAAAAAAAAAAAAAAGTTAAAAAAATTAACAAAGTTCACAACAATTATAAAATAGGATTTTAAAAAAATAACTTTTATACATCAAAATTTTTACACATAAAGATAAATAATGCATTCTATTGGCCAATAGTCAAGATCTTAATTATTTTGGCCTTTAGTTTATTTTTTGGTGGTAATATAAGAGAAATAAATATAATATACTATTGTATAGAGATTTTCTTTCATTTGGGGGCCTAAGGCTATTATTTAAATGGTGTAAGGGTTGAGGCGCTCCAGAGTCTCAATCTCTTTTGTCTAATCAAAACTGGGCTCACTCCAGGACCTAGGTCTCACCCCTAGCTTATTGAATAGTATCATCTCCAATGCCTTAAAAACCTATTGCTTATCCAAAAATTCATTCCAAACCCCACTCACCATGCAATAATTATTTTTATAATGTGGCCTATGATGATTAGCATGTTTTGATTGTGACACAAGAAAATCCCATATCTTGCCATGCATTTACCAGTGTTGGAAGCTGGTTCTTTGTTGTGTGAGCCCAAATATGAAATTGCAGGCTAAACATAATGCAACCTGAGCACACACCAACCAAAGCATGAAACTTCGCATTGTTACTAGCAAGGTCCATTGGTAGCACTGTGAATGTGACTTCACGAGCAAGGACATGCGAAAGGTTTGCAAATTGTGTCATAGTGATTATCCATGGCCACTTATGGTGACGTTGAAATTAAGGGTGGCAAAGTAAGTCCAAACCCATTTGTTCACCTAAATCCACATACTCTAATTGAATCCAAACCCATCCAATTATTAGTTGGGTTAAATGGGCATCAACCCAATTAGACCCAGTGATTATTGGGTTTTAACTAAAAACCTAATGAGACTTGTTTAACCCAAAAACAATATACCCAAATTCAACCCAGCCCTTACCATAAGAAAAAAAAAAAAAAAAAAAGAGCCCTCAAACGTTTCAGTGTTTTAGGATTTTCATTTTCCTTCATTTTCTCGGCCTCCAAACACTTCTCTCTCTCTCTCTCTCTCTCCCTCTTAGGGTTTTGGAGTGCTTTTAGTGCTGATTTTCAAGTTGTAAACAAAACGAAGCCGTATCCTTTGGCTTTTCTGGTGGTTTTGAACATGAAGAGAGCAAATCCTTTGGATCTCCCGGTGGTGGAGTCGAATCCGATCAGTCCGGTCTTGATCTCATCGAATTTGGTTTCGGATTTGCCAGCCAACAGGGTGTTGTTGCTATTCTTGGCCGAAGTTGAGCCAGAAGAGCTAGAGCTTGAGCTTGAAGTGAGTGTACCATTGGCCACTGAGCCACTTGTTCTCAAGGGAGAGACTGGTGAGGCCAGATCGAGCTCGCGAAAATGGGGCTTGTTCTCATCACAACTTAGTGAGTCATGGAATGGAGTGGTTAAGGAGTCAAAGCTAGAAGTTTCTTGTATGGGTTTTGCAGAATGCGACATGTCGTGCAACCAGTTTGCGAAGAAATGTTTGTAAATTGTAATTGGTGGGTGTGAGAGTTTGGTTGTTTTAGCAATTGTTTGTGTTAAGAATACAAAGAATGAGTTATGTAATAGCAGAGAGAGTGCGAGGAAGAAAATTGTTATCAAAGTCCGGTCTCGATCGTTGCAATCCTGTTCTTGTTTTGGTGATTTGTTTGGTTGCTGAGAAAGTGCAGGAAATGGAAGCTAAATGCTTAATAAATTAGGCCCCTTTTTATGTTTTTATTTTTTTATTTTTTATTTTTATAAATTTTGTTGTTGTTGTTTAGATAGTGCTGTTTGCATGCCGAGAAAGTATGGGAAAATAAAAGGAGAAGGATGATCCAATTTGAAGCGATTTTCTTTTCGAGCTTGTAGTTGTATCTTTTGTTTAATTTGATTTTTTGGGAAAGTAGAGTGGAGACTAGAGAGAGTGGAAAAGGGAATCCAAGAAAGTATTGGGGTTTTCACTTTAATGGCATTTTGGTAATTTTGATAATTGGGTAATTGGGTGAGTTGGGATTTACCCATAATAATTGGCTTGGGTTAGAAGTAATTAATTAAATAAGTTTTAATGGGTAAATGAGTTTTATATACCCAACCCAATTATGCCCACTCCAAACCCACCCAAATCCACCCATTGGACACCCCTAGTTGAAATGCATCTATTAGGAACCAAAGATTGGAGTTGAGGCACTACCATAATTGTCAATACCCTAATGGTACACTTCGGACATAAGGTCAGCTAAAATGTAGCCAACCAAACCTGCTGAAATGGGGCTCAAGCCATATGTGTGATTTGGCTGCATCCATCATTGCCTTTGCTAGAAAGATTAGCACTGTGGTGCACCCATGGTTGTCAAAATCGCGATTCGGATCGTAGGATCACACGATTTTACGATCCCATCTCACCAAAACGTTTAGATTCGCATTAGGATTGTAAAAATGGTAGGATCGTATATAGGATCATGTAGGATCGTATAGGATCCTACCAATTCTACCGACCTACCAAAACATCAGTTTTTGGTTTTTTTTTTTTTTTTTTTTTTTTTTTTTTTTTTTTTTTTAAAGGATAAATTTTTGGTTTTGATAAAGCTTTAAGGGTTGTTATTTTTCTATGTTGTGATGGTATGGCTTTTTATTTTTATTTTTTATAAAATTATGTTAACCTAAGCAAATGTTTTCTAGTTTTTAGTTCACTTGTAATAAAAATGAAAGAATGCTTCATCATTTCTAAATGAAGAATTTATATTAGTTTTGCTACATTTTAAGCTATAATGTTGTTAAATTTGTTTGATCAATATACTAATTTGTGTTATAATATTACTAAAATGTTTTTCTTATATATAATTTCATTAGTATGCTTGTATTTGTATATTGATTGATTGATTGATTTTTTTGAGCACGCTCTGTAATTGTTGCTGAGTGATATAACTTGAATAATTGAGAGAATACAAATATACAATATCTACATAGATGATAAAATGGTTGATGATGATTAGGATGGTGGTCATAAGAACCCTATAATGAGAATAATTAAATGTTCACTTCACCTTAATAGCAATCTTGCTTTTGGATTTCATATTTTAGTTAGCTAGTTTGATAACTTATTTTGGATTTTAAACTTGGAACTTAGAACTTGAAAAATATTTTCATATTGTTGATAAATATTTTGGTATTTGGTTGCTAATTAAACATTTATTCAAACTTTTTAGATATATTGGGTCAAAATGTAAATATATTTATTTCGTTAGTATAGACGTAGCGATGTAAGACATACAAATTACATCATATAATGCAAAATTTTGTTTTTTTATGGATAAATTCACAATTTACGTGATTATTCAACATACAAAGTCATTATCAATATGTTTTTTGCTTTAAATATGAAAATATGTAGGATTTTACGATATACGATCCCACCTATCTCTCACGATCCTACGTAAGATTTCAATTTTGACAACCTTGGGTGCACCCACGTGCACCATGTACGATGAGCCCACATTGATCTCAAACTTGGGTCATTGATAATGGGATGGTTAGGAGGTGATGTGATCATTGTGGCTGTGGAAAGGGCTAGCGGTGTTGTGGAGAAGACTGGTGGTGGTGGATATATAGATAGGATGCGTGGTGTTATGGAAGTTCTTTAGTGGCTGGCGATAAATTTTCGTGACAGAGTGACACATTTGTTTAGTCGGTGGCTTGCTTTTCGTCCAACCCATCTTGTCATGTATATAGTATGTAGCAAACCAACTTCTACTGCAACCCGCCGGTGTACCATGCTGAAAATTTCCAGCAGCGACCTTACCTTCACCACCATTAACATCATTCCTTGCACTGAAGTTTCTGCTGCTGTAGTTCGTTTTGGGCACCACGACAATTATTGTCTAGTTGGCTTTGTTCATCATTTTTAAATATATTATGTTTTGTACGACAATTGTTTGATTGTGTGAGAGAGGAAGCCACAATATTAGAGCTTTAGAATAGGGTTTATCTAATCTATGAGAGAGAGAGAGAGAGAGAGAGAGAGAGAGAGCTGTAAGGGTGTTTATTTTCCACAGAAATGCATAGGGGACCATCCTTTGTTGTGGCATGCTCCTTAGATTTACAATTTGCAGGGGGCCTCAGCCCTACCTTGTTGCCCAAGCATTTCTCTCTCTCTCTAGCTTCTTTAATATTACGTAAACAACTAAACATAATTTTTTTCACAATTGGTATGAAAGTTAGTTTGGGATTAGGATGGAGATAAATGCTTTTATTGGGTCCGTTTGTATACAACTTATTGTTGCTGAAAACACTGTAGCAAAATAATTTTTAAATGTGTGAATAGTACCGCGGGACCCATTTTTAATATTTTTTTTTTCTGAATAAAGTGGTTGTGGGTCCCATGAACAGTGTATGAACAGTACCGGAACAGTGTTTTTTGTCCCTGCACAGTAACTTCTGTCTCCCTAAACGTGTGAAAGTAAAAAAAAAAAAAAAAAACTGAAAACGCAACACGAAATTTAGTGAAATTAAGTGTTATCCAAACTGATACATTGTCATGATAGTCGTAGTTAAGTTCGATGAGACCATTAACTTTGGGTTATGGCAAAAAATGATGAAAGATCTATTGGTACAACAAGGTTTGATGACTATTTTGTTCAAGAAAACAAAGAAATCATAAAATATGACAAATGAGGGTAGGGAGTATGTCTAGTAGACGAGCTAAAGTATTACTATTATTTTTAAGTCAAATATTTAATTAATTTTTAGTATTATAATATATTACACGTGGCAATAATATAGCCACTACTTATTAAGCCTAATTTTTTTTTTTTTTGAAAAGTCTTATTAAGCCTAATTAATTAAAGGAAAAAGTTAATGGATACTCTAGGGACATTGATTTAAGAACCATTTTTAGAAACATTTTATGGAGTCCAAGTCCCTTGCAAAGAAACTAAATCTTAACCGAAAATAATATGGACTTAAGATGGCAAAGAATGTGAATTTCACTTAGGGTCTGTTTGGATCCACTTATTTTGTTGAAACTGAAAATATTTTGTTGAAAGTATTGTAAATAAAGGTAAAAGTAGCTGAAATAATACAGTGAGATTTATGAATAGTATCAAAAAGTGTAGTAGAGCTCATAAATAGTAGCAAAAATAAGCTGAATAGGAAAATAAGTTGGCAAAAATAATTTTTGTCAAACTCACACTTAGCATATCAATACTTTCAACCAGATAATCAATGATTTATTACGAATTGATATAAAGTTCAATGATGAAGATAAGGCACTGATATGCTTATGACCTCACTCCCAGCTTCCTATATATGAATATTTGGTTACAAGCTTCCTTTGGGGGAAGGAGACTTTGGAAAACTGAAGAAATCTCAGGATCCCTCTGTTGGATCTCTACCAATGTAAATAGAATACAGAAAAAGCAGTTTCCTGACTTTTTTTTTTTATTCAGAATTGTTTTTGGCTGGATTTTTATTTATGATTTAGAACTTAGAAGATTTTTTTTTTTTTTTTTTATTTGTTTGTGTTAACTCATAAATATATTATTAACCCACATCACAATGCCAATTGTTGGGTCGGTCAAAGGAAGTACAACATGGTATTTGCCTTCATTTGTTTAACTAAACTGCCTACTGGGTGAATATATTGTCCCTACATCACAAGATTGAGTGACATGAAATACTCGTCCAAATAGTCATATCCTTGATCGCGTAACCTATTTATATAATTTAATACGGGAGTATTTCATTTATTTGTAAAACTTCTTTTAAAAATTTCAATTCTCAATATTAATTTAAATCATTGGTATCAAAATAAATATAATATTTGAGTCATTATCTCTCTTAGAAATGTTGGATTTTAGTTATTGAACAGTACCTAATATTTCTGGAAATCAATTAATTCTGGATCTAATTTATAGAGAGAAAGAGAGGATGAGTTTATTCACCTACCATTTGTTTGTGGGAATGAAAACTTTTACACTCCTAAAGTATTGCAAACAGAGTAAAACGTATTAACAAAGTGTTCAACATTTATAAAATATGACAATTTAAAAAAATAATTTTTTTTATATTAAAATTTTGGACAAAATTTATGTATAGTACTTAAGGTACTATTTCTTAGGTTCACCTCTTAAAATTCAGTAATGTGACTACTTAATTAAAAAAAATACACTTTTATCCTATAAGAAAAAAGCCACATTATAGAATTTTAAGAGGAAAACTTAAAAACAACATTTAAGTATTCTATTTAAGTTTTGTCCTAAAATATTTTCACATTAAGATAAACAATGCATTCTATTGGCCAATAACAAAGATCTTAATTATTTTGGCCTTTAATTTTTTTTATAACTATTTTTTTAACTCTTCTATAATACAAATAAATATAATATACCATTGTACAGAGATCTTCTTTCATTTGGGGTCCTAAGGCCTTTATCTAAATGGCGTAAGGGTTGAGCCACCCTTGAGTCTCAATCTCTTCGGTCTAGTTAGAACTGGGTTCACTCTTGTTTAACATCTGAGCTATAGTACACATGCAAAGATGGTTGTGCACTGTAACTCAACAGCCAAAAATTTTGGCTTTTCCTCCACTGATACAACTCACATTTGTTATATTTGGTCGATTAATTTAGCATTTTAGTAATTTGCTTCCACCAATACTAATGCTCTTACAAAAAAAAAAAAAAAAAGACTTCACTTTTGTTATTTTAACAAGCAAACATGTACATTAGGTTTAATGTTTATTTAGGGTAAATTACAAATTTGGTCTCTAACTTTTATACTATATATCAATTTAGTCCTAAACTTTTTGATATTAAGAAAAAATAGTCTTTGCCATTAAATAATGGATAGAAAATACTGACATGATTAACAGCTAAAATAAAGAATCATTATTTTGCCACCTAGAATGCCACATGGACTGCCAAATGGCTTAAACTTAATATTTAACAATAAAAAATAAAAATAAAAGTCGGAATGAAGCAAACCTCAACTGATATTTCAAAATCCCCAGAATCACGAATTCAAAATCAAATTCTTCTCTATATCAGATCTGATTTTTGTGTTTGGATTCCGTTGATACGTACAAGCTTTGTGCGTTGAAATCACAGAATATGAGCTCTAGAGCTCATATTCTAAGCTCATATTCTGTGATTTCAACGCACAAATTAAGCTTGAGATCACAAGCTCGAAATGATTGGAGCCGGAGGAGTAGAAAACCAAGGTGCTCTTTTAGCAGTCCACTTAAAAGTTAAAAGACTATTAGCCTATATTAGCAAAAATTGGGGAAAAAAATAGACAAAGGCTATTCCTTTAAAATTTTAAAAATTAAAGGCTACTAAAATTGAACACAATCTATTTTGAGAATGAAAAATTGCAATTTATCCCTTTTAAAAAAAAAAAAAAAAAGTTAATTGGTTATAGTTATTTTCTTAATGAATTGATATGATAATTCTAAACAGACTTATAATAAAGTATCCTTTATTTTATTTTATTTTATTTTATTTTAAATTTTATGGATAACAAAGTATCCTCTGAGCCATTAAGGAACAACCGATAGCATAAGGGAAAAGCATGCGCAAAAAATTGCGAAAGTCCAAGATTATATGTATCTTCAACTACCAACTAATCATAGAAATTTCAATAATAAATTATAGACTAAATTATATATACCTTGTAAAATTTGCAAATAAATCTATCCACAAACCACCTATCTTCCACTGCAAATTTGGAAGAACACGAGCATCCATCGACAAGGCATGAATCTTTGCATTCTAGTAAGAAAAGACATGTAAAAAGATGAAAAATCAGTGGGCTGTAATTTGAGAAGAGGTCTCAATCTCTTCGGTCCAGTCAGAACTGGGCTCACTCCAAGACCTGGGTCTCACCCCTAGCTTAAAGAACAATATCATCTCCAATGCTTCAAAAACCTGTTGCTTGTCCAAAAATTCATTCCAAACACCACTCACTATGCAATAATTATTATTATAAGGTGACCTGTGATGATCAGCATGTTGTGAACGTGACACAAGCAATCCCATATCTTGCAATGCAATCACCAGTGCTGGAAGCCGACTCTTAGTTGTGTGAGCCCAAGCATGAAATTGCTGGCTAAACATAATGCAACCCGAGCACACACCAACAAAAGCAAGAAATATTGGATCATTACTAGCAAGGTCCATTGGTAGCACTGTGAATGTCACAGCACGAGCAAGGGCGTGTAGATTGTTTGCAAACTGTCTCCGAGTGATTGTCCATGGCCACTTATGGTGACCTTGAAATGCATCTATTTGGGCACCAAAAATTGGAGTTGAGGCACTTCCATAATTGTCAATACCCCAATGGTACACTCCGGACCCAAGGTCAGCTAAAATGTAGCCAACCAAGCTTGCTAAAATGGGCTCAAGCCACATGTGTGATTCTGCTGCACCCATTATTGACTTTGCTAGAGGGATCATGACTGTGGTGCATCCACTTGCTACCCATGCACGATGAGCCCATGTTGATCTCAAACTTGGGTCATTAAGAATGGGGCGGCTAGGAGGTGATGTGACCAAGGTTTGTGAGGGGTTCAGCTGTGGTTCAATGACTAATTGGTCAAGGTTCGGCCTAGGCTTGGTGGTGGTAGTAGTAGTGGCCAAGCAATGCACACGTGTGCGGAGGCACGGAGAGAGGCACGTGTAGACATGATGTTTGGAATTCAGAGGGTATTTATGTTGAGCTAAGATTGACATTGGAAAAGTGTTCAATAGAACCAATTTTTAGGTCTAATGGAGGAGGACAATATATGTGACACATAAACATAAAATAGTGGCTGTGGACAGTGCTGGTGGTCTTGTGGAGAAGAGAGGCAGAGATATAATGATGTGGTGGGTATAGAGGATTCGTGGTGCTATGTAAGTCTCTAGTGGCTGCTGGTCACTCTGTGTCACAGTCACACAATTGTTGAAGGTTTTCTTGGACATCTTTGAAACAACAGTAAGGCACCCAAAAGCTTGTTTGGTTCCTTTTGCCAACGCAAATTGCAAGCTTCTGGTCCAGTAACATTTGCCTACTTGGCACTATTTGAGCCGTTTGATTGATTGTCGTTTTATGGGATGGTTGCTAATAATCCAAAAGCAAAGTTTGGTCAATTTGTAAAAGTTGTTGTGAAATTTCTAGAGGATGAGTTTTCATAGCAAGCAATAATAGTAGTGGCCGAGGAATATTCGGATCCTCAATTAAGCATATACAAGGAATATTAGAGTTTATCCAATTTACAATGTCAAATTAATTTAGAGGGTACACACTAAAATAAAACTCAATTATCAATAATTCATGGATCAAATTATCTAGGAAATTGTTGTTGTGAAAATTGTTATTGCTATTATAGGTTTAATTATAAATATATATATATATTATATAATGCATCTTTGAAAATGTTATTCAGTGTAAATTTCAATTAATTCAACTGATAATTTTTTTTTAATATTTTAAATAAGAGAATTGTGGTTTAATTGCTTTCAAGAAATGACCATACATAAAGACAGAGTCTCTCTCTCACACATGCACATATGCATAGAGAGAACTTTACCCAAAAATATTTTAGTTCATTAAATTTGAAGTTGGTCATTTTAGATGATAATTTTGTCCAAATTTTATTAAAAAGGTTGATGAGCATTTTATTTTGGTGGGTTATTGGGCTTAGAGCTCTGGTTTTTTCTTTTAGATAGGTCTCGTCAATTGGGCTTGCTGTGAGATTTTCGGTTATGGACTTTAATTAAATGTAGTTGGGCCTAGGATTTGGTTGGTGTGGGCTGCCCTCACACTCTTGGGTTTAAAGAAACTAATGGAAAGGGTGAATAATCAGTTCAGGTCAGTGCCTGGTTATTATGGACATGGCTAGCCGAGTACTCGTCGGCCATCCAAGTAAACCCATAAGCTTCAGATATATTATGTGCAAAGTATTGGCTCTACACATTAGATAGCACCGTTGCTCCAAAATTCAACCTCACATAATTTACGAAACCTGGTTTTCCTTGAAAAACTAGCCAACTTATTTGAAGCACGTATAGAAATTTTTGCAGTTGCATGTGGTGATAAGATTGAGGATTGGGTTCGTGATAATGAAATATATTATGGAGATAAGAGTATTCAAGCTTCTTATTAGGGCACTAACTAAAAACAAAGTTTAGTAACAAAATTTGTTGTATTGTAAATCTTTTACTCAATAAAATATTATTACATATTTTGAAAATCTAATGGTTAAATAGCATGTTTTTTACGCTCTTAATACACATGTCAAATTTTGGGTCAATCGGATATTATTTATTATATGATCTATAGCTTTATATTTTATGCATAATTTTAAACTACAAAAACTTCAATTTAAACAATTTATTAATAACATAGTTATTGATCTTTAATTTTCTAGAAATTTAGCAAGCATGAAGGATATAAGAAGAAAACATAATTTAGTGGTTGATTTCTTAAAATTCACTTCCAATAAAAAGATATTGAGTAAGGTTGTAGCCTAAGGCTATAACCAATTTTGTAACTAAACTTTATCCACTAAATAATGCTAAATTCCTTGAATTATTTCTTGGTGACAAAGAGAATGGAGTTGGCATTGATAAAAATTCCTTGTGCAAGCCTTTTGATATTATTGTTGATTATAATTTGTTCCGACTGAAGATTGAAATTACTAAATCTATTTGGCACGTGTTACAGGCCTGCTCCTTGACTAGCGTCTCCTAATTGTATTAATTTTTTTCTTCTCTATATTGGAATGATCACTCAAGTTAGAATGTTTTATCACGATGACCTATATTTCAACTTAATAGTTATCTACCACTGTCCAAAAAGCGTTGCCAACTAACTTTGGTTGCTCATCATAATAGTAGTAGAGCAAAGAGCATGAGAAAGTGGGGGGGGGGGGGGGGGGGGGGGGAGGGGTATTTCATTGTTGAGTGGTAATATTAGCAATTAAATGTTTGAACAATCACTAACTTTTTTTTTTTTTTCCTTGAATCAGTAACTTTATAACAAAAGTTTATTATAACACAATAATAATACACATGTAATAAATTACTGTATTTCTTAATTAAGAAATTGTATAAAATTATACTATACATTTACACACATCACAGTTCACACAAAAATAAAATTATAACAAATATATATATATATATAAAATAAATTTATAATAAATAGAGACATTCACAACTCACAAACACTTATTCTTTACACTTAGAGTTGGAGATATTGAGGTATTCAAATAGAGAAGAGAGAGAGAGAGAGAGAGAGAGAGAAATATGGTTTCTGTTGTTTTGTTTTGGGATGAGTTTATCTATGTTGTTGTTTGGTTTTGGAATTAATTGATCTATGATCAGGATGTGCAAAACTATTTTAAAAGCAAATTAAGCTAGTAAAATAATTATATATATATATATATATATATATATTTTTTTTTTTAAGTTAGGGATCTCTGCTAGTCGCCCATGCTAATGAACCAGTCAACTAGTTAACCCTTTACACTGAAACTATCAACGCAGATTTTAGCATCACCTTCTTGTGGCCATGATAGATGACCATACTCCCCCTTAATAATATTTAAATATAATTAGAATGTTACGGGTAATGTGCTGCATGTCCACTCCAGACGTGATGTTTTTAGGTTATATGCAAGTGAATTCTGTTCGACTCTTCCTAATTAGTTGTTTACATGCTCAATGTGTATTATTGATGTATTGTCACAATGCAGGTGAAGGACGCCTATATGCTCAACTTTTTCGAGACTAATTCAAGCCACCTGCCACAGTGGTGCAACAATGATGGGGGCAATGTGAACTGTGAAGCCCCCGATTTGTCAGATTCTAGGGAAGTATCGAATGGAGTTACCTAAATACAATTCCATAAAACCATATCTGCATATGAATGAAAGATGTCCATCTCTGTCTCCCAATTACCCAAGACAAGATAATTGTTAAAAGTGAGAACTGTTTACTGCAAATGTGTTACTCTACATCATCCATACACATCATACATTATATGTGTTAAATGTGGATATATTTAAAAATATATATATATATATATATATATATATAGAGACAACTTGTGTGAAATTATAGCCCCAGTGAGTATGGAGTTTGTAAGAATATTTTCCCTTGCTAGAAATCTTGGTTCTATTTCACACTGGAACTTTTATACACATGTATGAAATAATGCCAGGCTCCTGCACCATTGATTGTACTCTGTGATATGGCGACCAGATTACATACCATTGCCGCAATAAAATGTCAACTATTCAATTGTTGTACAATATACATGAAAGCAGGAAAATGAACGGTAAAATTATTAGTTTTAGATTGTTTGTCTTTCTTTAAAGCTATTTGGAATTTTCAATGTTATGTTTAAATGATTTCAGTGCCCTTCAAGTTTTATCATGCGAGGGAAATCTCATACTTGGAATTCAAGTTGTTCATGGATTGTATGATCTAGATTATTCTAGCTGAATAATCTAATTGTGTGCATGCTGCCGGTTTGATACTGTGATTCGTGTCCATGCTACCTCTATTTTTCTTATGGTCGAGCTTGATTGTATATCTGGGTTATACTTTTTTAGTCTATTGCAATAGAGTATTCTCATTATGTAATTTCGATCTTACAGAAATGTACTATAAGACAAGCGTGATGCAAGTTCAGTGCAAAAGATCCTACATATATATAGAGCTAAATTTTTTTTTTTTTTTGGTACAAGTTGGATTGGTAGTCCTTGAGTTGGTACTGGCATGGTATCCCTGCTGTAAGTGAGTTATCAGGAAGTGAATTGTGAATGTTAGTAATATGGCTTGAATTGAGCGCACCAAATGCACATAGGTTGGCACTCAAAGACTATCCTTTTTAAGTTTGGTGGATGTATAACGGTTTACACATAAACAACAATACCATATGAAGTTAAGAGTTACAACCATAATTTTAGAGGTAAGAAAAAAATACACAAACTATCTTGAGGTTTTGAGTGTTTCACATAATCTCTGTATAGTATTGTTTAATTTGTAAACTGTTAATTGTGTTACACTTAATCCTATTGGGGTTTTTGGGTGTAACACAAAACCTCTATGTGGCTGTACTATTTTATGTGAAAATGTATCTCTAAATATAGATGTGTCATCACATGAGCAACTCACTATTTATTTTCACAAATATTTAATGGTTTATACATAAAACAACTCTAAATGAGGTTAAGGTTTATACTCAAAACTTTAGGGATTCTGTCGGTTTTGTGTACCCTTTTCTACTCCTTTCCCCCCTCTCCCTCCCTTCTTTTTTTTTTTTTTTTTTACATGAATAAAATTATTGAATATTTTAGTGAAGGATAAAACTTAGCTGCAAACTATAGGTCAATAAAATCACGTAGTTAAATTCAATTAAAAAACTTAAGGTACAACATTGTATGTAATTGTACCTAATTTTGCCCTTTAGTAAAAATAAGTAATGTGACATTTTGGATGCTGCTTAAAAAAGAGTTAAGCTATACAAAGAGGATGGCTGTTAAAATCAGATTTCTACGTTGGATTAGTAAGACTTTCTTGTTGATTGGATTGAGAATCATAAAACCCATTTCCCATTAGAGGAAAAAAAAAAAAAACAAAAAAAAGCTGAAGAATCACAAATAATGATAAATATATATATATAAAAGGATAACTAGTAAAAAAAATTGTCATAATGCAAAGGGGATGTAAAAAATTGGTCCGGTGGAGTTCTTCATGGATTCTCACTCAAACTATTCAAACAACATACATATAAGTAAATAATAGGGGAAAAACACTCCACAATGGGAAACTCAAGCAATTTATTTATCTTCACTTCAAATATTACAATAGATAATTCTCATATTCCCACGGTGTTATATTTGCTCTCTCTCTCTAATTTTTCTTTTTTATGTTTCCTTTTTCTCTCTCTCTTTTTTTCTTTTTTTCTCAGATCCCCCATCTTTTACTTCTCCTCTCCCTTTTATAGTTTCAATCCTTGCTCTTATCACTACAGCTGTCTTGTTGCCTGCCAGAGCCTTAGAAATATTTTTTACTTTATTGGATTTCTCCCTTCCCTTATCTTAAAACTCTGACTTTTGGGGGTTGTTTGTACGGGTTGTCTCACTTGCATTTAATGTGGCAGAGTTGAGGTAAGAACCTTATCACTAATGTAGAGGTAAATGTCTTCAACCTTCTTGCATGTTCTGCAACCTTCCCGTGGTTTTAGGAATCTCCTGAAAATCACACGTGGCTCACCTGCACATCATACCTTAGGTAAGGTGGCACCTTACCTTTTCCACATGATCTAATCTATTGTGTCACTCATTTTTTCCGTAATAATTAGGATGACCCAGCTTTTCTCCTTTCAGGGTTTATTACCCATTGAGCCTTCCTTTCAAAACACAGGCCAGACCCAATTCTTTCCTGTGACCCAATTGCTTTTTGGGCTGATTTGTCTGAGAGTGACTGTTCCACTCTCCACAACAATTTTTATGTTCTACATCTTTAATAATTAAAGGAATTGAATATTATAAATTTTCTCAATACAAATTTAAAATTGAATTTTTAAATAGTAATATATATATATATTGTAAAAATTGGCCGTTGAAAAATACTACTTTTATATTCTTTTCTCCACCCAAAAAAAATCTTAAATAGGGAGAAACTTTTTTATTAATTATTAATTCGATCCATCTTTTTTAAGAAATTAAAGGTCCTGTTTGGTTGTAGGTGAATTTCATACTAGTTACTAACTAGTAGTTAGGGGCTGGGCCGTGGGGTCTTCTTACACCAGTCAAGGATTTAAGAGGACCTCATTTCAGGACTTTCAAATTTCTTTAAAAAGATGGAACTTTTCTTTCTTTCGAATTATACTGAGAGAACTAGAGAAGTGAGAAATAATAGAACTTTCGAAAACGCTTTTTTTTTTTGTCTCTATCTTCCTCGCAGTTATTTATATTTCATTCAAACACTGGTTTGTGATCTTTTTCTTCTTTTCAACCACTGCTTCGAAAAACCCTAAACTCTGTAGCGGCGTAGTTGGACATGGCGAAATCGTCTACTCATCAATCGAAGTCATCAAAACGCATGAAAGTGGAGCTCTCTCCGAACAAATACACAGCAGCAGTCGACAGACTCAGCAACCTACCGGACTCTCTTCTCTGCCACATCCTTTCTTTCCTTCCGACCCAAAAGGCCGTCGCCACAAGCGTTTTGTCGAGCAGATGGAAGCGCCTCTGGACTCAAGTCCCAGCACTCGACCTCTACGATGTCGGCCGCCAACCCATCCCTCTTCTCTACAGAATCTTACTTCTAAACAAAGCACCCTCCCTCCGTAACTTCAACCTCGAGTGGAATTATTACTGTGACTCTCTCCATCTCAACACGTGGATCGACACTGCCATTGAACGTAACGTCGAAAATCTCTATCTCGAGATTTTCCTCGATTACGACTACTACCCCCACGGAGAAGGTGATGTTTACAGTGGCGAACTTTACGAGTTGCCCGTTAGCTTTTACGCTTGCAAAACAGTTGTTGTTCTCCATTTAAGCGGCGGGATTGAGCTCGATCCTCCTCCTTCCTTTCAACTCCCTTGCCTCAAGAAACTGCGTCTGCTTGATGTTTTTTATTGCTATGAGGACTCTTTGTCGAGGCTATTCAATGGCTGCCCGGTACTCGAAGATTTGAAAGTGATAAGAAATAATTCGGACGGCATGGACTATTTTAACATAAGCGTGCCTACGTTGAAATGTTTACTTATCGAGTTTAACACATACCAACCTCGTGTTCCTGATTACAAACTCGAGATAAACGCCCCAGGTCTCAAGAACTTTAAATTTCGTGGCGATTTGCGAAATGTGGTTTTTGTTGAAAAACTAGCTAACTTAGTTGAAGCCAATGTAAAAATTTATGCAGTTGATTGTTATGAAATGGGTTGGGTTGAGGATTATGAGTTTTATTATGGAGATAGGGTATTCAAGCTTCTTAGAGCACTAAACAACGCTAAGTTCCTTTCATTGTCTCCAGGGGACATAGAGGTAAGAGTCCCTTTTATCTTTTGTCAAGTTTTTTCTTGTTTGTTTTTGTTGATGAATAGTGCTAGGACTACATATAACATTTTATAGCTACAATTTTGTGTTAGAACTTTTCGATAGTTTAAACTTTCGATAAAGCTTAGGACCAAAATCTTATTTTACCCAAAAAAGTTCTAGTACAAGTTTTTTGACTTTATTGTGTTTGTAATCTTGCTCTGCAGTGCCTCGGCTTTGGTTCTATTTATCCTTCCAGGTTCCAAAATTTGGTCAGATTGAAATTCGGAGTAAATAAATCTAATTGGCACGTGCTACAAGCCTTGCTCCTAGTGGCTCCTAATTTAGAAGTTCTTGATGTCCATAAGGTTAGTTAAGTTAATTATATGTTATTAATTAGTATTCCCCGAACTTACACTAATGGTCTACTGTGTATGTTGTCGTCAGTGTTATCATATAAGTGAGGACAAGTTATGCTGGACAGAACTACCGGATGGTCCTGGTTATTTATCATCGCGCCTTTCAACTTTTAATTTTGATGGATATAAAGGATTAGAACATGAAGTTGAATTTGTAAAATATATTCTAAAAGAGGCTCGAGGTTTGCAGACAATGACAATCAAAGTTTCTGGAAGACAGTCAAGGGAACGTGTTCTTGAGAAACTATCAATGTTCCCAAGGCACCTAATTACAGTTGAATGGGGTAAATAATTTTAACTGGTACTTAGCAACAACTTTTGAAGGTATCTTACAAATATTTTATGTTTACAGTAGACCATCTTTAGGTGGTAAAAGTGACATTATTATTTTCTAATTGTTATTTGAGTGAGAATGTTTCATAGAAATTGTTATTGGGTTTGTGACAACTAATATGCAGGACAGCCATTTGACCCTCATAAAATAAGCATAGCTGGTTTTTGAATCAGTCAAAAATTCTGATAATGGAATGTTCATAAATAAGCTCTGGCTACTTTTTAATATGCCTGAAATTGTAGAATCTAGCTCACTCAATTTGTTGCCTAACTATGACAATTTCAATGTCAAATAATTGATTGTTTCTATCAAAAGTGTTAATTCAAAAATTACATTTTGAAAGAAATACTTGAAAGTTTTGAAATGCTACCAATTAGCTCTTATTCAATTGGCACTTACTCCTTCCTTAATAATGGGATGGTGGGTAAGGTTTGGGTTCACAAGGTATGTTTCAAAAATCAGAAAAGGTGGTATATAGTAGTCCTAAGGACCCATTTTTGGGCTGTTTAAGGTTTAAGCATCTGTAGCTTAAATGTTTTTATATTTCAACTAGGAAGCTTCTGGACCCAAACTGTTGTGGTTTGTTTCTGATGTGAATGTTCCTGCTATTCTGGTATACCTATATGGTTGGAGAACCTGTTAGTTCATGTACTGCAACTGAAACATGGGCTTCAAATCGTGTCAACACGCATGTTCCTGCAAAAAAAACCGTGAATAGACTTGTCAAATTCCATCTTTCGCAGTTTAAATATGATCAGATTTTGATATTTGCTTGGATTGGTTTCATTTAGGTCTTTAGATTATATTTGGTTATGATTAAGGTATTTGAGTTATAATTGGTTTTGTTTTGGTTATTTGGATTAAATTTTTTTGTGTGTTTATCCATCTATGGTGTCTGGGTTAAAACACAGGGGATGGATAAGTACTTAAGTGAGTCTCGGACACTTTGAACATTGAAATAGAGCAGGAGATTATTCTAGACAAAGATATAAGCAATACAATCGTGAATCTTTGTGGAGGGAAGACTTTTCAATTCCTTCAATTTTTTTTTATTCTTTTGAAGAATAAAAGAATAAGATGATAAATTCAGAGAATGGGTATGAGTCATATTCTGTTGAGTTCATTTTTTTTTCCAATTAATTACACATAGTACAATCTAGTATTATAGGAAAAAAAAAAAAAATATTGTCTCACCTTAATGTGGCCTCATGATTATGTGAGCATGATGTGTATTCTAATCTTGGTACATTGTGATCAGTTTGTATTTTAATCATGCACCTCAAATGTGTTTTATGCATACTCCCAAGGGGATTGAGTCTATACCTTCTGTGCCTACTTTGCTTTAAGAGGAAACAAAGATATAAGCATTATTATGGTAAACAAAGATATAAGCATTACCATTGGATATAAGCATTACCATTGCAAAGTGTCTGACAAATGTGTATTATCGCAATACTTAATGGTAATGCTTATTGCAATGGTAAATATCTTTATTGCCATTATAATGCATACTGGTAATGTTTATTTTCCTTGACTTCTATTTGTTCAATGTTTAGGAGAACAATTTTTGTTTTGGCCAAAAGGAGAATGATTATTGAGATTTTGAGATTATACATATTGGATTACTTTCAGATAGGATTTGTTAGTTTTATGTGGGCTTTTTGTGAAACCGGTATATATGAGAAGTTGTGTTTCATATTTGTTTAATTTGGTAGAAGTCTTGGAGGTGGTAAATGTTTGTTTGTCAAGGTTCAAAAACAAAGGAAAGTGTGTGGTGTGGAGTCTGATATGAGTTGGCCCACTTTTTATTTAAACAATTTCGGCCCCTTTCTTTTATACAACCCTGTATATACATCAAATTCTGTTTTAAGTGCCCTCACGAGAGTGACATGATTTGGAGGTAATTATAGAGGTAAAAAGCCTTTTTTTTTGTCCATTAAGGAATGATTTTCTTAATAGGTTCTAGCTTTCTTTTAAGATTTTTTGCTTTGGCCTATAATGATTTTTCTGAAGAAATCTTTGCCTAAATATATGTTTTCTGAATTATTAATAAATATTTTCTGCTACAATTTCAGAGTTTGGTGGGCTTGGACATCATCAACTATAGAATTTGATGCTCTGAAATACACTTTTATCTTGCTTTATGGTGACATGCATACCTACATAATATATAATGATGCTATTACTTGGTTCTCTTTTAAAATAACTTTTTGTTATTGCCTATTGGCTTTTCTTTCATACTGGCTGTTAGGGACTATTTTGTGCTGCAGATCATCTATCCTCTGGATCATATGAAACCGTTTTTCTGAGTTTACGAGTTGTAGCGTAGTATATGTCATTACCATTTTTTCCCATTCTTTTATTCTCGCCATGTTTAGCATGTTTATATATAAAACACAATGTTTATTATATACATGGTAGCATTTATCTGTGTATGTATAAATTAATGAATATTATGGGGGATGGATGAGCAAACACGTACCCCTGTTTCTTGGTCTAAAATCATTATTCCTATTGCATTCTATGTGATATGTAAAATATTTCATTGTGAATCCCTACGGAATTTAAATGCTTATATTGTGATTGAGTTATATAATTTTTTATATGGATGCAAATAAAGCTTTAATTTGATCAAATTGTCACATCATTCTTGAATATTTAAGAAAAATTTAAAGTTCTTTATAGTTTCTTTAAAGTGGTTTTTACAACAGTTTTACTCTTGAGGAAATTTTCTTGAGGTTGGGCTTAATTGCTATAATTGTTATTGTCAAGTTGGTGCTAAATTTGATGTCTAAACTTCTTTACAGTTTGCAGTTTTTATTTAGCCTCATTTGATCAATTTCTTTAGATAAAGAAGTATTAAGACGAAGAATGCGAAACTGACAACGAATGATCTTCTCCCCCAAGTTGCTTCCAAGGATATTTCATCATTCTTTTTTTCTTTTTTGGCTAGAAATATTTTGTGTCCATCACTAGGAACGTTACCGTTCACTTTAGTTGCTTATATTTTGTGTCCATCACTAGGGATGTTACCGTTCACTTTAGTTGCTTATATTATGCTTAAAAGAACTCTATTTTGTAAGAAGCATATTGTTGTGGAATTTCCAGGTGTGATTTTACTCTTCTAAACCTATTTATTTTTAGTACTTTCTAATTAATTGGTGTTATTAAAATTCTATTTCTTATCTCCTCATTATCAATGATTCAACTTGCTTCTTCCAATGAACCACAATATATATATATATATTCAGCTTAAAAGTTATTAAAGATCATAAAAATAGTATAATTCAATGATTTCTAAATTTGATTGCGATAGCTAAACAAAATATTTACTACAAATTTTTATCTTGAAATAATTTAATATAATTCCCAAGCTAGTTGAATATAAATGTTATCCCAAGAAGGATGCATGTTTTTATTTTATCTTTTTTGGTTATCACTAAAGGAAGAACAGAACCAAAGCCCACCAGGGGCCACGAAAGTCCATATTCATTGTAGAGGCTTTCTTAGCCATACTGAAACAGGTCCCCAAATGAGGTCATTTACAACAAAAACTTCTAAAAGTCTAGCCCATCCTTCTTGTGCTCTGCAAATCCTCTAGGTTGATTGAGTTCTTCCATTTTGAAGGACTATTATCCCTAAGGTTATCCCTCAGTGTTTAGATTTTGTCAGCAGAACCATTTTGGTGTAGCCTCTTTTTCTTGCTTGGAAAACTGCTTCTCTAGTTGAATATAAATGTTATCCCAAGAAGGATGCATGTTAATATGTTATTTGTTCCGATGTTATATCCTGCTAGTGGGATGAGGAATTGAGGATATGCCACTCTTACTCTCTTTGGTTGCTATGTTCCCGGTATTGCTTTCCAGTCATGTAAGATAGTTGAGTTCTTCATTGTTGAAGGCTTTGTAATACCTGTCAACCAAATTAGTACTCATTAGCAATGCCTCTTGTAAGTTGTGATTTTTACCTTCAAAGAAGGCCTGGTTTCTGCTAGTACATATAGTCCACAAAGTAGTCGCAACTGCACTTTCTTTCTTTTTTGATACCATTCATAGGGAGAAACAACATAGTTTAAGTTACAGAACGGCTGGGTTGAACCAGCATTGGTGCATTGGCATTTTAGTTGCCATATTGGCTACAGTTCTAACTGAGCTTACAACTATTCTAGGTACTAAGATTAGCTTCCAAACTAGCCTATTCTGATTCAGGTGGTTTAGATCAGTAACCATTGTTTTCATCTACCAATCTATAGCCTGCTTTTTGTCAAAAATTTGGGCTAATCTTCTGCTGTCACTTAGAAACAAAATTTACTGGAAGTTATGATTTCTTGCTCTGATGGCTGCTTCCACTTTGGCTTCCAACAGTGCCCCACAAAGAGTATTAGCTGAGCTACTTACTGCACTGTAGAAAATGCTATCTCCCTGCATATTTACAGCTTTATAGGCAAAAACACTTCTTTTTGTTCTCTTCCCCCTTGCTCCTGCAATTTTGATGATCAATTCCCAGTTTCCAGCTGCTGACTGGTGTTCAGCAGATGTCCTTCTTGGCTGTCTGTTGCTGCATGATTGATTGAAAAAAGCTTCCTTATGCCTTCCTTTGAGAAGTATCCATGAAGAAGTCTTTGTCTGATATTCCTTCCTAACTTCCCAAATTCTACTCTGAATCTCTTTCCTTGAAGCTCCATATGTTCCACTAGTGCTCTCCAACCATTCATTACAGTGTAGGCAGGATATAGGGCACGGGTCTGATTGGGCTGAGGTTGGAGAAGGTGGGCCTGGTCCGAGAGCATATAACTTTGAGATATTGATTTCGCTCAGTCCAGTGTCCAGACTAATCGCTTGATGTTGAACTTCTTCTTGGCTTGGGTCAGGCACAAAGTGTGTCACATTGTGGGTTTGGCCTGCTTCCAAAACTGTACTAGATCCTCTTGCATGCTTAACCTCATGGGCCAAGTCTTGGGATCTTCTTATACTAGGCCCAGTACTTGGGCCCCCCTATTTCAAATCTCAGTCTGCTTCTATCAACTCTTCTAACCAAGGAATCAATATAAGTGTCAGGCACTTCAGGAATGTCCCCTCCTCCATGCAGCTCCTTGGTAAGCCTCAGGTCGATCAGCATTAAGATTGTCTATTGAACATAGTAGCTGTTACAAGTCACTCTCTGTATCAGATGAAGAGATAGGATTCTCCCTTGGCACACTATTTGTTATGAAAGGACCATTTCCATCAACCCAAGTCCATCTGAGAGTGGCATGTTTTGGAGGAAACCCAGGGGGACGCCTAGCTATTACTGAGTCACTCTCTGTATCAGATGAAGAGATAAAATTCTCCCTAAGCACACCATTTGTTATGAAAGGACCAGTTACATTGGGTTGTGCAAAATGCATTTAGATGATATTGAAGCACAAAGGGGCCGTTTGGTAACGTTGTTCTAGTAATGTTATTTATATTTTTTGGAAATACATATGGGTAAAAAAGTGTGTGAAAATACGTGTAATATTGTTTAAAAACTGAAAACGCATGTTTCAACACATGTACCAAATAACCCCAAAATTACCAAAAGAACACCTACATCTGCCAA
The DNA here is from genome assembly GCA_019022515.1 of Quercus aquifolioides. Lineage (NCBI taxonomy): Eukaryota > Viridiplantae > Streptophyta > Magnoliopsida > Fagales > Fagaceae > Quercus > Quercus aquifolioides. The sequence continues at coordinate 4,723 of JAFHAW010000040.1, read as the reverse complement.
TGTATCACTGTTCAATTTTTTAACATATTGTTCCAATATCATCTAAAAATATATAATGATTGTAGCAACATGTAAAACTTAAAAATGCTTATTTTATTCCACTGGTACTATTTGATATGATTGTTGGGAACAAATAATTTTGAAAGAATAGAGAAAGAAAATTTAAATAGAGTAGCAAAAAGAATAGAGAATAAGATATCACATGTATTGTTAAAACAGTTATGTAAAATAGTTATGTAAAATAGATAAAGTAACGAATAGTGATGCATTATCATTATCATTATTATTAGCATTTATGGAGCTGAATACTCAGCTCTTTCAGAGGTCATTTTTGTTCTATTAACAGGCCAGTCTTTTTATTTTGTTGGAAGTTATGGACCTACACAGTGGCCTTAATGCTCTCTAGGAAAATTTTGGACGTTGTTCCGGAAAATTGAAAAGAAGAAAGCTTTATGGTCATCCTTAAAACTCTTTTAAGAGGCCTTTAGCAAAAGCTGAATTGTTTTTTAGCCTTAACATTGTCTATGAATAATATGGAACAACTATCAAAAGTCACAGGGGTATGAGGTATCATGTATAATGTATTTTCTCTCTTAAACACTTGGAAGAAAGCGATTAAAAAAAAGGAAGAAAAAAAAAATACAAAATTTCCTACATTTTACAGTTTTGAATGTAACACAAAACCCCCTTATGGTACTATTTTATTTGAAAATGATATGAACATATGTCATTAAAGAGTAATTCATTGTTTGTTTTGTGGATGTGTAACATTTTACGTATAAAACAACATTAAGTTAAGTTCTACACCTAAAATTTCAAAGATTTTTTTTATAAAAAAAAAAAAGGAAAAATACACAAATGACAAAACCCTCATGTGATTATCCCGTAAAACACAAAACTATCTTAAGGTTTTAAGTGTAACACATAATCTTCCTCTAGTATGGTTTTACGTGTGAAACAGTTAATTGTGTGTAATACGCTAATACCTAACTCTCCTTGGGTATTTGTGCAAGTTTTTTTGAAGCATAGGGAGTTAAAATGTAATTTGGAATAGTTCACGGGTTAAAATGTATGTTTATAAAGTTCGTGGGCTTAAGTTATTTATTTATTTTTTGAAAGGTGGGCTTAAGTTAATTAGTATAAACTGTGGGGTAATTTCGTAATAATCAGAAATTGTATGGCTGGTCGGCCTTTTTTTATTTTTTATTTATCATTTCTTCTAGATGTACTTGCCGTGTGCTTTTGGTTTTGGACTTATAATTAAATGTAGTCGGGCCGTTCCTTAAAAAAAATGTAGTCGGGCCTAGGATACGCCTTGGCACTCTTGGGTTTAAAACGGACTCAGGATTTATAAAAGAAACGATAAGACTTAGGTACAATAGTCTGATTTTTTGTTTTTAAGATTTTCTCATGCGGTTTTTTTAGTGACTGAAAGTGTATATTTTTAGATAAGTAGCACTATAAGAGCATTCTTATTAAAAGTTTTAAATGCTAAAAGATGCTTTTTTTAGCATTTTTGACCCAAAAATTTTCTCCATCAAGAGTCTCAAATGCCAAAAATTTTGGCATTGATGAACAGTGCGGTTTCATATTTGAAACCGCACTGTTCACCAAATGGTACTGTTCACCAAATGGTAAAATACATATTATTTTTTTATTCAATTAGGGCCCACTTTTTTTATTCAATTGAGAAAGAGAGAGACAAAGGAGAGAGAAGGAAAAATAAAAAATGATAAAGAAAGACTATTTAAATGGAATGTTAAAAAAAATAAAAGTTTTGATGGAGGAGATGTTGTAAAGTGGGGTGTTATATGTTATAAAATTGGGATTTGAGATAGTAAATGCTAAATTTTTTACCAACCTTGATAAGAATGCTCTAAGAGCATCTTCAGTAGGTTGACAATCTCTACTTTTTGGAGAAAAGAGTAACTGTTCACACAAAAAAACCCCTCCAATAGCTCTCCATCTCCAATTTTTTTTTATTTTATAGATTTGCTATAGTAGCTCTCCAGGCCTAGAGAGCACTGTAGCAATTACTATAACATATCTGAAGAATATTTTTCCTTAAAATAATACCGATTGAATTTAAAAAAAAAAGACTTTTTTCTCTTTCCTCCCTTTCTCTCTCCTCTCACAGCTACAAACACAACGACTACAAACACAACCATTTTTCTCTCAAACATCTCTAAACTCAAGCATAATCAAAATACAAACTCAAAAACATAATCTTAAAATTAATCAAACCATAACAATAAAAGCAAAACAAATTCTTGCTCTCATAAAACTGAAATAATTTAAACAACAAATCTAAAATCAAAACAACAACAACAGCAGATCAAGAACAGAAAAAAAAAAAAAAATTAGAACAATGTGAGAGTGCTTTTTCTTTAGCATTATGGCCCAAGGATCCTGGGCCGTGTGAGATATTTTTTGGTGGACTGGGATCAGTTCTCCGCAGCTAAAGGGGCTGTTTTAAGAACTGATTGGTGCACAGAACAAACTTCCTACAATAAATAATAGCTAACAAAAAAAGCATATTCGTATTGAATGACAAATTAACAGTAAGGAAAATGTACGGTAAATGAAGCATAATGAACACGCTGGAGATCCCTTGATTAATGGGGTGTATTTCATTAGTTTCCTTTAATTGTGATTACAATGGCTCGCTAGGACATGATGCAAGGTCCAACTGGGTTCAAAAGTCACAGACTTTGATATTCAAGCTTCAAAGACTTGCAAAGTTTGAACTTGTTGAATCCGAGCGTGTACCTTAGCGGCTATCTCTGGGATACCGGGAGCAAATTCCCCTGTTTTCCCTTCAGTTTACAGAGTCCCTTTGTTTACAATTTTATGAGACCTCAAGAAAATACTTGTAAATGCTTTAAAATGCTCTAAACGTAAAAAGTGAATCCCCTGTAGCATGGATCCCTCCCTCCTTTTATAGCACAGTTTCGGGCTCCCGGGGTACTGATGATTTCTCCCTTTTGCCCCTTGAAGTCTGCCCCGTGCCTGATTGTTTCAGGATCATGTCTTTTCCTTTTTCTTCATAATTTCTCTCTTCTTTGTTGCGACCAGATGAAAGTCTCCCAGCTAGTTTCCTATTTCCAGATTTCCCCGTTGGCTGTCCTGAGGCTTTTTGGCTTTTTGCTCCAGCTTTTCCAGCGGTCCTCTCCTTGTCTTTTTTCTCCAAGTGGTTGGAACCAAGTTTCTGCATTTTGCCTTGTACTTCCACTGCGTGTCTGGGTCATAAGGCTCGCGTGCCTTTTGTCCCCTTTCTCTCTTCAAATCTGTTTTAATTTCTCTTCGCGCGTCCAGGGATCCTCTTCCCCTGGGGAGCTTCTGGACGTCCTGACCCAATTCTGCCCTCTGGGCTTTTTCCTTTGGCTTGCTGACTTTACCTGTTTTCTTGGGCCTTTTTCGTGGATCTCCAGATCAGGTCCTTCTGGGCTTCTTCCCTTTTTTTTTATCTTTTCTTCTCTTTTTCCTTTATTATGAGAGCCCACCCTTTATTATTTCTCTCCTCTCTTTTTTTGTGTGAAATGGGCCCAATGTCTTTTCCATCTCTTTGGGCTTTATTTATGGATATTTAATTATTTTGAACCTCAACATTTAGCCCCCCGAGCTCATGGGTTGCCTGCAGCCCATGCGTGAGTTTTTTTTGCAGGATTCTCTCTTGTTTTGATCTTTCCATGGGGATCCTGATCTTGCATTTCCTCGGTATCCTGGCTTCTTCTCTCTCTTCTTTTTTTTTTGTTGTAACCCTTCCTTTTTTCGTGGGACGTGGCAGCTGAGTTGAAATAAAACTCCCACCACCTACTTTTACGTTTCCCATAATACTCATTAATAACTGCTGATAACTTCCTCCCTTTTAAATTTAATTCCTGTCAACTGGCGCGTCTTTCCACACATTGCCTTCTCTAACTGCTCTTATTCCCTCATTCTAGTACTCTCTCTTTTATTCCTTTTTCCTATCTAACTGAGTCTTCCATTTCCAGCCCTTTTCTTTTCTTTCGAACAGTCTCATCGCTATCTTCTCTTTCTTCTTTCCAGATACCCATTGCTTTAATGGCTTCTTCCTCTTCTCGAAAAAGGAAAGAGCGTACTCCTAGTCCCTTTGAAGAGGAGGGCTCTTCTAGTTCTGCGCAAGACGAGTCTGTCATCGGTCGCCCTGCTTTTCCTTTGCGAGACCCTTGGTATTCTCCCAGTTTATTCTTTCCTCGGGTGTCCCATGGTGAAACCCCTCCATCTCCTCACGCCTGGGTATTCTCTGGTCCAGCGGGTTTTGCTGGTTCTGCACAAGTTCCAGACCCTAGGGAGGTTTTTGATCTCCAGATCAGGCAGGGACTTCAGGAAGCGGTCCCCATCTTCTTCGATTTTGTCGCTGGAAAGATCCAAGGCTGGCCCATTTGGGTGGATAACGAGCTTGCTGATAAGGAGTTTGTGGGTCGCTTGGAGCGTGCCGGCGTCCTGAAGGCAGTTGCTATCTCCAGGAATCTCGAGGGTTTCAGAGATGCCAAAGGCCTTAGGCATTTGGTGCGCCGTTGGTGTCCTGCTCTACACACTTTCTCCTTTTCCGTTGGTGAACTGACTGTTACCTTGGAGGATGTGGTCAATAACCTTCTCCTTCCGGTGCTTGGGGATGAAAACCCCTTTGATATCAAGCTTTCTGCTAAGGACCTTGAGTGGAAGAGAAATTATTTGCTCACTTTGGGGGACGTACTGC